>JAOPHQ010002276.1:652500-835809 GCA_030340625.1 Merluccius polli
TGGGTCTGATCCTTGTATGTACCAAGGCACGGGTAGTAGACTACACTAGTAGTGAAGATAAGTCGACTACCCGCACCCATGACACTGTGTGTGTGTGTGTGTGTGTGTGTGTGTGTGTGTGTGTGTGTGTGTGTGTGGGCAGGTGCCTATGTGTCTGCTATATGA
The DNA here is from genome assembly GCA_030340625.1 of Merluccius polli. Lineage (NCBI taxonomy): Eukaryota > Metazoa > Chordata > Actinopteri > Gadiformes > Merlucciidae > Merluccius > Merluccius polli. Next base: position 652,666 of record JAOPHQ010002276.1, read on the forward strand.
AACAGCACAGAGTTAGATAAGAACATTAAGCCTATATTCACCATCCGTCTTTTTTTCCTGAGAATGTATTTTGAGTAACACGATGTGACAGAGCACATGACCCAGAAATATTCTGGTTAAACTTCTTTAAAAGGAGATTAATCCCTCAGCCTCATGCACAATAACATGGACGCTGAATCTTGCCCTTTCACTTTCACCATAGGGTTGTTGTCATTTGTTTAAACCAGGCTGAATGTAAACATGTTGTAGACTACAGATAATCCTGTAGGAGGCAAGGTGTAAAGTTTTCTCACTCTCCCTGTCACATATTTATCCCACTTTCCCCCACTCTTCGAGCATGTCTTAAACGCTACAGATATAGCTTTATATATAATATGTAGTCACCAGGGCCATTTGCATGTTCTTAACACTTATGGAGGACAGCTTTGATTAGTCCCATATCTTAACACTTAGGGAGGACAGCTTTGATTATAAATAGAAGGACCACACATTTGTGATTCCACAACTACATTTATTGTATGCACAGATATGTAAATATATGTAAATTAATTGACCAGATAGCTCAGTGGGAGGGGAGGAGGGAGTCCTTGGGGGAAAGAGTGAGGGAGTTTCAAACTCCATATTTATCATCCATGATATTTATAGATCCTGGCATTGGCAATGCAGAGATGTTGCTATGGCAGTTTCACTACTTGGTGTGTTTGTGGGAAATAACATCACACTATTAATATAGAATGACTTGAATAAAATAAATTGGCAGGTGGTCTTTTCCCAGGAACAGTTTTTACTCAAACCTAGGTTTAGATTTAAACAATACCACTAAATATTGCAATTTGAAACACACTATCATATCTAAATGTATAATATCTGTATCCTTGTTGTGATTATCCTTATATAAATCATAAGTGAAGTTGGCACTATTAACATGAATTGGCGAATACACAAATAACGCCTCTGGATTTTTTTTCTGGTTTAATAATTACACAACATTTTAAAGGCCCACCAAATGAAAGTTCTCAAATAGCATTAGCCTGTTTGAAGTACTGGCAATATATTAATTAACTATGCGAAACCAATTATGTTTCCTGGAAAGTGTTGTTTTGACTGGCATCACAAACGCCTGTTGTGGTGTGAACTGATTTGCATCTTATTCACTGGCCGAGAAGAAAAGCAAAAACAAGCTACAACCGAGGTGCGATTCCGCACTCCTTGACACGTCTCGATTGTGCCAAGTGTAATAATAATTATCAGAAGAACAAAATGTGACTTGTGAACACAATGATCTGTGCTTCACAGAGCTCGGTGGCTTGATGGAAGGAGGTTGAGACGAGGACATCCCAGCCAGATCACAGTATACCAACTCCCCTCACGTACACCTCCTGCATACCAGTGTCACATGCCCATGGCACATCTCATTTACTACTCCTCCAATTAAGAGTAGAGAGGAGGGAGAGAGAGAGAGAGATGTGTGTGTGTGTGTGTGTGTGTGTGTGTGTGTGTGTGTGTGTGTGTGTGTGTGTGTGTGTGTGTGTGTGGGGGGTGGGGTCTTTGTCTTGAAACAAAGACAACAAACAGTGGCGATGACAAACAACTGAACAACCACAGTCCTATATCATAACAAGCAATGTATGGGTAGTTAGGCTACGTAAGGTATGCTATAAATGGCAACATGAAAAGGAAATGGACGTTTTATCCCTTTTTGTGATTAACAGGTTCTAACCACAAATAATACTGAGTGGGTGTTCTGTCCTATATGTATATTTCAATTGGATTGGTTTAGGATTCGGCTAGAATGGGTGTATTTTGGAAACATCATCACATATCTTCCACTACATTGACTAACACTGACTACTATGAAAAAAAGTGCACACTTTTTTCTTGTTGTACTGTAGACTGATGGTGTTGAAAATGGCTACATAATTATCAACAGGGTTCCAGACAGACTATTGGATTTGTATGTAGGCCTAGAGATTATTTTGGTTTTATCTTCACTTAAAAAATACAGTTCGGCGTATTCTTTGTTTTTCACTGACGTGAAGATAGAGGTGTATATTTGAAAGTAGGCCTCCTGTTGACGAGGGACATGGCCAAACAGGAATCAGCAACCATTTTTCCGCCGTAGCAGAAGGTGATTGGGACACGCCCTATATGCACCTGCGCCGCGCGCTTCAGATCATTAAAATAGGGCCCATTGTCTTTAGATGTAAGAGAATTTCAGACTGAAGTCTTGTCTTCTAGGGTATGGTAGGCATAACATGGGACATACATGCCACTATGTATCCCCCATACTATACACCCTTTGAGCGCATAGCAGTAAAGTTAGTTTTATATTGGATATTTGATATTCGGCGGATAATCGTATTTCTATTTTCAATAGCTTATGAATTATTCACATATGATACAATTGGTTAATAGTTTTGTAATCAGGGGAAAATTAAGAATCATTTACATCCTTTGATTTCCATTTCTGGGATACTTTACATCCATTTTATTTTTGCCATCATCTCAACTACAATTTACAGCAACAATTATGCCAAAGATATGTTTGCATTTATAACAATAAAAACATATTCAACATTCTAATTTAGGTCTCAAATATTTAAAGATAATAGCTCTCAGACATGGCCCCTCCAATTTAAAACTGTTAATTTTTCCATATTTCTCTATTGAAAATGTCTATTTTTAAATATTGCTAAATGTAATAGTTCTCAGACCATATGACCCACAGAGGTCAATCCAACTTTAATTCCTTCTATGACATGTCCTCTCCAATTTACAACTTAGTACCTATAAAATTAGAACCTATAAAATCAGTCCATAACCAAAAAGGCAACTCAGGTCTAAAACGACCGCACCGACGCCCTTCACTCATCATTCCAGCCGTTGCCATCTGGCAGGAGACTCAAGGTCCCACTAGCCAGGAAAAAAGGGTACAAGAAATAATTTGTGCCCTCTGCTGTGACCATTCTAAACAGGGACATAATAAAACAACCCCTCCCTCCCCCCCCATAGCCCACGAGCACTGCTGCTGCTGAAAATGTATTTTATGTATTTTAGTTACGCTGTCTGTTCTATACTGTGTACTGTCTGTTTTTATTGTGTTGCCAGATTTCCGAAGAAACATTTACATTTTATGTAAATTGAATGGACATTAAAGTTTTCTTATCTTATCTTAAATTGGAGGGGACACTGTGAGATGGCTGCACTGACAAGAGCTCCAAGTCAACTTTTTATTACTGAGTTTTTATTACTTCTTGCACATATGGTGCTATCATACATTCAGTATGTTCTTTAGCCAGTTCGTACTTGGTAACTCGACTTTTGACACCATGGATGACATACTCCCATGGGTCCTTTGTTCACTTGCACGTCGTCAGAGGAAAACAAAGAGAGGGAAGTGCGCCGGGGCTCTGTGCAGAACCCGACTGAAAGAACAAACATCCTCTGCCCGGCATTCTGCTAGCAAATGTTCAGTCCCTGGAAAATAAGCTGTGCATGGGTTAAGCACCAACAGGACATTAGGAACTGCTGTGTTCTGGCATTCACCAATATGTTTCTGAAGCCCAGCATGCCCGACTATGCCATAATTCTGGAGGGTTTCTCCATTTACCGACAAGACAGAACGAAGGACTCATGCAGGTCAAGGGGAGGGGGAGTGTGCTTTATGGTTAACTCTTTGTGGTCCACGGATGTCTGTGCTTTAACAACGCACTGTTCCCCGGTTCTTGAGCTGCTGACCATCAAAGTTAGACTTTATTACCTCCCCAGAGAGTTCAGCTCAGTCCTTCTCACAACTGTTTACATCCCCCACAGGCTGACAAATCTCTAGCCCTGGATGAGTTGTATAGGATTGTAGAACTCACAGCCAGAGGCATTCATTGTTTTGGGCGACTTTAACAGAGCCAACATGAAGAAGGTCCTCCTTCTTTAGGTCCTAAAATACTATCAACATTATCACTTTTCCCACCAGGGGATAGCAGACTCTTGATCACTGTTACACCCCATTCAGATAAACCCCTCCCCTGCCCTGCTTTTGAAAAGGCAGACGACTGCTCAAAATGGAGTCCAACTACTGCAGCTCTCACCCCAGATGCATGTGGAGTGGATTACACTGCATCACAGACTACAAAGGGAAAAATCAGGGACATTGTTCAGCCCACTGCAACGCTCTTGGATGAGCTCAGCACCTTTTACACTCGGTTCGATGTGCCCACCATGAGTCCACATGCGGGCACGGAGGCTGCCACGATGACCCTAGAATCTGCCAGGCTGGTGCCAGGACAATAAACTCTCTCAACATCAGTAAAACTAAACAGATGAGGGTGGACTACAGGAGACAGCAGGGGACTCACTGTGGACCTCTCCAGGACACTACACACAGACATCGTGGCCAAGAAAGCTTGCCAGCGTAGAGCTAGCGTCCTGAGTAGACTGATGTTTGCCAGCATGAGAACATCAGTCATCATTAAATGTTAGCATATCTTTGACATACTTGTTGCTGTAAATTGAAGTTGAGATGTTGATGGCAAAAATAAAATGGATGTTGGACTTCTCAGTGATTACATAGGAAAGCTATCGGCACTTCTTTGCATTAAAATAAAGTATTGCAGAAATGGAAATCAAAGGATGTGAATTGTTCTTTATCGTCCCCCGATTACGAAACTATTAACCAATTGTATCGTATGTGATTAATTCATAAGCTTTTGAAAAACAAATACCCCCTCTATTGACAGATTACAACAGTGCAACGGTTTGTCTATGATTCTGAATATTAATATAATTATGCGGCACAGGTTAAAAACTAGATGAACATTCTAGAAAAAATTATGAGGGGGGTTCTTCTATTTAACAAACAACTTAACTAAAACAAGAACCATAAATCACACTCTCATCACAGAAAAAAACATTTTGAAATGTTCCAAAAATGTGTATGTTTTATAGAAAGTCAATGGGTGGAATACGAAGAGATAGAAGCTGGTGGTGGGGGTGCTGGGGCAAGGAGGGGGGTGAGGATTAAATCGATGAGGGAATAGAAAATGGTCAGAAGGAGAGAACATAACAATGAAGGGAGATTGACTGATCCCTATTGAACGAGGGAAATGGTTTGCTGGAATCATTTGTCCCTCTCACGATAGGCTTGATTGCCTGTGTGTGCTTGTGTGTGTATGCATGCATGTGCGTGTGTATGCATGCATGTGTGTGTGTGTGTGTGTGTACGACTGTGTGTGTGTGTGTGTATGTGTGTGTACGGCTTTGTGTTTATCTGTGTGTGTGTGTGTGTGTGTGTGCGTGTGTGTGTGTGTACGCGACTACATGTGTGTGTGTGTGTGTGTGTGTTTGCGTGTGTGTGTGTGGCTGACTGACAGCCAGGTTGAGATGAGAGGAGATGATTTGCATTTTTATTTTGCTGGTGGATGAATACCTCCTCCCTGATGGTTCAACACCAGCGCTCCAAGACACACATACACGCACCCACACACACACAGACATACACACAAACACAATGTCATACAAACACAAGCAAACAACATACACAGTACATACATATACAGCACAAATAGCACATATATAGGGAGTACACACACACAGAGCCAGGGGGTGTCTTGGGGTCTGAGCGGCTCTTGGTGAGTGACTGCTCCACAGTTGCCACAGTATGTGGCTTTTGTGATGTGTGGAGACAGGGGTAAAACAAAACTACTTTTAAACCGACCGAGAAATGCCAAACTGCTGTTTACGGTCTGGAGCTCTGGTTTTACACTGGAGCGTAATACTGTAGTTCAGTCAAAACCTTTTATTTATTTTTTGCCAAGATTTGTTTGGGAATATTTTGTTTTCTTTACTTCACAGAGAAGTTAGTTTTAGTTTGTTTTTTATCTTGTATTGTATATGGGATATTTGTCAGGCGAGATTCAAAAGAGTCAGAACGGGGCAAGCTGTGTAGAGTGTATTGAGAGGGGAGCCCTATTACAGTTTTTTAGGATTGTTTACACACTAAAATAAAAATGTCCACACAATTTGCGGAATTCTACTCCAAGGAGCAAAACACCTCCACAGATTTGCACAACATTACACACAATGTCTGCTTCACCCTTTTTGCAAAACATTACACACAGTGATTTGTAAAACTCTACACACATTTTCACACCTTAGACACAGATAAGGATTGTGAGGTTACTTCCTCGTCATTACAAAGCCCCGGATTGCCAATGACCACACTAATGAACAAATTGGATAATCACATCCACCAGGTGTGGAAGCACACATGCTAATTTGAAAACGCAGCACTCAGGTGTGCTATAAAAGGCAGCAGGTGAGTTCACCTGTCTTCAACAAAAATGTAAGGAGCTAGAAGAAGAAGAAGAAGGGGGTCCGCCCTTTATTACGACAGCCCGTTATTACGACAACCCTCCATTACGACATCCCGTCATTACGACATGCCTCTATTTAGACATGCCCCTAATCCGATCTTTTTTGGTACCGCTATTACGACAATTTGGTACCGCTATTACGACAATTAGGCCGACTACAATTTGGTACCGCTATTACGACAATTAGGCCTACTTTTCATAGAAAGTGCAATAGAATAATAATAATAGTTATTAATATGACAATTAGGCCTACTTTTCATAGAAAGTGCAATAGAATAATATTAATAGTTATTAATATAGAATAAATGTAGGCCTACCTCTATCATCCCGCCCGCATCCGATCTTTTTTGGTACCGCTATTACGACAATTAGGCCTACTTTTCATAGAAAGTGCAATAGAATAATAATAATAGTTATTAATATAGAATAAATGTAGGCCTACCTCTATCATCCCGCCCGCACCCGCAATGAGCTTCCATTTGCATCGCGAGTGCAGACCTCTACTCCAAACAATGTTTTTCACAATAATTGATATCGGCACACATTTCAGTCAAAAACTAGGTGATTTTGAACCGGCCATGTGAATAAATGTTAGGCCTACACATTATGTAAAAGACAGGGAGCTCTCCTCATTTTTATTCAGCTCTCAGGGGGAAAAGGTTGAAACTCCATGCATCAAACAAACTCTGTGCGTGCAGGCCAGCAGTCTACTTAAAAATATATAAGAAGAAGCACGAATAAAGCTCTAGGACCTGAAATGTGGACTTGTTCGTTAGAAATCAATTTAATTAGAATTATGGACTGCCTTTGAATGAAGTTTAATCGGACTTTAAGTTGATTGAACAAAGTTTCAAGGTGTAGGCCTACCTTTTTTGCGCTGTGGAAGCCTAATTTAAGAACGGCGAAATAATATTTTTTGAAAAGGATACTCTGATTTTGTTATGAAGATTGTTGCTTTTGGATTTGATATGGATAGGCTAGTCCTATATATTACCAACTAGGGGCAGCCTCGAAGTTGGATGATTGGCTCTTTTTAGAAATTGTTTTCCCATGTATTTGTCACACCCATGCATAAGCTGTGTGTATGCTAAGTCCAGAACATATGGGTATAATCACATTAATTAATTAATTAAAAGTAGGCTACAATGATAATGACAAATATTAATGGCCTCATGTCAGAATGGCAGGACGTTTGAAAAAAAGTAAAGTGCCGCTACTCAGACAATGGGGAAAAAAAATTGTCGCAGTAGTGGGACGCTTGGAAAATAATATTAATGCCGCCACTCCGACCACTAGACGTCAATGTCTAAGTAGCGGCATGTCGGAATAGCGGCATGTAACCAAGAAGAAGAAGAAGAAGAAGAATGAGAGGGGGAGCTCAAAGAGGAGATGGAGGTAGAGGAGGAGGCCCAGGTAGAGGAAGAGGAGAAGAAGGAGGTAGAGGAAGAGGCCTAGGTAGAGGAAGAGGAGAAGAAGGAGGTAGAGGAAGAGGCCTAGGTAGAGGAAGAGGAGAAGAAGGAGGTAGAGGAAGAGGCCTAGGTAGAGGAAGAGGTAGAGAAGGACTTGAAGAGTTGATAGAACCTGAACAAAGAAGACGAGGACCAAATTTGACTCAAGAAATCCGTGCAACACTCATTGACCATGTTATCAACCATGGACTGACACTGATGGAAGCTGGACAAAGAGTTCAACCAAATCTCAGCAGAAATACTGTTGCGTCAGTAATTTGGACATTTCATCGAGAAAACAGGTAAGCTAACCACACAGTACATTGAAACTGAAGCTTGCTGTACTTATCATCAATATTGTTTACTGTGACATTTGACAGTAGGCTGCATGTGTATTTTTTTATTATTTGTTTTTACATAGGATTGAGGGTCGAGGACACCAAGGTGGAAGGGGCCCTATGTTCACTCGTGCACAAGAGGCCGCCATTGAACATGGTTTTGACCAATAATTGTATCAGGCTGCGAGAAATCCAAGCCAATATCATCAATGATGACCATATTTTCAATAACATCCAACGAGTCTCTCTGTCAACATTAGGTCGAATCCTCAAGAAAAATCAAATATACATGAAGCAACTGTATCGGGTACCATTTGACAGAAATTCAGAGAGAGTGAAACATCTGCGCAATGAGTATGTGGAGGTATGTATTGTTCATCTTACTATGGTGTGGTATTGTGCTGTTGTTTAAGTTGTTTATTATCAGCAGGATAAACCCCTTGAGTTGTCGCAACTCGTTTTCGAGGGGGTCCTGCGCACCTCACATCAACATAAAACACAACTCATCACAGTACAATGAAAGGATACAGAACAATACAATAAAATAAGGTACATACACACACAAACAAACAACAACAAAAAAAACAAAAAAACAAAAAAAGACAAAACAAAGACAAAATCTGGACAGACATACAAAATCAATCAGACAAGTTGCAACCGGGTTTGGACAGGTACTTAGCGAAATGTGGAGACAGATTCAATGAAAGCATGAACAAGTAATTTCAAGATGTGAAGACAGGGCATAATTAAAGCAATTAAGAGATGGAGAAGATCTGATACACATGGGTAGGTGATTCCAGTCATTTGGTGCTCTGAACATAAATGCTTTTCTACCGGTTGTTTTTCTGGTATATGGAATGGAAAAGTAGGGGTGAACAGAGTGTCTGGTTTGATAAGTAGAGGTAAGTTGCAAAAAATACTGTTTAAGATAAGGGGGGGGTAATTAAAGTGAATACATTTGAAAATAAATTGGAACCAGTGTAACTGTCGTCGTGCATGTGGAGAAGGAAACTGAAGAGATTGGTACATTAGACAGTGATGTGTAAGATAGGGACATTCAAGTATGAATCTGCAAGTTCTGTTATAAACTTTGATCAGAGGAACTAACACAGATTTAGGAGCAGAGATATACACAACATCACAATAGTCCAAAATTGGAAAAATAAGTTGCATAGCAAGTTTCTTTCTGACACTAAATGTAAAACAGTTTCTGGACCTATACAACATATTGATACGACAGTTCACCTTCCGTATCATATAGTCAATGTGCGTTTTAAATGACAAAGTAGGATCTAACCAGACACCAAGGTATTTCATTTTATCAACTTTCTGCAGAGTTGTACCATCTTTACAAGATATTTTACATGAATCTGAAATGGATTTCAATTTGGAATTTGTACCAAAAATCATTACGACAGATTTGTTTTTATTAAGAAGTAATTTATTTTGTAAGAGCCAGTCTTCAAGAATACTGAAGTCAGACTGAATGGTGGTTTGAACTTCAGATAGGTCAGATTTTGAAGTGTAAATGACGGTGTCGTCTGCATACAATTGCACAGAGGAATATGTAAATATAGATGGTAAATCATTAACAAATATAGAGAAAAGAAGGGGTCCCAAGGTTGACCCTTGAGGCACTCCTCTTTCCTGCACCAACAAGTCGGAACATTTTCCATCTATGACAACACACTGTTTTCTATTATGTAGAAAAGAACTAAACCATAAAATTACATTTTTAGATAGACCAATGTTATAAAGCTTATCTAGTAATAAATATCGATCAACGAAATCAAAAGCTTTGGTTAAGTCAACAAAAATTGCACCAGTAATTTCACCATTCCCTGCAGCAGTAAAAATATCATTTTATTATTTTCAACAAGGCAGTAGTTGTTGAGTGGTTGGCTCTGAAACCAGACTGAGAGGGCGATAAAATATTATTAATCTTGAGGTATTCTGACAGTTGAGAATAGACCAGTTTTCCCAGGATTTTTGCAATTGAACAAATAATAGATATAGGTCTATAATTATTGCAATCAGGGACATCATTTGCTTTATGAAGTGGAGTGATTCGTGCCGATTTCCAGATGTAAGGTAATTCATTAGTAGAGAGAGAGAGATTGAACAAGTCAGCGAGAGGATACATAAGAACATTGGCGGCTAATTTGATATATCTGTTTTCCAGGCCGTCAAGTCCAGCGCTACTGTTTCCGTTGGATTCCCTAATGACACTCAGCACTTCAGTTGGTGTGATTTTTCTAAATGAAAAAGATGAGGATAAGGATGAGCTGATAGGAGGTGAAGTGTAACCACGCCAGTCATTGGTATGAGATACAGGAAGAAGAGTAGAACAAACAGAGGAAAAATGATAATTCAGTGCTTGGGCGACAGATAAAGAATCGTGTAAAATAGTATCATTAACTCTTATTTGGTTAATAGTATGCTTTTCTTTAGCATTTGTAATTGATTTAATATTTCGCCAAAACTGTTTTGGATTCCTGAAGTCAGAGTTCAGACATTCTTTATAATAATTAGATTTGGCATTACGAGTTTTGACTTTACTCTGGTTTCTAAGTTGTCTATACATTTCCCAATCATCATTGTTTCTCGTTCTACGGTAAGTTGACCATGCTTTGTCTCTCTGTCTAAAGAGACTGATAAGTTCTGGAGTGATCCAGGGAAGATGTTCACCCTTGACCTTGACCATTTTCCACGGAGCATGTCTGTCAAGCACTTCATTATATTCAGTATAAAAATAGTCCCAGGCATCTTGTACATTGGGTATTAATTGAAAACGATCCCAGTTTATGTTGATCAAATCATTACAAAATAAATCTGTATCCATTTTTCTATGTTGCCTGATCTTTATCAACTTTGGTGGTGATTTGGGGAGTTTAATTTTCCATATACAATAGACAATAGAGTGATCACTAAAGCAGTTAGACATAACACCAGATTTAGTAATCCTATCAGGATGTGAAGCAAGTATCCAATCCAGCAAAGAACTTGTTTTCTTGGTAACCCTTGTTGGTTCATCTATAAGCTGGGTAAGGTTTATACCAGTGAATTTTCTTTTTTTTATTGTGTCAGATGATTTATCTAGCCAGTTCCTATTAAAGTCGCCTAGTAAAATTAATTAATTCATGGCAGAGATAGAGGTGATAGTTGAAATCAAGTTGTTAAAGGAGTCCACTGGGGAGGAGGGTGGTCTGTATATACTGGAACTAGCTGGAACTGGGCTTCGATGTGCTGAAACCACGGCCGCGGGTTGCGCTGCCAAAATTCGGGCAACTTGATGGTCGCAGTGCAGACGCTTACAGCTTCTCCAGCCCCGCTCGGTCCAGGCATTGCAGAGTAGCCGTTGCTTTCTTCGGGTTTCGACATAGTTCTTTTTCACAGGGTCACCAATGTGGAAGTGCGGAAAACAACGACACAGGAGACGAAGGCAGGTTGGGTTTGTTTACTACCAAACAATTCACATACAGCCTGGGACCAGGTGTGCCGGCTAAACAACCCCCACTTCCTCCACCCGCCCTCTCTCTTAAAGGCCCAGGTGACCGGGTGAATGTCTCCCTCTAATGCCCTTGTAGGTCACTACAACCTATGTGTAAACACTTATTCGTACTATGCAATACAATTTTCACAAAAACTGACTCAAAACCCTGTGGACCAATAGTAGGAATAAAAATTTCAGATGCAATGTTGGTAGAAACATATATAGCCACACCTCCATGCCTAGTAATTCTATCAGCTCTGTATAGGACATACCGTAGTTCCTAATACTAATTTCATTATCTGAGATTTCACTATTAAGAAATGTTTCAGAAAGTGTAATGATATTTGGCTTGTGCAAGTAAACCCATGTACGAAGTAAATCAATCTTGGGTACCAGACTTCTAATATTCAAATGAATTATTTTTAAACCTTTAATATCATCCAATGTGTTTTTCAAAGCAGTTTGTGCTGTCACCGGACAAGATACTTGAAAATAGAATTGAGTTGCAACCATTACAAATTAGAACACATACATACACACACACAACATATAACACAAAATGACAAGTTAAATCCATCAAGGATGCCCAGGTTTTATCCCAGGTAACATCGGGTGAATCCCTGGGTTTAATAGCCAAGAGCATGCCTGTGGGGGTTAACTGTGAACAATAACTCAATGCATAACGTGCACAGCGCAGCGCAGCGGTCAAAAACAGTTTTTCCTCTTCCGGTTGGAAAACACCTGATGAGCCCCCAAAGGTTCCTACACTATATAGGCTGACCCGCCAATCACAATCGGACCATGACCCACACAACAATTAACATCAAATCTGCTCTTACACTCCGGCCCCTAATTGTCATGGCCGGCAGACATGGCAATTCAATACAGACAATAATAAGAGCACGATATGAGTATATGAAAATGCAAATTTACACTTCTTGTACCAGGCAAAGTTTGGTCACAGGTCTCTCAATAACACTGTTTTTAGTCTGTAGCTTCACAGAACGCACCATGCCCTTTGCATCAGGAAAAATCTCCAACACTTTCCCAAGAAGCCAGGAATCATGAGGGGCTGAGGGATCCATAATGGCAACAACATTTCCAACAGCCAGACTCTGTTTCCTCTGATTCCACTTCAGCCTTTCTTGCAATAGGGGCAGATATTCCTGGATCCAACGCTTCCAAAACAAATCTGAAATGTACTGAGCTTGTCTCCAGCGCTGCTTCACATACATGTCAGACAATTTGAAAAGTCCTGGTGGTAAGGCTGGTTTTCCCTTCAGAAGAAGAAGACCGTGTGAAGCCCGTCGTCATCAAGTGTCTGCTGGTGTAAAACTGAGCTGAGAACACGCCTGACTATGCATATCATGTGTTCCCAAACTCCGCCATGATGAGACCCGGCCGGAGGATTGAAGCTCCATTTAACTCCTGCTGAAATTAAAGCTCCTTGAATGTGCTCATGATTCAGCTCACCAACAGCCTCACGTAGTTCTCTCTCTGCTCCAATAAAATGTGTTCCATTGTCTGATCTGATGTGAATGACTTGACCTCTCCTGCTGATAAAGCGTCGTATTGCATTAATGCAAGCGTCTGTTTCCAACAAGTTTGCCACCTCTAGATGAACTGCTCGGCTGGCCATACAGGTAAATAACACTCCATACCTCTTGCAAGTCACTCTCCCTCTTTGTATCCCCACAGGTCCAAAATAATAAACTCCGACGTTTGTGAACGGAGGCAGATCTGGAACAATTCTCTCCTTAGGAAGATCCGCCATCTTCTGTTCCATGGCCCTGCCATTAAGGCGTCTGCAATAACTGCACTGGGATATGATCTTCCTCACAGCCGCATTGGCATTAGTTATCCAGTATTTCCTCATGAGTGTAAATAGTAGAGCCCGACCGATATGGGATTTTTACGGCCGATACCGATACAAATATTTGGTGATTTAAAAATACGATATTCCGATATATCGGCCGATATATATATTTAAAAAAGATATTCCAGAAACACGTAACAAAACATTAACAGATTTCCCTAACATTAGTTATATGTAGTTATTTATGAGTCCTCGCTAAAATAATAGGATAATGCAGTGAACACACTTCACCGATGGGTCACACCGCGAGCGACATGAGCAGCAGGGGCCGCTGGCTGCTGGCTGCTCGCTGCCTGCCATCGCCAGGGGGGCGGGGCTTCAAGCAGCACTGCAGACATCAAGTTCGGTTGCGCCCATTGCAATATCAAGTTTGTAGTAGAGCTATTCGGCAGGCCGGCATGACAAGCATGTTCAAATAACAATTTCCACGTTTCCCCTGTTTATTATTTAGTAATCAAAATAATATTTTCAAACAATACGTACAAAAAATGCTGTCTATTTTGTGCGTGGTAGCTTGGTTGGAATCAGAATCCCATTGTTGTCCTAGTTTCCACACACAAGGAACCTGGTTCTTTGCTCTCAGTCAGGACACAATACAACAAACAGAAATAGAGATAAAGCATTATAAAGTGCAAAACACACTGCCGCCGCAGCGCCGCGGGGTGTCTATGACACAAGTGCCGCCCCTAGCACACATAGGAAGCGTCGCGCTGCGGCGCGTCAACAGGAATATAGTCGTCTCCGGAGCATAAGAAAAAAAAAGAAAAGAAAAAAGCGCCTTTTCGGCCGCACTTGTTGCGTGGCGACGCTGTGAAATAGGACAGTGGCGTGAAGTGTAGCAGGTTGCTGCTTTGTGCCGACGCCGCTCATTTGCATAAAGTTAAACTAATTTCAACTCTCCTTGTCACTCTGGACAAGGAGTGACAAGGAGCGGCGCCGGCCACTCCTCATCGCCAGCTCTCATTGAAAATGAAGGACTGCCGGCCACGTTTGCTGCTCATGTCGCTCGCGGTCATGGAAAACTTGTTCGCTCTGCCCGACTCTGGCTGGATCAGCTGGTTGTAGGGTTTGTGGCGTTATAACACGGTTGAAGGGTGTTTCGTCCCTTTTTTTAAATATAAATGCCGATACCGATAGTTTGGAAAATGCCTAATATCGGCCCGCCGATATATCGGTCGGGCTCTAGTAGATAGTGTATGGTTCCACCCACTGTGTCCCAGTAGTTGGTGCATGTTCCTGAGAAGAAGCTTGGAGATATGCTGCTCCTTAGAAAGGATGAGGGGATGTTTTTCCTCTGACGGCATCGCTCCTTTGCTTAATCTCCCGCCCACTCTTAAGAGTCCATTTTCCAAAATGGGATCCAGTTGTAAATGGAACTTTGTCTGCTTACTGTGTGCTTCTCAGACAACAGTGAGGAAATTTCAGCTGCAAACCTTTGCTGCTGACAGTAGCAAATGACAGCTAGCTCAGCCTCCTCCAAATCCTTTGGTGTAAGGACACTGATCTGCTGTTTAACAATAGCCCCTTTTCCTCCCACTTGACCAGTCTGTGGTCCAGAGGCCTTTCGCTGACGACTGAGCTCCAACAGATGACCTTTCAACCTTAGGAACCAAGCCACTGCCACTTTAAGTCTTCTCCAACATGAAAAGTAACTTATGAGTGGCATTCAGTGCATCATGAACAGTGACATTCACATAGGCCTCCTTCCTGACCTCTGGATCATCAGAATCCATCCTGACATCATGATTACTTACTGGCCAATCTGCCTCAGACTTCCAAAGAAAACTGGGTCCCTGCAGCCAGCTATGATTTTTTAGAAACTCTGACACTTTCATCCCCCGCGATGCAGCATCGGCCGGATTGTCTTTGGTGCCAATGTGCCTCCATTGAGCAGGGCTTGAGATTTCTCGTATGGCTGAGATCCTATTTCCCACAAACGTGTGAAATCGCCTATCTTCATTATTGATGTATTTCAACACTGACGTGCTGTCCATCCAAAACACAGACTCATCCAGCTGGATTTGAAGATCGGCCTTTAGCATGGCATCCACTCTGGCAGCTAGGACGGCAGCAGTCAATTCCAATCTTGGGATTGTTACAGCCTTTAAAGGTGACTCTGGCTTTGCCCAGAAGGAATGTAACATGATCTTCACCTCTGGAGTTCTTTAGCCTGATGTAACTTACAGTGCCATAGCCATCTTTGCTGGCATCTGCAAAGTGATGCAGTTGGCTACATATGGGGTCACCAAAGTTGGCTTTAAACAGCATTCAGCTTTGAATGATGACAATAGCGTGACCTCCTGTAACCACACTTCCCATTGCTGCAAGATGTCTGGTGGTATTGCATCATCCCATCCACAATTTCTTCTGCAGAGCTCCTGTTGTAGCATCTTAGCAGACAGAGTGACTGGCGACAGAAATCCCAGAGGATCATTTACAGAGCTGGTTGTAGACAACATCCCCCGTCAGGTTAGAGACTGCTGTTTGACTTCCATCTTGAACTTAAATGAGTCTGACTCTACGCACCAGAGCAGACCCAAAGCTCTCTCAATTAGAGTTGTTCCGATTCCGATACCAGTATCGGAAATTGCTCCGATACTGCCGAAAACGCTAGCATCGGTATCGGCGATTACTGGAGTCCAGGCACCGATCCGATACCATGTAATTTATTCAATTAGTAATCTAATAGGGGTTATGCGCAACATACTTCTGCATTCTGCGAAACAGGTCTCATCACATCCGGTTCAGGTCCGCTGTACCGCGCTCACATTATTTTATTTATTAATCCGCACTTCCAGATAGGGTGGCCATTCGTCCGGCTTTAGGCCGGACTGTCCGGTTTCCCCCCCCCTCCTGTCGGCCGTAGGTCCGAGGTGTGTTGCGATCGCGCGCGCCTGCCCCCCCGTCAGCCGTAAGTCCGAGGCGCCCACATCCCCCCCACGGGCTGAGGTGTCCTCCTTTTCAACAACTCATAAATGGTCACCCTACTTCCAGACCGTCACCGGGGCTTCAGAGTAATGTGTCCGAGGAGAGTAGCCCTCTCCCGGACACACACGCAGGCTTTTACCGCTGTTTTGTTTTTGTTTTTTAATCCGCACTTCCAGACCGTCACCGGGGCTTCAGAGTAATGTGTCCGAGGAGAGTAGCCCTCTCCCGGACACACACGCTAGTGTAACACTTGTGTCTACTATTGCTGGAACATTAAGTGTAGGCACTTATACTTGGGCCTGTACTAGGTTCGTGAGAGTGGTGAATTCAATATAATGAACAGACTAGAGTCATAACAGTTTGTATAAATAGCCGGCACTTTACTTAACGTAAGAATATGTAATAAATAGATTAATAAATATACAATACAAGATATGTAATAAATAGATTAATAAATATGCAATACAAGATATGTAATAAATAGATTCATAAATATACAGTACAAGATATGCAATAAATAGATTAATAAATATACAGTACAAGATATGTAATAAATACCTTTGAAATTCTTTAGGTTTAATATTTTCTTGTTTAAACCAGTTTAATATGGGTTTGTTCTAGTTCGTTGTTTTCTTAGACCGGTCTTTTAAATTCTAAATAGCACTTTTTAGGGTAGTTGTTTTAACTAGTTTGAGCTATTTGCTTCTATTTGTTTCTTTTCAGTTAACTCTTCTTTGTTTAAGGGAACAGGTAAGTATTTTAAATGTTTGTTTTGTTTTAGTTTTCGGTTTCACTTAAGCAGGAAATCATAAAAGAAAACTTAAAATACATATATCAATTCACATTCATACATTCACCTATTTTTAGTTTTCGGTTTCACTTAAGCAGGAAATCATAAAAGAAAACTTAAAATACATATATCAATTCACATTCATACATTCACCTATTTTTTGTTTTCGGTTTCACTTAAGCAGGAAATCATAAAAGAAAACTTAAAATACATATATCAATTCACATTCATACATTCACCTATTCACACTTCACAATTTCTTAATATCTAAAGGACTGTGTTGCAACACTTAAATAAATTTCTTTTCGGGGATCCGTTCAATTCGATGGTCAAAAAATGGTCTATATCCAGTGTGGGGAAAAAAATAGTTCAACTGGTCAAGGTCAAACCGTTAACGATCCGAACGCGGTGTCCTTTCGGGTTAGGTTTCCTTGGGGTGGCTCGCCATCATTAATCTGGATGAATCTCAGTCCGTATGCTATCCCGCAAAACGCTGGACGATTCAAGGGTCGTCGGGCTGTCGTTGAGCTATCTACACTCCGGGTAGGGGAAAAAAACCTGGCCTGCACAACAGGCCATAAATACATTAAATAAATAAATGTCGGAGAGTTGCTATTCCTCTAGCTACTGACTGTCACCATGGTAACTAGAAGTGAGCTTATCTTAGCCCTTACTTAAAACACAAATGAACCGACAAAACATCAAGGAATAATGAACAATCTTACACACTTTTCTCTTCTCCAACACAAAACATTCATAAATCACCGAAGACACCTTGAGTAACTGTGTTTTGGTTGGTATACACATAGATTGCTAGCTTATTACACTGCGTTACATTAATTCAACTCAAATAGACATAAAAAAACAAAGTTAAACTCACCAAAACCGTCTTCAAAATAATATTGTTAAAACCACCGCTAGGATGTTATTAGGTTGATTAGGATGAGACTATTTCTTAGATCTTAAATACGTTTGTCTTCCTTGTCTGTATTTCGTGTCAATCTTGTTGATTTTTCAGTTGCGTCTGCCGTTTGTTTTCAACTAGCTCGCGCATACAGTAGCTGGGACGGTTTCTTAAAGGGGCAGTGTTAAATTAAAGGGATGGTTCATACATCGTGTGGATGAATGTATACATAAATAAATTCATGTCTTATTTATTATTTATTTCTATTTATTCATATAAATATGTATATTATTTATATTTATTCATGTAAATATTTATATTATTTATATTTATTCATATAAATATATATATTATTAAAATAATTTGTTGTTCTATTTGAACTGTGGGTTACACTAGCTTTTACCGCTGTTTTGTTTTTGTTTTTTAATCCGCACTTCCAGACCATCACCGGGGCTTCAGAGTAATGTGCCCGAGGAGAGCAGCCCTCTCCCGGACTCACTCGCTAGCTTTAACCGCTGTTTTTTTTTCTTCTTTTTTTTTTCATCCATCTTTTCTTCTCACTAACATTCAGATGTTAAAATCAAATAAAAAGCCAACACTAAAAAGGGCTAGCTAGGTTAGCTGTTAACTGTTCTATTTCAAAATAAATGGCTTGTATTTGCTGTATTTATTCATGTTTTACAAAGAGTTTAACCTGAGCCAGGCCTTACCACTATGATAATCATATCACAGTCATGCATGTATGCTATTTTTTTTAATAACATACTGGTATCGGATCGGTACTCGGTATCGGCCGATACCCACAGCACAAGTATCGGAATCGGTATCGGGAGGGAAAAAATGGTATCGGAACATCTCTACTCTCAATGGGAAGTTTGTCTCTATCCAGATCAAGCTCTTTTAGATCCTTTGCCCTCTGATCTTCAGCAATGCTCTGCAGCACTGTTACTCACTTCTCCAAGACAAATCCACCTCTCTTACAGAGAGCACTGAGCTCTTTGACTCGTTGCTTTGCTGCCTTCTCAGAGCTCAAACTCAGCAAACAGTCATCCACATAAAAGTTTTGTTTAACAGCTTGAACAGTTTCGGCAGAAAAATCAGAGCTATTATCGTCAGCAGTTTTCCTTAGCGCATAGCTAGCGCAACTGGGTGAGGACACGGCCCTGTGCACTGTCATCCTGTAGACTGCTAGTTCTTTGCTGAGGTCTCCCTCCGGCCACCAGAGAAAGCGCAGAAAGTCTCTGTCTTCTTCTGCCACCTTCACCTGATAAAACATTGCCTGGATGTCACCCATACATGCCACAGGTTCCTGTCTGAAACGAGTGAGGACTCCAAGCAGTGAACTGGTAAGATTTGGCCTTGCAAACAGTTCGCTGTTCAATGACGTGCCTTGATACGTGGCTCCACAATCAAACACCACTCGAAGAGAACCCTTTTTGGGATGATGGACACCGTGGTGGGGTATGTACCACACCTTTCCTGGTCTGCCTTGCGACTGTTCCAGAGGCACCTTTTCTGCATAGCCCTTTTCAATGACATCATTTAGACAACTTGAATATTCTTTGTGAAATTCTGGGTTGCTCATAAACCTTTTCCTGAGTCCAAGTATCCTTTGCTTTGCTACTTTAAAGCTGTTTGGCAGGTGAGCATCCGGTCTCTTGAAAGGCAACTTAAAGGCAGTATCTCTCTTCCTGTAGAGTTGCAGAGGATTCCATAATCTCCATAAACTTTGTCTTCTCTAGACATCTCTTATGCTGATTGTTCAGCATGATTTCCAAATTAGACACTGAAATACGATTCACCACAATAGAGGAAAGCTTCATTTCATTACTGCATTTTCCATTTAAAGGCCCATTTATAACCCAGCCCAACACTGTTCTTATAGCGTATGGACCGTATCCACAACTGTTCACCACTTCCCATGGTTCCAGTAACCTGGGAGCATTGGTTCCTATCAGTAGGTCCACATTGGCCTTTATGGAAAAGATGTGAACCTTGGACAAATAAGGCCACCTTTCCAAATCAGCAGCAGTGACAATGTTGTCTGGAGTGACTGGCATCTCCCTCTGTGTGAGAACTTCAGGCAAAGGGTAAAAACTTTTTCCTGCAAGATCTGCAACCTCCATTCCAGACACGGCAAAAGTGGGAACAACCTTTTCCTGTCCCATCGTTTTCAAAAGAAAATTTGTTATTTTTCCTGTGATGTTCAATCGCTGCATAAGGTGTTCAGAGCAAAATGTGGCTGTACTCCCAGGATCCAAGAATGCGTACGTCTGAATGATTTCAATTCCTTTTGTAGATTTGACCTGCACTGGGACAATGGAGAGAATGCAATGGTCATTACTGGCCCGTGCGTCCACATACCTGGGAAGAAGTTGATGGATTTTCTTCAGGTGGCTCCCATGTGCGTTGCCACTCAACATTGGTCTTTGGAATATGAAGTGCAGTGGGATGTTGTTGTTCACAAACCTCACAGACCAAGCGTTTCTTACAGTCACAGCTTATGTGTCCAACCTTTAAACAACCAAAGCATATTCCTTTTTCCTTTAGGAAAAAGGAATTTCTTTTCTCTGTGTTTTTTACGTTGGAACTGTTGGCATTTCTCCAAGAGGTGAGCACGTGTACAGCAAGAACAATACAAGATGTCCTGTCTCTTTGCATTGCTTGTGTGAGCTTTTTCTTCAGATGAGTTGACAGGCATTACTGTAGTGGCAAAACTACTTCCTTTCCCTCTGAATGACTTTGTTTGCATTTTGAAATTGTTGCAGGGTTTTGAAGCAGTTACATTCTGTGGTACAGGTGGTTCAATATTTCCAAAAATTGGATCAGAAAGGATCCTCACTTGTTTCTCCAAAAATGCAACAACATCAACAAAATGCGCCCTTTGATTGTATTTTTCCATTATATCATGGGCAACAGCTCTCCACCTTTCACGATATTTATATGGCAATTTACAAACCACTGTTTTCATATTGCTTGGCATGTCCATTTCCTGCATATGAGGAAGCTCTTCCATCGCATTACAGCACCCACCTAGAAACAAACCATAGGCTTGCAACGATTTAACATCCTCTGACTTTATTGCTGGCCAGGTTAAAGCTTTTTCAATATATGCATTAGCAATCTTATACTCATTACCAAAATGTTCCTGAAGCAGAGCTTTAGCCACAATGAATCCACGTTCAGCATCCATGTGTTGACAACTTTGCACTAGTTCCCTTGGTTGCCCTCTCGTGAACTGTTCCAGGTAGTACAAGCAGTCAGCCTTACTTGCTTTGTCCTCCACACCTTGTTCAAATGATTTTATGAAGGCTTTGTATTGAAATGGATCTCCCTCAAAGACAGGTATGTCACGTGGTGGCAGAGAGAGCAGGCGTTGTTGGTTCACCAAAGAGGCTGTGATTTCATTTTGTTTGCACATAATACTCACAATATCACCAAGTGGAGTCTGATCATTTTGTCCATGATTCAAGTGTTATCTCCTGTTTTGTGTCACCCAAGCAGTTGTTTGATCATGCAGCAACCCTTGTGATGTTTCCACAGATTACATTTTTTATTGTGTTTTGTTTACATATCCATTGAGTGCCTTTGATTTTGTTGCATTGACCAATCCACTTGCTTTTGTGTTTTACAGGCTGCAGGCTCATACTTCTTGGCCAATGGGTTGAGTGTTTGTGGTGCCAGTTTCCTTTTTTCCTTTTCAAAATAAGAGTTCATACCATCTGTTGGTGCCTGAGAGAGCCTTTGTCCATCCATAGCTTGCAAAACTGCCAACATAGCATCAGATGCAGCAAGTTCCATCTCCAATTCAAGCTGTTCCTTTTTCCTTTTTATTTTTTGCTCTTGTTCCTCCAGTGCATGTCGTTCCTTTATGGCTGCCATTCGAGCCATGACTGCAGCTTTTTGTGCTGTTGACTTTATTTTTACAGAGGAAGCAGTGCTTGACCTGCTCTTACAGTTACAGTATTCTTGTTGCTTTTACAGTAGTTTTTCAGTCAAAGTGTATGTACTTCATGCAGTAATTTTTATTTGTCTACAGATTTTATTTGTTTCATTGATTTCATTGTTGGTTGATTACTGTAACTGATTATGGTAAGAAATACTGTAAGTATTGAAATAAATACTTGCAATATTCAAATAGTCTGCAGCATCAGTGTTGTGCAGTGCTTGGTAAGTTTATAGTAGGCCTATTTGTGTACATTCTCCCTATATCTCAAACTAATCATGAAGAATGTTGTGGGTTTGTCACTATTTTTTTGACATCTAAATTATCCCTTACATAACAATGTCTGGCCAAAAATCTAGCACATGCTATTTCCGTTTTTTTTTTTAAATGTGTTTTTTATTTATCACAGCAGTGTGAAACTGGCTGCAATAGTGTCCGATCATTGAGGACTGTGTTGGTTAAATGAAAACTAATAGCATTTTCACAAATATGTGTATATGTTTTGACTGAAGTGTGTATGTTTTGACTGAAGTGTGTCATTTTGCAAACAATCTAGGAATTATGCAAATTGAGTGTGGTGTTTGGATAATTGTGATTATATTTTGAAAAAAAGAACCCGGTTTTCAAAATTGCGTGTAAACAATTGAAAAAAACTGTAACTGCGTACACTTCTTACTAATGGTTATAACTTTACAACACAACGATTTCAGCTATGAAAGCACTTGGTTATAATTAGCATATAGCAGGCTTAAAGGCTATCGGTTAGTTTAAAGTGCTCCCAGTGACAACAAATCTTGCTCTTTCGGTCTAATCTAGCTTTGTCAGTCTTGCCGTTTTTCAAAGTGGTACAATGTACTAGCGAATGTGGGGATTACCACTTGAGAAACATAATCTCAGTTGACAGGAAAAAAGCTGAAGCTGCTACTCACCCGCGGCGCTACTATTGGGCCCGGGTGGGCCTGGGCCCACCCATTTAAGGCCCGGGCCCACCCATTTTGAGCTATCACTATAGTGAGTAGTGAGTGATTTATTTATCATTCTAGCTGTTCATCCAATAAGCAGCCTGAGGAAAGCTTTGAGTGAAAGCTTCTCAGCCAATCAGCGGCTTCTACCCCACCCCTCTCCCCATCACGTCCTCCCGTAGCCAAAGCTCACAGGTAGGCTACTGAGTCGCTGTCCTCAGTGCCGCAGAAAAGGCGCTGAAACAGAGATAAAGGGGTTCCTACGGAAGCCGAGAACGGCCGTGGTTGCTTATCATTTTTTAGGCTTGTTATCTTGAGATCACGACTTAATTATCTCATTATCTCGACATAACGAACATGTTGCGTGTCTAGTAACACCAACCCGGCAGCTCCACACCACTCCAACATCAGCCATGAAGCCGGCCAGGGCCTCGGATCTGGTTCGCAATGAAGCGGACAATTGCGTCAGGCTCACTTAAGCAAACTCGCCTATAAAGTTGGAGTCTGGCTAGTCTTCTTAACTGACGAAGACTTATATGAATGTTGTCCATAATAGAAAGACACAATGCCATTTCGGCTTGTGTCAGTCCTTGATTAAAGTAAAATCGTGGTCTCTCCTTCTGACATTGTCAATTCCTACTGTAAGAAGATCAATGGGGTAGTCAAGTTGCGATCTTGGCAAAACCATGAATTTGCTATCTCGAGATAGTGAGATAATTAAGTTGTTATCACAAGAAAACAGGCCTAAAAAATTATGAGCAACCACAGCCCGTAGTCGGCTTCCGTAGGAACCCGGTTTTGGCTTATTTTAACTGGCCCATCTAGTTTTCTGGAGGCCCACCCACAATCAAATTCCTGGTGCCGCTAGTGCTGCTACTTGCTTAAGTGTGGATGTATATGGCTAGATTATAACAACAGAATGCCTTATGAGTACGTCATGACAACCTTGCTGATTAAAGGTAACGACAATCTTAAAGGATTTGGCCCACCCTCTTCAAGGCAGCTACCATCGTTCCTGTCCCTGAAACCAGTGGCCTCCAGTTCTACCGCCATGTCGACATCAGTCATCAGAATTGTTTCTAGCAACCAGTCAAAACCAACATCTGCTCTTCCCTTCCTGACACCTTGGACCATCTTCAGTTTGCATACAGACCAAACAGGGCCACAGATGACGCCATCACCTTTGTGACACACGGCTCACCCACCTGGACAAAAGAAATACATGTAAGAATGCTCTTTATCGATTACAGCTTGGCATTCAACTCCATCATTCCCTCAAAACGTGTCTCTAAGCTTGTTGATCTTGGTCTGGAGACCTACATTTGCAGCTGGATATTCGACTTCCTGATGGGCAGGCCCCAGATAGTGAGAATCGGCAGCCACACCTTCTCCTCACTGATCCTCAACAAGGCGCACCATAGGGCTGTATGCTCAGCTCCTGTACTCACTGTTCACTTACGACAAAAGCAAAGCTCCAATGTCCAATCTCCAATTTGCAGACGACACGACCATTCTGGGCCTCATCATGGACAACGATGAGACGGTCTACAGAGAGGAGGTGAGGACACCAACCAGCAGGTGCCAGGACAATAACCTCTCTCTGAAGTTGACAGTTGACTGACTCAACTGACACTGAGTCAGTAAAACTAAAGAGATGAAAGAGACACCTCCCCATCCACATTGGTGATGCTGAGGTTGAAAGGGTCAGCAGCTTCAAGTTCCTCAGTATGCACATTGCTGAGGACCTCTCCTGGACACTACACATGGACACCATGGCCAAGAAGGCTCGCCAGCAGCTATATTTCCTGAGAAGACTGAGGACTATTGGCATAAACATTACACTATTGCATCCTCACAAACTTTTACAGGTGCACCATGCAGAGCCTGCTGATGGGCTGCATCACGGTCTGGTACAGGAACTGTTCTGCCCACAGCCACAAATCACTACAGAGAGTGGTGGAAGCGGCACAGCATATCAGTCGCAACAGACTCCCAGTTGCGAGTGATATGCATATCAAGGACCGCAGCCATTAAAGGTGATTTAAAGGTAATGGCAATATTGTAAATCAGCATTTTTTTTAACTCACCCCATGTCACAGTGTACCAGAGTTTGTACCATTTGATTTTATGCAAACCGACTGAATCGGCATTTGTCATTTTAAGACTGGTGTCTGGCTTAATATCAAACCGGTTTAAAAAAATTTACATGACCCAACCCTACTGAGCACCACGTCAAATGTTTTGCGTTTTGAGCATGGTTCTTATTCCCCAAAACAATTCCTAAACTTAGTTAGGATCACAAACATTTGTTTTTAGTTTTAATGGAGCATGGCTTTAATTAAAGAGAAATCTTTGCCTGGGGACCTTCGTATTATTCAAAATTCATTCATCATTTTGGTTCATACTAAAACATGTTGATTATCACCTGTTGTACACCTGTTGAACATCTGAAAATAAATTTGAAAGAGACTATTTAGCATGTTGAAATTCTGTATTCTGTATATATTCAGTGTTGAAAAAAAACAGTGTGGTAGTCAGTCCATGCAACGATTTTGACAAGCTTTCTCTTACTTAGGTCACCAGTCAAGCTTTGAACATCAAAATACTATAAATTATCTAAATGCCATTTCATGTATCCTCTCTTCAATCTGAAATGTTTACAGAGCCCATCTGTGGCAGGGTTAGTCTGGCCACACGCCACCTAAGTGGCTTTTCTTGGGGCCCTCCGACACAGGACACGGGTAGATGGTATTTGCAAGATGTTTATTGGGAGTTTCAGGCTGATGGTATTCGCCGAGCTGATGGTACAACTTGTCATGACAGTGCTCCTCCTGGAGTGTGTGTTGATGGCTGGTTTATCCTGGGTGCCATGATTGCTCATGCACCACAGGTGTGCAGCCCCACCCAGCCAGAGTCCAATCAGTGTGACTCAGGCCAGGTGAGGCTGTAAACCAGACATCAACAGCACACACTCCACATACACCTCCACATATCCCCAACACCAGATTGAGGCTGGGGAGAATCCCCAGCCTCGCCTACTCCCCCCCCCCCCCATCCCCCATCCAAGCAAACAGAAAAAAAAAAAACACATACCGGACTCTGAACAGGGTTACCATACCTACAAAAAACCTGGACTCTTCAGGGTTGCCATACCTAAACAAAAAATAAACACAACCCCCCAAACCCCACTACCTCCACACCTCCCCAGTGTCACACGCCAACCCCACCCTCCCCCTCCGTCCCGGAGACCGGAGGCCTGGGGCTGCTGCTCCAGCTGGCGGAGGTGTCTCTGGGCTAGCTGGTTGCAGGGGCTGGCTGGATGGGCTCGGAGGAGGCCCGACAGCTGGGCCGCGGAGGTAGCTCTCGGAGGGCCTGGAACAGTCGGTTGGGTACCCCCCTCCACCAGGGCGACGAGGCATGATCCCCCCCCCATCTCCTCCTGGAGCATGGGGCCTTGGGCTCCTGGTCCCCTGGCAGAGGGGCGGCTGGCCTGGGCTGCTCCAGGCTGGATCCGGGGGAGGCTAGCGACAGACGGTTGCCGGTGGCGGTAGCTGCGCTGCCTCCCCGCTCCTCCGCTGGCCGTCGCTGCCGTTCAGGGGGGGAGCTGGTGCTGGGGTGGCTGTCCTCTGCCGCGGCTGGTGGCTCCAGTGCAGCTTGGACAGCCCTTCCGTGTCCCGTCCTGGTCGGAGGAGCCCCACGTTGGGCGCCAGTGTGGCAGGGTTAGTCCGGCCACACGCCACCTAAGTGGCTTTTCTTGGGGCCCTCCGACACAGGACACGGGTAGATGGTATTTGCAAGATGTTTATTGGGAGTTTCAGGCTGATGGTATTCGCCGAGCTGATGGTACAACTTGTCATGACAGTGCTCCTCCTGGAGTGTGTGTGTTGATGGCTGGTTTATCCTGGGTGCCATGATTGCTCATGCACCACAGGTGTGCAGCCCCACCCAGCCAGAGTCCAATCAGTGTGACTCAGGCCAGGTGAGGCTGTAAACCAGCCATCAACAGCACACACTCCACATACACCTCCACACCATCTTTTCCAGTTATTCTCTAAACTGTGAATATTGATATTATATATATATATGAAATTATATATTGATATATTGAAACAATGCTCAAATGTCATCTACCATCTGGTAAAGTGGCTCCAAGATCTGTGATCAGTTGTTTCAAACCTTTTTCCCTTTGTTGTATTGACATGGACCGACTCTAGAATAATCATCCAAAAAATGGGGTATAGACATGATTTAGACTCATATAGACATAATAGACTTGAGACTTGGACTAGTGCTTAAAAGACTTGAGACTTGACTTGGACTTGCATGCAGAGACTTGAGACTTGACTTGGACGTGCATGAAATGCAAGACAAGTCTGCTGTCTCCAAAATTCGGCAGTTGGCGAGACATTGACATCGATTCTATTCCTAACTATTGGAAACTAGTGTTTACTAGCTCCCATAGCTGTATATTTATTTTGTCCAACACGAGTAAGCACATACAGCTGCCCTGGCTCGGTAATTTTCTCCAATAGTGCCCACAAATGGCACAAATTTTAGGTCATACTGCCCAGCACTAATGTAGACAGACTGCTTAGCCAAAACAGGGAGGCATGATACAAAAAAGAAACTGCTGTCACACTTTACTCTTACTTATAACCTTTACACTCCCCGATTAGGGGTCACATGTTAAGTGAAAGGTCCTGCCCTGTTGCTCTTAAAGGAACAGCTACACATGAGAATTACGGCCAACTTAAACTGTAACAAAACATATGATAGGCTATGTATGCAGCATCCCCTCACCTAATAGATCCCCCATTATGAATTGGCCAGGAAACCAGAATTGTTAAAAAGGAGCCAGAGGAAACATGTTGGTATTAAAGCAACACAGGTCCTCACACAGGTGTTAAGTAGAGTGTTAACTGAAGGAACAGTAGCCACGTGTAAAATGCATCACGTGCTGTCGAAACAGAGAGCCATCAAGACATCTGTCTGCCACACGACCCAGCTGTCACAGTAAACATAGTCTCCTCTATTCTGGCTGTCATGGCAACTGTAGCTAAGCGGTGACATGTGGCCCGCCCCACGCTTTCATGTTGGATGAGCACAGGGACACAGGCAGTATAGGAAAAGGCAGGACTTAATGGAAATCCATACCAAGAAGCTGACAAATATTATGTAATGACCTGTTATAGTCAAGAATAAGAAGTATATTTGTTTTGTATATCAGCATGGACAGGACGGAAACATAAATGTTACATTTCAATAAGCTCATAATATCGATAACCTATACCTATAAATAACTACCTATAAATGTGTTTGTGTTGCATATATAATAATACATTTGATTTAAAGCGCCTTTCAACCTACCCAAGGACACTGTGTGTGCGTGGATAGATAAGTTCTTTATTCATCCCTGAGGTAAATTAAGGAGTTACAGCAGCTCACAGTAATAATAGTAACAAAGTAAATGGCAATAGAATACAAATTAACATCTGTATCAAAAATGTAAATACAAAATATAAAGTAAGTAAGTACATTTGCTGACCTAGATATAAAAGAAATTCAATTAAAACACACACTGACAGGTTTAGAGATTACCACACACACACACACACACACACACACACTTGTTGTTTTAGATAAACAGTAATTCAGGGCGCAGTGTTTTGACAGAGGCCTTCGGGTTGTGTGTGGATTTGTCATGTGAACAGAAAAAGCAGTGGAAGAGGGTCCTCCCAGGGGGTCTTTACACTGACACTGTGACTGACAAGCCTACTCTATTACTATGTGACAGCAGGCAGGGTACAGTGGTGACAAGTGGCTCTGGATTCTAGACAGGAACCAAAGCCAAATTATTAACCTAAAGAGAAGTATCTCTTCTTTGTGTAGTGGTGCGACTGCCCGGCTGTCTGTCTTCTGTCTGTCTGTACATCAGTCTGTCTGTTTGTACATCTGTCTGTACATCGGTCTGTCTGTCTGTTCATACATCGATCTGTCTGTCTGTACCAGAGGAGGCTGGTCCATAGAGGCAGAGGAGGAGATTGATCCTCTTCTATTTTTGAGAGGCAAAATACAATTAAAAGGGGTATTAAGGGTAATTGGTTAAAATAAAACATTACCAAATCTCAATAAAATATTTTTTCTCTCTTCTATGGAAAAAATCTATTATTGAAATTCTGATTAAAATGCTTCAACAGCGACACCTGCAGGGCAGGCAAGAGGGGAAATGGCAGTTGGTGTAAAGTGGTGGGAGGGGACAGAGTGGGATCTCTTATATCAATTCAATGTACCTTTTTCATTCTAATCTGCTATTGGCCAAAACACGTAAAACAATGCTCCATGGAGGACGTCCTCCCTAACCAATCAACAACCAGAATACAATATTGACATTGCATTGGTCCAATGATAAATTATCACTGTATTGTACATGAGTGTGACGAACTGGCGGTAAAGCCATAGATAGATAGATTCAATTTACAGAAGTATATTAGAAAATAAATGATAACATGCTAACTCGTTTTAAACACAAACAGTAGCTGGCTGCTTGCATTAGCCAACGCAACAGTTTGGTTGTTGTAGCAGCCCTGAAGGTCTGTTAAGGCAACGGCAAGAATGGATTTGGAAGAGAGTGGTGCTGCTATTTCTAACGAGGTGCTTAACGTCAGTGTGAGTGAGGGGGTCACAGAGAGGCATGGACACAGACACAGAGAGTGGGATGGGGAAGAACATCTTGTGGATTATTTATTGTCACCACTTTGCCACTGTTGGATTACTCAGCAAAGGTGAGGATCAAAACTGCGGGACGACCAACTCCACAAATAACCATGATCAAAAATACTAGACCAGGGGGGTATACTACGAAGCTCGATTAGTGGGTTAGCGAGGTATGTTGCGCTCAAAGCCTGGGTTAGCTGTCCTACGAAAGTCGCTCTCTTTTAGCGTCGCTGTATCACCATGGTAACTTATGCTGGCAACCAAACCTGGTCGGGAGGAGGTTTTCAGCTAAGACTTTCCGATTAGATCGGCTTCTTAAAGCTGCAGCGCCGCTTTCGGGACAGATCCGATCCCTTTATGAGAGATACAGGTTCTCATCAGAGGGTATTCGCTATTTGGTCGTCCTTGTTGGACCTTATGAAGGCAATGCTACAAAAAGAAGCCGTGCGCAGTGTGTCTGTTTCACTGCGATTTGTTGCCACAGGAACATATTTGCATACAGTTAGTGATGCCGAACATATAAGCAAAAAGGTGCCTTGCGATACGCGAGGTTGTAGCTGCCCTAAATACACTGCTAAATATGTTCGTGGTGTTTCCCAACTTTTTGCCAACACAAACTGTCAAGTTGCAAGTTATCAACTTGCAGGTAAAAGAAAACACCTGTATACGTGAATGAGCGGTAGAGCGGCGGTAGCGCGTCAGTCTTCAGATTCTGCGTGCTGGGTTCGATTCCAAGTGAAGTGGGTATGTGTAGTTTATTTAAAAAAAAGTTATGTTTCTTATGTCATATGGAATATTTATTCATTAATGTTACGGAATTATCCAGTTTGGTAATCTAGATGGGGGTAAAAGGCGTGATGATGGACAGGCAACATATGAACCCCGGTCGCTGCATCAGCTCACATCCTAATCCACTACACCGCCGTCGCTATACCTTCCAGCACATGTTTCTTACATATAGGATGTATTTGAAAGGAATTCCCTAAATTACACTAAAGCAAGTTGGAGGTTGCTTTTGCATTTTGCAATCATATGCGTAAGAATTGTTCGCCATTAATCCCAATAGAGTATTGGGATTAATGGCGAACAATTCTTACGCATTCACAGAATCTGCTGTTTTTTGCCAGCATGGGCAACTGTATCGCCCCTTGCCGTTATTTGCTTTTTAAACTCCTCGTATGAGTTCATAATCACTACTTGCTCCTCCTGAGTGACATACAGCCCGTGTTCGCTCCGTCGGATCCATTGCGTCAAGGTGAATGACGTATTGACGTTGGGTTACGCCCTTTTTATGTGAACGCGCATTGAACCTAAAGCGGAAAACCTGGCTTGACAAAGTTACCTTTAAGTGAGCTTCGTGGAACCGTTTAACTCTGATTGCGAGTTTCGTCTTTAGCAATCGAGGTTTTCCCAAGAAAGCCTGGATATGTTCAGCGAGCTTCGTAGTATACCCCCCTGGTCTCCAGAAAGATTCAAAGCTGAATAAGGTCTGGTATGAGACATATTATTGGCTAACGGGCAGTCCCACAACTAACCGGTTGTATTGTTGGCCATGCCTTCTAATGGGAAACCCTAATGCTCATTTTAACACTTGGTCTGCTCAAGGATTCTGTGATGTTAAGAATTTAGATAGGGCTACAAAATGGCATGATGAAGTGTTTTGATCATATTGGCACAAACAGGCTTAAGGTTTTTGGTCGGGTGCCTATCAATGAGTTGATTGACGAGGGAGTGCGTTTGCAGAGAGCGGAATACAATGTTAAAGTGAGACGAAATCGAGATGCGTTAATCTGTCTCATTGATGTGACAGCTTATCTTGGGATGCAGGGGCAATCTTTAAGAGGGCATGATGAGAGGCAGGAGTTACAAGCTAACAAGGGTGTGGCGGGGTAACGTCCGGCCACACGCCACCGAAGTGGCTTTCCTTTGGGGCCCTCCGACACAGGACACGGGTAGATGTAGTTCAAGGTGTTTATTGAAGTTTAAGGCAAGGTGGTATTCGCCGAGCTGATGGTACTTCTTGTCATGACAGTGCTCCTCCTGGAGTGTGTGTGCTGATGGCTGGTTTATCCTGGGTGCCATGATTGCTCATGCACCACAGGTGTGCAGCCCCACCCAGCCAGAGTCCAATCAGTCTGACTCAGGCCAGGTGAGGCTGTAAACCAGCCACCAACAACACACACTCCACATAAACCCTCCACATATCCCCAACACCAGATTGAGGCCGGGGAGAATCCCCGGCCTCGCCTACTCCCCCCCCCCCCCCCATCCCCCATCCAAGCAAACAGAAAAAAAAAAACACATACCGGACTCTGAACAGGGTTACCATACCTACAAAAAACCTGGACTCTTCTCAGGGTTGCCATACCTAAACAAAAAATAAACACAACCCCCCAAACCCCACTACCTCCACACCTCCCCAGGGTCACACGCCCACCCCACCCTCCCCCTCCGTCCCGGAGACCGGAGGCCTGGGGCTGCTGCTCCGGCTGGCGGAGGTGTCTCTGGGGTAGCTGGTTGCAGGGGCTGGCTGGATGGGCTCCTCGGAGGCCCGACAGCTGGGCCGCGGAGGTAGCTCCTCGGAGGGCCTGGAACAGTCTGTAGGTACCCCCCTCCACCAGGGCGACGAGGCATGATCCCCCTCCCATCTCCTCCTGGAGCATGGGGCCTTGGGCTCCTGGTCCCCTGGCAGAGGGGCGGCTGGCCTGGGCTGCTCCAGGCTGGATCCGGGGGAGGCTAGCGGCAGACGGTTGCCGGTGGCGGTCGCTGCGCTGCCTCCCCGCTCCTCCGCTGGCCGTCGCTGCCGTTCAGGGGGAGCTGGTGCTGGGGTGGCTGTCTTCGCCGCGGCTGGTGGCTCCAGTGCAGCTTGGACAGCCCTTCCGTGTCCCGTCCTGGTCGGAGGTGCCCCACATTGGGCGCCAGTGTGGCGGGGTAACGTCCGGCCACACGCCACCGAAGTGGCTTTCCTTTGGGCCCCTCCGACACAGGACACGGGTAGATGTTATTCAAGGTGTTTATTGGAGTTTAAGGCCAGTTGGTATTCGCCGAGCTGATAGTACATCCAGTCATGACGGTGCTCCTCTTGGAGTGTGTGTGCTGATGGCTGGTTTATCCTGGGTGCCATGATTGCTCATGCACCACAGGTGTGCAGCCCCACCCAGCCAGAGTCCAATCAGTCTGACTCAGGCCAGGTGAGGCTGTAAACCAGCCACCAACAACACACACTCCACATAAACCCTCCACAAAGGGCAACTACAGGGAGTTGCTGGACTTGTTAGCGTGCTATCACAGCATATTAGCATATTGAAAGTTCTTGTGTGTTCTTTTGTCTTGCCAAAACCATCCAGAATTATGTGATATCCGCAATTGCATCAACAATTTAAAGTGAGATCAAAGGAGAGGTGGATGCAGCTCCCTTTTAGCCAAAAGGGCAGATGCTGCAGCAGAGTTAGCAGCAAAGGAAGAGTAGAGTAGAGTATGAAGTGTTATTGGAGAAGGAGAGACAAAAGGAAAGGATTCAACTCCTAGAGGAACACCAGAGGAATGAAGTCAAAGCTCAGAATCATGAGTTGGAAAGACTAAAAGCAGAAAAGGAAGAAAGCAGAAAGAAATAATGCAGGAAGCTAGTGTCTATTCTGCTGATTACAACACTAGGAAACAACAGCATGTGTCTCCACAGCAACCTGTGTCTTCAGCTCTCATCCAGCTTGAACTAATGTCACAGTGACAGCATCACCTCCACAGACAGATGTGACTTATCTGGCTCAAGCAGTCCAAGGCATAACTCTGAACAGGCTCCCGATGTCAGAACCATCTGTATTCACTGCTAACCCGATCCAGTTAATTGAGTGGAGGGCTTCATTCATATCTCTCATAACCAAAAATAACATTTCTTCAGCTGACAAATTGCATTGTTTTAGAAAATATGTAGCTCGAAAGATACATGACATCTTTTACAGAAATGATGATGAAGCCTTTATTATACAGAGAGCATTAAGAGAAAAACTGGCAAACTTGCCAAAGATCCAGTCAAAGGATGCTGAACAGTGTTTGGAATAACGCCGTTTAATAGAACGGCGTTATGTAATGCCGTTATTTTTTCAGTAACGGGGTAATCTAACTAATTACTGTTTCCGTCGTTACAACGCTGTTATCGTTACTGAACGTTAAATGCGGTGCGTTACTATGAATTGATTGAATAAACTGCGTAATCCGAACGCACCCCTGGCTTCATACACAAACTGCTAGTGAGGAGCCGGGGTGATGAATAAAACTCATTATGTAAGGGATAATGCCCAACGAGGTGTCCATTAACAGAAATGAATGGACGACACGGAGGCGTGAACCGTCTGACGCGAAATGGAGAAAAACGGTTGCTTTCCTAAGTCACTTTCGTAACGAAAGAAAGAAACATTTAATCAATTAATAATACTTTAATGTGTTTTAGAGTTATTTTTACAAGTCGAGCGGACTATTTAAACGCTAGATGGTAACCATGGCAACGGAGACTCAACGTTATTTCACAGTTTATTCATCAACAGCAACTGTCATCAGGCAATTTGACCCGAACGTCTTTTCTAGGTGTCAATCAGTGGCGACTGGTCATTAGGGGCAGGTGGGGCAGAGCCCCACCTACTCTCACAAGAAAAAAATAAAAAAAAAATAAAAAAAATAAAAAAATAAAATAAAAAAAATAAAAAAATTATATATAATTTTTTTTTAAATATATATATTTCAAAAAAATCTCCCCATAAAGTACTGTAAAATAATAAGTTTGGCGCTTTTAGTTCATTTTTAGTCGATCCCTAGCTTGCTTCTTCAGCCTGAGGGGGGTGGTGGGGCTAGGTGGGGCTAAAAATGGCGCTAGCCCCACCAGTCTAATGGTAGTGTGTATTGGGACTTGAAAAATTGAACTGCGCATGCTCAGCATGTTCTCCGTTGAAGTGGACGGAGAAAAATATTTTTCCTATGGTAGGGCTATCCCCACCGGCACTGTATGGACATATATGGTTCGTTCCGCTACAGCGTCATTTCATTGTCATTTCATTGTTCGCAGCTATTGGCTGTAGTGTGCGGCGCGGCGTGATGAGTCATGACTCGAGTGACTTCGTCTTCACGTGTGCGCCGTGTGAGAAGTTGCTAACAAGCATGTCGGAGGTACGCAAACGAAAACAGGTATGTACTCGGTCGGATCATCACTTTAAAAATTAAATTAAACTGTGTGGGAAATGTGAGACAGCACTGCGGGGTCACGACGAGTCGGCGGTCTGAATCCGGGGATACTCCGGTGTATTTTTGAGACGGTGTGTGAGGGCGATGCTCGGCTTCAGCGGCGCTATGACGCTCAGCCCGTATTCAAAGGGACATCACCATACAGGACCAACTATTAGACTGCATGTATGAAGTGGACAGGGACAGCCGAACAAGTGGACGAGACATCATGTGTTGCTGTACAGGCCGACGAGACAACGGATGTCTCCTGTAAATCACAGATGGTGGTTGTGCTGCGGTACCTTCTGCCGTAACACAGTGACAGTTAAGCGTTGTTCTTGTCAATGTTGTGTCTGTTTATATTTGTCCCGTCTTATATGTCCCCACTCCTGGCCTGCACCTTGTCGTGGTGAGTGGGCTTTAAACCAAGACAGGCCATTCTGAATCTTTTCTTTCACAGCTGTTATCTTTGGTTTCTCCTCCAGGACACTGCCTAGGCCTATGGGAGGTCTCCATGGTAACATGATATTGGGTTCTTATAGTGGCTCTTACAGCTGTTTGCACTAGTGGCATTTTAGGTTTGCGGAAGCTTAGTTTAAAGTTTAAAAACTATACTTTCATTATTGCAATGTTTTGATGTCAGCAATAAAACATTAAAAGCTGCACCAATGTACTTTATTAATTAAATATATATGATACATGGATAACAGTCACTTAGTTCAAAAACCAAAAGCCCAGCATACTGAATAGTGTTAAAGTATATTTTATTTGTAATGGTTGAGCCCCAGTACCTGCCTGCTGTCCTGGTTATCTTTCCACAGTTCCTTGTGGTGGAGCTGAGGGCTGAATAGAGAATGGGACACACCAAGCCAGGGCTACAAACAGCATGGTGGGACACTGACACGTAAGTTAGACCAATGAAGAAAGCTCAATCTCTATTTTCAAATACTTTAGCTTTTTTGAAAATTACCAATTTTATTTGTAATATTTTAGGGCTGTAACTTTTTCCAAAAATGAATTTCAAACAAATTTAAAATGCCCCGTAATTTGTTTGAATATATTCTAATACCCCCTCCACATTAGCTTGGTTTACTGATAGGTTTAGAGCCGTTTAGCGTATTACTGCCTTCCACAGGTCAGATGTTGAACTAGATGTTTACATACAGTCCTGTGTTGTGCAGGATAGCCGGGAGCAGGCGGAGTCAACCTCTACAAAGATCACCACGACTGTGAAAACAAACGGGTGACGTCACGGACACTGGTACGTCATTTAAAATAAAAAAAAATTAGCCTAGCCCCACCTGTATTTTACATGTAGAAACGCCACTGGTGTCAATTAACACTTTTTAACCTACACCCTCCAGCCAATCAGAATCGAGTATTCACCCAGACCATGGTATAAGATTGGCTAAGGCAAGAGTCATGTTTCATGGTAGCCAATCGTGGTAGCCACGCGCACCACACACCAAACAGATTCGAAGAAGCAGCAGAGATGGCGAGTCCGTTGTGAAAACTGCTCAGAAAAATCCAAATTCTTTGACATATAGCAACTTTTTTTTACAGTAACGCAAATAGTTACTTTCCCTGGTAACTAGTTACTTTTATTATAAAGTAATTCAGTTACTAACTCAGTTACTTTTTGGAACAAGTAGTGAGTAACTATAACTAATTACTTTTTTAAAGTAACGTTCCCAACACTGATGCTGAAGGACATTTGCTGATTTCATGTCACGACGCCATACCTCATGTCAGGGCCGGCTCGTGGTACTTTTGCGCCCTAGGCGAGATTGACGACGGGCGGGGGGGGGGGGTGCTGGTGCGCGACTGTCAGCGGGGGGGGGGGGGGGGGTGGTGCGCGATTGTCAGCGGGGGGGGGGGGGCTATATCGCCTATGCCTAGAGCAGGCCCTGAAGACATAAAAATATCCGTTTTTAGAATAGTGGAATTTTTTTTTATTTGTTCCTTTTTTTTTTGGCGCCCCCTGGATGTGCGGCGCCCTTAGCATTTGCCTATACCGCCTATGCCACGGGCCGGCCCTGCCTCATGTTAAAGGGCGTGACATTTTGAATGACTGTGAAGAAAATCAGTAACTGGTTAAAATGCCTGACTGGGCAGCATCCGGCGAAACCGAAAAGTCACTCAAGTCATGAAAAAACCATGTCAGTCTCAAAATCAGAGCAGCGCAGATGAAGCAGCAACCACATTGTCTCTTAGTGTGGAGACTGAGAAACCATCTCCTAGCACCTCAATGACTGTGCCAGTGTGGTCTTCCTCTACCAGCAATCCAGGTATGAAAAGGCTCGCTTATGCGCTGCTTGACGCTCAAAGTGATAATTTTCGTTGACCAGGAAGTTAGCAATAGCTTACAAACCGAGACACGTCCTGTAAAGCTGAAGCTAACTATGATGATTGGAAAGGATGCAGAGTCAAAGGGTCTCTGGTCTCATAGTGAGAGGTTACAACGCCACAATCCTCATTAATATTCCTCCTGCCTACACCAAGGATTGCATACAACTGAATCGAACACAAATTCCTTCCTGTGAAACGGCAAGGCACTGGAATCGTCTCACCACAATAGCAGATGAAATCCCACCACAGCTAGAGTGTGAAGTCGGTCTTTTAATAGGCTACAATTGCTCAAGGGCACTGGCACCATGGCAAGTAATCCTGGGAGGAGATAGTGAACCCTACGCAGTTCGCACATTGTCGAGTATTGTGGGTTGTTCATTACCACACCATGACTCACCAAGCATCACCAATATGTGCCACAGAGTTGCTGTCAAAGGGCTTCCTCTCTGACTCCAGCAGATGCAATAAGGGTTCTTGAGTCTGACTCTAAGGACGCCATTAAAGATGGCAAGACTGTAGCTGCGTTTCAATACTCGGTTGAGTCGCCCTCGCTCACTTGCCCTCAGCCCTTGCCCTCGGGGGAATCCCCAGCGCCATCTTAAGGGCTATTCCATTTCTCTAAAAAGCTGAAGTGCCCTTGGTGAGATCGACCCTTGAGGGCTGAGGGATCGAGTCAACATCGACAGTCACTCCAGAGCTGTATATCACCCACAATGCACTGCAGTGGTGCACGAAAAATACATCCATGCGGTGGCAGTAATGAGCCCCAAATGCCGTTGTTCGCTGTTTGTTTACCACCAAAGAAGAAGAAAATTAATTACAGGAGCCAGCACGGATCGGCCAGAGTAATTATGCAATAGACTACCCGTTGTTGCTGCGTAATGACAGAGCCAACAATTTACAAGTGTAAGTATATACTGCTATTATAGGCTACTATTTGTCACAAATAAAAAATAAAAATAAACTACGCCTGCAGCTCCGCTTTATTTATTTATTATTTTTATTTATTCATTTATTGATTTGCGGCCGCTCTGCTTTATTTATTTATTTACCCGATTTATTCATTTATTTAGTTATTTGCGGCCGTGGCCGCCTGTTGATACAGCCGCTCCGCTCCGCTTTATTGCGGCAGCATCACCAGGCCGAGCGGCCGCATCACCAGGCGGCCGCAGTGGCATTTGCCCACATTGCCCAATGGCCAGTCCGTCCCTGCCTGGGAGGGAGTTTGTTTGTAACCTACTGTGTCATTGCATATATTTCTGCGTCTTTACTTTCTTAATAGTCTACGAGACGATTCCGTATAAAATGTGTGTAACACATGTCTACAGTACATGGGCTAAGGTGACTATCATGTACTTTAAGGTTAGGCCAAAATCAGAAGAAATAGTTTCGCTCAAGGAGGATTTAAATGACGTGGACCACAGTTTAGAAAAGAGTAACAAAATGATTCTTTATTGGCAGGAAAGCCACTCTTAATACCGACACTGAATCTGTTCAGCTATGACTGGATTAGTATTTTTCTCT
This sequence comes from Merluccius polli, assembly GCA_030340625.1. NCBI lineage: Eukaryota > Metazoa > Chordata > Actinopteri > Gadiformes > Merlucciidae > Merluccius > Merluccius polli. Next base: position 691,517 of record JAOPHQ010002276.1, read on the forward strand.
ATGTATCAAAAACCCAGTAAATTCAACCTGTAAACCTGTAATTTACCCTTTAACAACTTCAGTTATAAACAACAGCATAAACAAATTTACAACTCACAAAAATGTTGTTTAAAGTGCAAATGAAATAGAAAAATATTGTTCAAAGTACAAATGAAATAATGGAAATATGGTTCAAAGTGCAACAAAATAATGGGCCCAAAATAATAAACAAACAAAGTCCAATAAAGTCCAAAAATAGTCAAATGTCAAATTTAGTCAGTGTCCACAGTGTGTGTATTAGTCCTTTAATGTATGGTGGTGCAATTGTTCATGTAATTGTTCATCTACCCGGGTAGTGTGATTTTTGTGTCTTATCTGTATGATGTGATAGATGCTTTCTCCAGATGCACGATGAGCTGTTCCGACGTCACACCCTCCACGCATGTAAGCCGGTGTCCTGCTCCACGTTCCTCGGGTTTGGGCTCTGGCTCGCCATCAGAATCGTTTCATACACCAAAATAAAAACCAACCGGAGTTTTTCCTCGACAAAAACACAACAACACGGTAATGTCCGGTACTCCAAAAAAACCTCCTCACGGTTGTGGATACCTCACGGATCAATAACTCAAGACAAAATAAAGTTTTAACCACTTTTAGTCTAGTTATCAACATTAGCAAGCTCTCTTCTCGGCTAGTGTGTCTGTCCTCATCGGCATCAGTGAAGGAAAGAAATAAAACAAGCAGGGGATACAAGGAACTACGAGCGTGAGCGGCGCTTGCATGTGTGGAATACGCACCCTGCTGGTGAAATAAAGGAACTACATCTACAAAACTCAATCAGACTGTATAGCTCAACATGGTTAAACTAGAAATATTTGGGGATTACACTGTGTGTGTAACTAAAGGGTGTTACATTTGCAAAGAGGGGAACATTAGAATGAGAAAAGGCATGTGTGACGTGAGACTCGCGCTCAATCCGTGAGAGTTGGCAGCTCAGCTTTCTACTTCTGATTCTAGAGACTTGCTTCTTTGTTGTGGTGCTAATTTTATTTGCGGGAGACTATATAATGTTTTTAATGTATTTGGTGTGCATAACATAATTATTTTATTGTCAAACAGGACAATTGTAAAGAGGATGGGTCTGCAGGGAAGGCTGACAGGAACACAGGCGGCCAAAAAATGGGATCTTGAACAATAAAGGGCATTTAAAGACAATGATGAGGACGAGGATGGTGGTGGTAACAAGCCTAATAACTATTAGAAATAACAATCTAAAACTAATGTCAACTAAACTGAAAGTAGGTTAAATGTGTTTAAACAACTAAACTTTCTACAAATAAGGTAAAAAAATGCGTATATTCTGCGTATATGCGTATATTCTGCGTATATTACGTGTTATTTGGAATAGGCAATAGAGCGCTACTCCAACAACGTGTGGCCGATCCATGATTGTCAAGGCTGTTACCGGGCGAGGGCAGGTGCGTTTCATTTATCCCTTTTCCTCCTCCCCCGCCCACTTCCCCTCGGCTCTCCAAGTGGCCTCCGTGTGACGTATTACCAAGGGCTGAGGGCAAGTGAGCGAGGGCGACTCAACCGAGTATTGAAGCGCAGCTTGTGTCTCAGGATGACATCCTCTTCCTGAATATGTTAACGGTAGGAAATCAGAGGAACACTCATGGCCACTATGACAATAAGCAACTAACTGTCTGGCTCAGTCATCTTAAAAGAAAGCTACTGAAAGATGATGTACAAGGAATGCGATGTGAAGTTTATATAAAGGGTGAGGCAGAGGAAGTTGCAAACATTGTACATATTTGTTACTTATATTCAGTGCTTATGGGAGAAGGAGATGATGAGTTTTATTTATGGACATTCTTATAGACTCAAGCCTTAAGAGTTAAAGGTCATATTGAGTTTAGAAATAATTTGCTCTTTACATTCCATATTGTTATTGTTACTCCCACTAAATCACTCATGATTTAATGGGAGTGTAAAATACCTTTAGTATGGCCTAGCATACTTCTAGAATGTCTTGTTTTTCATGTTTATTTATCTTATTAAGTAATCTTAAGTATTTTCTTAAAGTTAGGTTATAATTTGGTCCTTTCGGTAAATGGAAACGGTTTTTATATTTTGAAAGAGTTCTTTTGGTAGACGTAAATATCTGTACAGTAGATCGACAAGTGTGTCTGCCTAACGTCAGAAAATGCTGGCTATTTTGTTTGTTTAGCACCTGGCTGATAAGGGCATCAATTTGGTTCATGTGGTGTTTATTGTTTGGTCATATTGTGGTGCTTTTTTATAGTTTTATGTGAGTGTGTTTAGGCTGGCAAGACTGCTATATTAGTACTACACCATATTGCACTAATATGTGACATTGAGAAGATGTTTCATCAGTTCCATGTGTACGAAGCTGACATTTGGTGAATGAAGTCTCTTAAATTGCATCCACGTTTCCCTCACTTGTGTCCTTTCCTTGCGTCTTAGTCCCTCCTACTGAGGATGCATGGAGAGGCTGCTCTTGTGTATCCTCACTCATAGCTCCTCAGAGATCCCTCTTCATTCTCGATCCTGGCTCCTCGGAGCAGAAATAAGTGCTTTGGGATGACCTTCAAAATGGCAGATCAGAACGACTTCCGGTTCAAGCGAGGATCGAGGAGCGAGGAAATATCAAATAAGAGACTTGGGATGCACCCAGAGACTATCTATGTTTCTCTGGTGGAAATATGGTGACTTTAGTGCAGAACCACAGGAATTCCGCATGAAGGTTCATCTCTTCAGAAGGTGCTGCGTCATCACCAGGATGCGTCAACTACGGACTGAAGCAACTTGCTAAGAACAATGAGAGCCTGTTTCCCCTTGGCTCACAGTTCATTATGAAAGACTTCTATGTTGACGATGGTGTTACTAGCATAGCAAGTGCAGATGACGCTATTCAGCTTGCAAAGGAAGTCCAGGAGCTCTGTGCTATGGGTGACCTAAGACAGCACAAGTTTGTAACAACGGATCAGTGCTGGAGAGTATACCGCCATCTGAGTGTGCTGTTGAAATGAAGGCTCTTGACCTGGCCTTTAATAATTCAACTTTGGAGAGAGCCTTAGGAATCCAATGGCATCACCCCTTCTCTGATGCAAGCACATATGGTTATGGCCAGTGCTTGAGACATGTGAATGAAGATGTCCATTGTGCTCTGGTTATGGGAAAGTCCAGAGTAGCTCCAATTAAGGTCACGACTATCCCCAGGCTAGAGTTGACAGCTGCTGTTGTGTCAGTCTCAGCAAGCAACACCCTTAAGGAGGAGCTTGGTTTGGCAAAAATTGATGAATACTTCTGGACTGACTCCAAAGTGGTTTTGGGGTACATTAACAACAAGGCATGTTATTTCCACACGTTTGTGTGGAATACAGAAAATACATCTCAACACTGGACATATGTCTTTAGCAGTGGACATATGTCTTTACTAACAATAACCCTGCAGACCTTGCCTCTAGAGGTGGCAATGTGAGATTCTCACATCAAGCTGGTTCACAGGACCTCAGTTCTTATGGGAGAAGGAGATACCCTCAGTTGTGGAGGTTATCACAGAAATACAGATTGGAGATCCTGAAGTCAAAAGGATTCAGACACTAAATACAGATACATTAAAGCAAGTGAGTCTATCAGACTCTAATTGTCTGACCATGTTTTTGGCTGAGAAGCAGTGTGACTTCAGCATGAATGCTCCCCATTCAAGCCTGGGAGAAACAAATCAGAACGGTGAGGCATGTTCTTCGTTTTACTCTTTCACTCTCATCAAGCAGGCTGGACGCCTCTCTTTGGACATTCTTCCATGGTTGTCATCTGCTGACAGCTGACAACCTGAGTGATCCAGATAGTCCAGAGCCACTAACGCACAATCACCTGCTCACCATTAAACCCATTGTAGCATTACCACCTCCTGGCAGATTCATCAGAGAAGACATGTATACTCGTAAGAGGTGGCATCATGTTCAGTATCTTTTGGAGTCGTTGGAGTCGTTCTTTAATGTTGCCACCAGACAACGCTAGCATACTCCAAAAAGAAACCTCAAAGTTGGCGACATTGTCATGGAGAAGGCGGATGATCTGCCTCGGAACGAGTGGAAGTTGACTAAAGTCGTAGAGACAGTGACTGATAAAGATGGACTTGTGAGAAGAAAAAAGATTTGTATCGGAGACCAGAAGATGGGAAAGAGGGACAGCAGTCTGGCAGCTTCTGCAAGATCAACAGAAGCTGATCTTGCTCCTAGAGATTGTTTAACCATTCTCTTTGCTCCACAACCATATTCGTTACAGTATGAAGAGTTTTATTCATGGACATTCTTAACGACTCAAGCCTTAAGAGTTAAAGGTCATTGTTATGTCCCCTGCTAGGGTCAGGGTGTACATTAACAAAATAACCAAACTCAAAGCAAGAACAGGCAGCCCAAGTCAGATAACGTTTCAAAAATGAGAAATGATTTATTAAAGTTAACCTAATTGAAAGTAGGAATAAATCAAATGACTGGCAAACTAAAAAGCAAACAAAAACACGGCCTACATAATAGGCCTTAACGAGCCAGGCCTCACTCCTGGACTCTCACTCCAGAGAGTGACACGGATGGCGGATGCGGCCTGGGAGAGAGCCAGAGGCTCAGAACACAAAAAGCGTGGTTAGCGGTGGTGTCGGCGAAAACCCCAAGTGCATCTGTCGAGAGCGAGCTTCCGGATGAAGTCAGCTCGGCCCTTTTAAAGGGGCCGTCTCGAATATCATCCAATGTGGATGTCTGCAAAACACAGGAAAAGTGAAACATAACAGCACCGCAGAATTTCAAGACTTTACTGAATACGTCCATGGACGTAACAGTCATATTGAGTTTAGAAATAATTTGCTTTTCATATTGTTATGAAAATCACTCATGATTTAGTGGGAGTGTAAAATACCTTTAGTATGGCCTAGCATACTTCAAGAATTTGTTGTTTTTCATGTTTATTCATCTTATTAAGTAATCTTAAGTATTTTCTTAAAGTTAGGTTATAATTTGACCCGTTATTTTAGATATTAAGGTTGGGGCTTTTATTTTGAGATAATGAATTAAGTTCTTTCGGTAGATGTAAAAATCTGTATAGTAGATCGACAAGTGTGTCTGCCTAACGTCAGAAAATGCTGGCTATTTTGTTTGTTTAGCACCTGGCTGATAAGGGCATCAATTTGGTTCATGTGGTGTTTAATGTTTAGTTATATTGTGATGCTTTTTTTTATAGTTTTGCTGAGTTTTATTTGTGTGTTTAGGCTGGCAAGACTGCTATGTTAGTTCAATTCAAGCTAATGCTGTTGGTCTTAAAGGGCAGTTGTCTCGGTGGAGTTTGCTTGGTAGTATAAAGAAATGCAGCAAAACTTGTGTTTTGCAGTAACTGCAATATATAAGGTTGAAGTTGCATATGTGACATTAAAATTAATCATTTTGAGTTAAATATGCTTACTTATAGCACTCTATTAGAGGTTGTCACTAAGCTAACAGGTTAAAAGGGTGATATTTCATGACTGGAATATAAATTGTGATTTACTTTCAGTCAGAGGTTAATAATACATGTGTGGGGGGGACGTGCGACGTTTGACCTGCAGGGGGAGGCAGAGGACGGTTGGGAGCACACCGGATCAGCTGGGGGGAGTGGACCTGGTTGCGGGCAGGTGCCTGCGATCAGGTCCAATCAGGGAATGTGTATTTATGTGTCTGCTTTGTGTTCCAGTAAAGGGGGAGAGAAAGGATAAAGGAGAGAGAAAAGAGAAAGGAGAGGAAAAGACGATCCACGAGCGGAGGACGAGCGGTCCTAAAAGGGATCGGGATTGCGGGATACCTATTTAAGTTGTGTTTTATACCCCAAGGGGGGTTGTGTTACTTTGGGACAATTTTGGGAAGAGAAAATAAAGACACTCCCCGCACACGGTCTCTTGTGGTCGGCCGAAAACCCTTACAGTGGCACCCAACGTGGGGCGAGCGGCGACCATGGACCAATCCCCGTTGGGGAATATACTGGGACACCTGGCCCAGATGTCGGAGAGGCAAAGCCAGCTGCACCTCGCCCAGAACAAGGTGCTCTCAGAGCTGGCCCAGTCTCTGGCCGAGGATCGGACCATGCTCCGGGAGCTCATCAAACCCGGGGGATGCGGCGAGGGACCCCGACCGGCCAACCCCCAGATCCACATCCCGATGATGGGGGAGGCGGACGACGCCGAGGCCTTTCTGGAGACCTTCCAGAGGGTGGCCGAGGTCTCGGGGTGGCCTCACCAGGAGTGGGCACACCATCTCCTACCTCTCCTGACCGGAGAGGCGCAGCAGGCCGCCCACAGTCTGCCGGGTGGGGCCCAGCGGGACTATGAGGCCATCACCAAAGCCATCCGGGACCGCCTGGGCCTGTACCCGGAGGAACACCGGCGGCGGTTCCGGGCGCTGGCATTCGGCGAGGGGGACCGGCCCTTCGTCTATGCACAACAGATACGGGACCAGGCCAGGAGGTGGCTGGTCCCGGACCAGAACACAGCGGAGGAAGTGGTGGACCAGGTGGTCCTCGAACGCTTCATCGAAGGGCTGCCGGCGAGGACATCCGCCTGGGTCCGCTACCACCGGCCCGAGAGCCTCGCCACTGCGGTCACCCTGGCGGAGAGCCACCTGCCGCCACCAGGATCAAGTCAGCGACCGCCAGTGGCGGGCCCACGGACCGGGGGGGCGGCCCCACGGCGGGACCGACCGACACCGACACCAAGGGCGAGATGGGGGGGGAGCGGTCCAGAGCGGGCACATGAGTCACTTCCCCCCCCCCCACTCCACAGACGGGCGCTCAAACGGCAGGGGAAGGTTGCTGGCGGTGCGGGCGGTCGTCCGCGTCACCGGTGCCCCGTCTCCTCCCCACGGTCCCGGTGAGGCGTACCGTATCCCGGTGAGGATACAGCGGGGTACGCACCAGGCGCTGTTGGACTCAGGCTGCATGCAGACCATGATCCACCAGCGTCTGGTGCGATCCGAGGCATTGGTGGAGGCGTCAAGCGTGTTGGTGAGATGTATACACGGGGATGTGCACGAGTATCCTTTGGTCCCTATCGAAATTCGTTGGGGGGGGAAAAAGCATAGTGTTAAGGCGGCGGTTAGTTCGAGCCTCGCGCACCCCCTGATTCTTGGGTTGGATTGGGGAGGGTTTCCGCAGGCGGTTAGGGGGACTCAGGGCTTCAGGGATCAGGGGAGGCGGGGGAACCTCAAGCCGAGGTCCCAGCGCCGACGTTCCCACCGGTGGAGGATTTCCCCCTCGAACAGTCTCGTGACGCCACCCTAAGCTCAGCCTACGACCAGGTGATAGCTATTGATGGGAGTAAGGTCCGGCCAGATGCAGCACTGACTTACCCACACTTTATAGTGGTTAGGGACAGACTTTATCGGGTGAGTCGTGACACCCAGAGTGAAGAGGTGATCGCCCAGTTGCTGGTACCCAGGAGCCGTCGGGAAATGGTTTTCCAGGCGGCGCATTATAATCCAATGGCGGGCCATTTAGGATTCGGGCGGAGGTGCGCAGGTGGTGTGCGTCCTGCCCCGAGTGCCAATTGGTGAATCCCCCGGCCATCCCCAGGGCTCCCTTACGGCCCCTTCCCCTGGTGGAAGCCCCTTTTGATCGGGTCGGCATCGACATTATCGGGCCATTTAGAACGTTCCGCACACGGGTATCGATTTGTGTTAGTCCTGATCGACTACGCAACCCGATACCCGGAAGCAATTCCGTTGCGCAACATCTCCGCGAAGAGTGTTGCGCAGGCGTTGTTTCACGTCATATCGCGGGTGGGAATCCCAAAGGAGATTCTCACTGACCAGGGCACCAATTTCATGTCACGCACGATTAGGGAACTTTACGGATTGTTGAAGGTCAAGGCCATTCGCACAAGCATCTATCACCCAGCCACGGACGGCTTGTGTGAAAGGTTTAACCGGACGTTAAAGTCCATGATCCGTAAATTTGTACACGAGGATGCTCGGAATTGGCATCAATGGCTAGACCCTCTGTTGTTTGCAGTGCGGGAAGTGCCCCAGGCTTCCACGGGGTTTTCCCCATTCGAGTTGCTCTATGGGCGGAAGCCCAGGGGCGTCCTGGACCGCATTAAAGAAAACTGGGAGGAGGGGTCTAGTGACAGCAAAAACGAAATCCAGTACGTCATGGACTTGCGTGCAAAGCTTCACTCACTAGGGGTATTGTCACGTGAGCACTTGCACCGAGCCCAGGAGAGTCAGAGACGCCTGTACGACAGAGGGACTAGATTGCGCGATCTCACCCCTGGGGATAAGGTCCTTGTGCTGTTGCCCACCTCTAGCACCAAATTACTCGCAAAGTGGCAAGGGCCCTTTGTGGTCACACAGCGGGTCGGGGACGTGGATTACGAGGTAGAGCGCTCGGACAGGGGCGAAAGCAAACAGGTCTACCACATCAACCTCCTAAAGAGGTGGAACGATGTGGCCCCTGTAGCCTTTGCATCGACGGTACCGGAGAGAGAGGAGCTCGGGCCGGACGTCCCCAGCCCAGGCCCCACCCCTCCGGTCGGTCAGGGCGAGGGTCTTTCAGGGGGTCAGGCGCGGGACGTGGCCGACCTTCAACTCTGGTTCGCCGACGTCTTTTCGCCCCTGCCCGGTCGCACCTCGCTAATTACTCACAACATCGAGACGCAGCCCGGGTTAGCGGTGCGGACCCGCCCCTACAGGCTGCCCGTCCACAAACAAGATGTGGTGTGGCGCGAATTAGGAACCATGTTGGAGTTGGGCGTGGTTGAGGAGTCGCACAGTGACTGGTGCAGCCCCGTCGTGCTGGTGGGGAAGCCGGACGGGTCTGTCCGGTTCTGTGTAGACTACCGGAGGGTGAATGCGGTTTCCAAGTTTGACGCCTACCCAATGCCTCGGATCGACGAGCTTGTGGACCGGCTTGGCATGGCCACCTTTTATACAACGCTGGACTGCACGAAGGGCTACTGGCAGATTCCGCTATCGCCAGCAGCCCGGGAAAAAACAGCCTTCTCCACTCCGCTCGGACTTTATCAGTTTAAGGTGCTTCCGTTCGGGTTGTTCGGGGCCCCGGCCACGTTTCAGCGGCTGATGGACCGGGTGTTGCGGCCCCACGCCGCGTATGCTGCTGCCTACATTGATGACATCGTCGTCTATAGTAGAACGTGGGAGCAGCATATGCGGCAGGTGGCGGCCGTTCTTCAGTCGCTGAGACGGGCGGGGCCCGGCGAAGTGCGTGATCGGGCGGAGGGAGATCCAGTATCTGGGGTTCCACCTGGGGGAGGGGAAGGTCCGACCGCAGGTCGCGAAGACCGCAGCGGTCGACGCCTCCCCTCGGCCCAGGACAAAAAAAGAGGTGAGACGGTTCTTGGGGCTGGCAGGTTACTACAGGCAGTTTGTACCACACTTCTCGGACCTGGCCAGTCCCTTAACCGACCTCACCCGGAAGAGGGCCCCAGATACAGTTCAGTGGCCGGAGCCATGTCAGGTGTCGTTTGAGGCTATTAAAACAGCCCTCTGTGGAAAGTCGGTCCTGTGTGCTCCTAACTTTGATCTCCCGTTTTCCCTGCAGACAGACGCGTCGGATAGGGGGTTGGGTGCAGTCCTGACCCAGCAGGTGGAGGGGGACTGGGAGGGTCGGTACAGTACCGTGGAGAAGGAGTGCCTAGCCATCCGATGGGCGGTCGGCGCCCTTCGGTACTACCTGCTGGGGCGCGCGTTCACCCTCTACTCCGACCACGCCCCCCTCCAGTGGCTCCACCGCATGAAGGACGTCAACGCGAGGATCACCCGGTGGTATCTCGCGTTGCAGCCCTTCAACTTTCGGGTCGTACACAGGCCTGGGACGCAGATGGCCGTGGCGGACTTCCTCTCCCGTCCCGGGGGGGGAGTAAGTTGGCGGCCGGAGGTTGCCCCGGCCTGTGTTGGGCGGTGGGGGTATGTGGGGGGGGACGTGCAACGTTTGACCTGCAGGGGGAGGCAGAGGACGGTTGGGAGCACACCGGATCAGCTGGGGGGAGTGGACCTGGTTGCGGGCAGGTGCCTGCGATCAGGTCCAATCAGGGAATGTGTATTTATGTGTCTGCTTTGTGTTCCAGTAAAGGGGGAGAGAAAGGAGAAAGGAGAGAGAAAAGAGAAAGGAGAGGAAAAGACGATCCACGAGCGGAGGACGAGCGGTCCTAAAAGGGATCGGGATTGCGGGATACCTATTTAAGTTGTGTTTTATACCCCAAGGGGGGTTGTCTTACTTTGGGACAATTTTGGGAAGAGAAAATAAAGACGCTCCCCGCACACGGTCTCTTGTGGTCGGCCGAAAACCCTTACAACATGATTTTAGTTTTGTTGAATATTGTAAGGCTATAGCGCAGTAAGCCATCATCAGAATGTGAATGTGTGTTTCGTTTCCTTTCGTGTGTACGGTGTGTTCAAGGTGTGTTCATGGTTTTCAGGGAGCTACAGTGTCTATTTGCTCAAAAATAAACAGAGGCCCCTCTCTAACAGAATGCGGTCCAGATCATTGTGCCACAGAGTCTTTTATCCCGTTTTGCCCCCACCCTCCCAGGAACCTGAGACTAGATTAGCATATGGGTCTGGAGGTAATAAGTCACAGATGAATCCAGGTAATTATCTTTGTGTCCTCACCACACCTATGAGAGCACGTAGCGTTCCGGGCTGGAGTTTCTGACCCCTTGACCAACGTCTGTGTGGTCAAAAGGCATAATAAGTCATCCGACAGGAAATGCATGTTAATTAGATTTTTCGACCATAGTATATTGATGGTGAATGTGGTAAAGTGATGGTGGTGGGGGTGGTATATTGATGGTAGTGGAGGCGGTATAGTGATGGTGGTGGAAGTGGTATATTGATGGTGGTGGAGGTGGTAAAGTGATGGTAGTGGAGGTTGTATCGTGACGGTGGTGGTGGTATAGTGATGGTGGTAGAGGTGGTATAGTGATGGGGGTGGTATAGTGATGGTAGTAGAGGTGGTATAGTGATGGTAGTGGACGGGGTATGGTGATGGTAGTGGACGGGGTATGGTGATGGTAGTGGAGGTGGTATAGTGGTGGACGTGGTAAACTGATGGTAGTGGAGGTGGTATATTGATGGTAGTGAAGGTGGTATAGTGATGGTAGTGGAGGTGGTATAGCGGTGGAGGTGGTATAGGGATTGTAGTGGAAGTGGTATAGTGATGGTGGTGGTATAGTGATGGTGGTGTAGGTGGTATAGTGATGGTGGTGAAGGTGGTATAGTGATGGTGGTGGAGGTGGTATAGTTATAGTGGAGGTGGTATAGTGATGGTAGTGGGGGTGGTATAGTGATGGTGGTGGAGGTGGTATAGTGATAGTAGTGGAGGTGGTATAGTGATGGTGTGGGGGTATAGTGATGGTGGTGGAAGTGATATAGTGATGGTGGTGGAGGTGGTATAGTGGTGGAGGTGGTATAGAGATGGTAGTGGAAATGGTATAGTGATGGTAGCGGAGGTGGTATAGTGATGATGGTGGAGGTGGTATGGTGATGGTAGTGGAGGTGGTATAGTTATAGTGGAGGTGGTATAGTGATGGTAGTGGGGGTGGTATAGTGATGGTGGTGGAGGTGGTATAGTGATAGTAGTGGAGGTGGTATAGTGATGGTGTGGGGGTATAGTGATGGTGGTGGAAGTGATATAGTGATGGTGGTGGAGGTGGTATAGTGGTGGAGGTGGTATAGAGATGGTAGTGGAAATGGTATAGTGATGGTAGCGGAGGTGGTATAGTGATGATGGTGGAGGTGGTATGGTGATGGTAGTGGAGGTGGTATATTGATGGTAGTGGAGGTCGTATAGTGATGTTGATGGTGGTGGTATAGTGATGGTAGTGGAGGTGGTATAGTGGTGGAGGTGGTAAACTGATGGTAGTGGAGGTGATATTGTAGTGGAGGTGGTATAGTGATGGTGGCGGTGGTATAGTGATGGTGGTGGAGGTGGTAAACTGATGGTAGTGGAGGTGGTATAGTGATGGTAGTGAAGGTGGTATAGTGGTGGAGGTGGTATAGTGATGGTAGTGGAGGTGATATAGTAATGGTGGTAGTGGTGTCCAGGATACCTTTACATCTGCAGCACCAGCAGCTGTTAACAAGCATTGATTTTTACGGTGGCCAGCCCCTTTTTATTGCCCCCATATGGTGGAATGTGAACCGATCAATCACTTCCTCTCCATCCACCACCACTGACTTCATCGCTTGTGGACATACAGTGGCTGCATTAACAATAACTGAATTCCCTCAGATGTTTGCTGCAACAGAGATGCACAGGAAGATTCACAGCATTACATTACAATAGATAACAATACATTAGATTGCATTATAGGGCGATTACATTATGTCATATAGCAGCTTCTCAATTAGGATAAGTGCATGTGGCACTTGGCAAGGCAACTCTACATTGCAGTCTTTGTGAGCGGAAAACTAAAACAGAATAAAATAAAAGTTAAAACATTAGTGATTAGTGTGATTGTCTTTTTATAGAAAGCCATTCTGTTGCACTCTTCTCCTAGCACTGTCTCTTTCTTTTCAGAGATTGGATGAAAGTCCTTTCTCTACAATGGGCTTACGGTTAGAGAATTGTCATCACTTTTCTTTGTTGTATTACGAAACACATATGAAGTCCATTCAGAGAAAGTGCAGTCAGTAATAGGTTGGAATGGATGGGTTGGAGGTTGCCACTGTGTGTTAGATGAAGCCCCAGATTTTGGTTTAGAATCCCGTCACATGATGGAGGTGGTGAGAACAAAAGAGGGAGGCAGAGGCTGTGAATATTGGGGTAGTTAGGAGGGAAAGCGTTCTGTGACTTTCTGGCTCTCACAGAGATAAACGTTTCCCTTTCAAATGGAGATTTTATTTTCTTCTTATCGCTGTCATTCCCCATGAAACAACCAAAAGCGGCAATCTTTTTCCAGATAAATTGACACATGCTTTTGTGTCAGAGACTTTAAAGAACGAGTCACAGAGCCACACAATGATACATGATTGGTATATTGGTGGCTTTATGAACAATACATTTGTTCTTTTTTTGGCATATACATTTTTATTTTCTGATTTGTGTGCGCAAGGAAGTTACATGTGAATGTGCAGTGGCTTGTGTGTGCCTTGCTGTCCCTTTAATAGAATACAAGACAACATCATGGTATGAAAAACACACAATTACGCCCAGCCTTCTCCTTTAAGCAGAGCTCAGACGCTCAAAGACAGTTCGTTTGATACCAGGCTGTCGCTTCCTAATTTAATTTAGTCTCCATCTGCCAACGTTTCCCTCAGTCTCCCCGAGTCACTCCCTCTCCTCCAACGCTCATTACCATGGGCTAATTCACAATAAAGCTGCCACCACTTTATAGGCCAAGTTTTGGTGGAAGGTTAAAAAACAAAAACACAAAGTATAATGAATTATCGTGTGCTTTTAGACAGATAGTTATGATTACCTCATAAGCCCCCAACCCACCCCATATACTTCTTCACAGAGTTGTTTGTTGTTTTTTCTGTAGCTTTTCTGTTCATCATCAAGATTGATCTTGCAACATGAATTCACTGTCCTGTGTCTCTCTCCCTGTACCGGGGAGACGGCTCTGTGCAGGGATGTGACAACAGAGTATATAATAATAATGTAGCCCCACCACTAGACGCTTTAGATGGGTAGTCATGATGGGGACTGTTGCTCTAACAGGCTGGAGCTTTCAAACCACCTTTATTGATGCTATACTAAGCTTGCAATCATCTTGAATAATATATCAATATAAATAGAAAATAAAGTTCATAAGTTCAATCAATGAATCCAATTGAACAGAGCACAGTGTTGGACCAATTATGTGGTCCAACACTGTTGGACCAATCATGCAATCCCAGTCCAGAGTTAGCCTGCTTGGTGTTCTTGGCAGGCTGATGTGAAAGCAGGAGCACATTTCATACAAGTCGCTTATTAAAAGATCCTGTGTGCATACACACTGTGTTCTGTTTTTGCCCACACTTTTAAATGGTTTATTTTAGTATGATACATTCCTGATGTGTTTTATACAATGTGTTAATAATCCTGCACAAAACAGGTTTCCTTGGCCTTTTTGAGGGATTCAATATTTGTTATCGTAATTTTGATTTAATTTTGTTTGCCTTTATTGTTATTATTTTTCCCTTTTATTTGTCCAATATTAGACAGGCCATAGGCCTACTGATCTTGATCCCACATTTTGCGTACAACTTTTTGATTGACAGAACAAATTTTCCCCTTTCCCTTCTTCGTCGCGAGTGGTTAATCTCATTCCATTCGCATCTAATTTACATTCTGACTGGAGGAGAAAATGAATTAAAATTTCAAAAGAGGATGGAATTGAGGAGATAGTCTCTCATTCCCTTTTGTTCATCGCTCTGTGATTTTTTTTCTCCTACACCCACGATTTTTTAGCTCTCCTGCTTGAGATAATGATTCTAATTCTATATGGCTTCTGGTTTCATTCTTTTTGTTTTAAAGTGTGTGTGTGTCTCTCTCTCTGTCTGTTTGTGTCTGTGTGTGGCATGACCCAGCGGCGTGTGAGTTTTTAATTTGAGAACCAAATGTTGGAGTTGGACAAATCTTGTGTGACTATAAAAGCTATTAACATTCGTTGTGTCATTGAAGATGCTTGGTTATTGTTCCCAGTGTGTCTTCCCATGATCATGCTCCATTAAATCAAATACATTGCTGTCCAGAAGTGTCCTAAAATAAATATGTTTTTTACTCGAATGGTGTTGTCGGCAGGATCCCAATACGAGATCATCAGATTGGTAAACAAAGTTATTTTAATTACAATCTTGATGACGACAATCTTGCGATCTGACGACGGGATTCCGAATTTCCTCATGAATTTAGACGGAAACACGCTTGGATATTTCTTGAAAAATATCCTATCCCATTGTGCCACATGCCACCAAGCGACAGTAGACAGACTGTGGTCTCTATTGTTGTCATGTACCCTCACATGTCGAGGGTAGGCTGAATATAGAAAAGGTGGTCTAGGGTAGGGTCGTTGACCCCAGAAGACTCAACATTGTATTAGGCTGCTCCTATTGTTTTGATGACATGGCAACCGGGCGTCAGGATTACTCTGAATAGACAGGATCAGTAAGGGCAGTAGCCCTCGTGCTTGTTAAAGGCAAGGCAAGGCAACTTTATTTATAAACCACATTTCATACACAAGGTAGACTCAAAGTGCTTTACATAAAAACATGTCATACAATAAAATGAAACAATACAATGAAAAAAGAAAAGACTAAAGAACAGTTACAAAAAGTTATAAAAGTATAAAGATAAAAAAGTGCAGTAAAGTTAAAAGTGCAATATAATTAAGATTTAGCAGAAGGGTAAAGTAATCAAATGTTTTTAGTCTTGATTTAAAAGTAGTCAGAGTTGGGACAAGTCTTAAATCTCCAGGAAGTGTATTACAGCTATTTGTTGCATAGTAACTAAATCCTGCTTTCCCATGTTTTGTATTGACTCTGGGAACCATTATCAGATTGGTCCCAGAGGATCTTAGCGGTCTAGGAGGCTTGTGTAGTGAAAGCATTTCAGTGATGTACTTTGGCCCTAAGCCATGTAGTGATTTATAGGTGAGCAGTAGTATTTTGAAGTCATTTCTCCATTCTCCAATTTCTGCCTTGGTTTTTGGTTTGCAAGGACAGAGAGTGTAGGGTAACTTTCAGCCTTTCGGTCTTTTTTAGCTCAGAAAACAATTATCTCAGACTTGTCCTTATTGGAGGAAATGATGGCACATCCACTTGCTCAATGCACTGGCACAGCAGACCTATGGGGCGATAGTCATCGTGATAGTGCTATATAGATTTGAGTGTCGCCAGCATAGCAAAGGTAATCAATATTATTTTGCATGATTAGCCCCAGTGGGAGCATGTAAAGGTTGAATAAAGACGGCCCTAGGATTGAACCTTGGGGGACTCCACACGTCACTTAGTTAGTTCAGATACATAGTTGCCAATGGAAACGAAATAATTCCTGTCTTGTAGATATGACCTGAACCAACTTAAGACTGTGCCTGAAAGCCCTACCCAGTTTTCCAACCTGTCCAAAAGTATTGAGTGGTCAACAGTGTCGAATGCAACACTGAGGTCTAATAGCATTAATATTAACATTTTGCCGGAGTCAGTGTTAAGACGGATGTCATTTACAACTTTAATAAGAGCAGTCTCAGTGCTGTGAAGAGGTCAAAATCCTGACTGGAGGTTATCATAGCCACCAGTTGAGGCCAGGATATTATTAAGTTGCTGGAGGACAACTTTCTCAATGATTTTACTTAAGAACGGTAGATTTGATATCGGTCTGTAGTTGTTAGTGATAGAGGCATCTAGGTGCCACTTTTTTAAAAAGGGTTTAATAACTGCAGTTTTCAAGGCTTTTGGAATATTGCCTGATTGGAGAGTACTGAGAGAACTATTTGCAGTACGTCTATTTCTAGGCAGACCGTTTCCTCAAGAACTTTTGAGTCTATGACATTAAAGCATGTCATCATTGCCACATTACTATTGTCTAAACAAGGTAGTGATCCAACATTTTATTTTGAAGCGGAAATATTGATGTTGTGTCTAATGCCTTCAATTTTATCAGTAAAAAAGAATGCAAACTAATTGCATTTCTGGGTGGAAAGGAGTTCCAGGGGGATTGGTCAGTCTATCAATGGTTGCAAATAGGGTTTGTGCATTATTAGTGTTGCTATTAATGATATTGGAGAAAAAGGTTTCTCTAGCACTTTTTAAGTCCAAGTTGTAGGCACTGAGGCGGTCTTTATAGATGTCATGGTGAACATAAAGATTTCACCAGATGCGTTTAGCTTTCCAGCATTCCCTTTTCTGGGCTGTTACAGAAATGTTGCGAATAAATAATAACGTATGTATCAGCAGCCTGTAATATCTACACATAGCCACAAAGGAGTAGAAATAAATATACAAGTTGTATTAACTGCACCTCAACACTAGGTGGCGGCAAACATAATACACTGGGGGCGGGTGCTCAACACTAGCCATTATGCGTCATAGAGGCCACGCCTCCTGCCCAGAGACCATCCGGGCGGAAACATCCGGTTAGAATCAGGAGCCCCCAGGCAGCGCATCCGGATGGAGGCAAAGCTTGGGGCTCTCCACGCGTGAACTTTACAATACCCCTCCTTCTGCTTCATAGATTAAATAACTAAAGCTAAACAAATAAAGTGAGTTAAAGCGTTTCCTGTGTCGGCGGCCTTCTTCCTCGGAACACAACCCCACAATCTGGTGACTACCCGACGTGATTCGGAGGAAGGAGCCGTGGGCCGAGAGAGCGGGACTATGCAACGGCACACAACTCGCCAGTTCTGTCGCAGGCCGGCCATTAAACCAGGTAAGCAGAACCTGACTGAATCTGCATAGATAGATGGATAGATATAGAGACATTATGTGACAGAGGTGGCTCGTGTGCGTTGTTGCAAAGCTTTAGTTCTCCGGTCCATAGTCGTTACAGTTATAAGCCGACGAGGAAAATGAACAGGTGCTCAACTCTGATTGGGAATTAGTTGATGATATTTTGTCGTCATTTTACGACCATTAGAAGAAGCAAAGGGCCAGTATCGTATATGTTATTAAAACTCGGACTAAGTTTCCTGGGAGTATAAACTCAATCACTCGGACTAAGTTTCCTGGGAGTATAAACTCAATCACTCGGACTAAGTTTCCTGGGAGTATAAACTCAATCACTCTGACTAAGTTTCCTGGGAGTATAAACTCAATCACTCGGACTAAGTTTCCTGGGAGTATAAACTCAATCACTCGGACTAAGTTTCCTGGGAGTATAAACTCAATCACTCTGACTAAGTTTCCTGGGAGTATAAACTCAAACACTCGGGGTAGAAAATCCTCTGGGAGTATAAATTCGGGGTATAACCCCTAGAGTATAGGAGAGTGGAAAACGGAGATCAAGTGGTTACAGATTGCTACTAACATCAAATGCACAAAGAACTACGCTAACTTGCATGAAACACAATTACCCACATTCGTGTACCTAACCCTGCATGTGCTAATGCTTGCTAACTCTGCTAAAGCGCATCTTAGTTATATCGGCAGAATGTGTATGTAACTGAAGATCCCACCACGTGCGAGTAGTCATATGGGCCTTTTGTTCCTCATAGAGGGATGGTAGCATTCCTGTGCTATTAGCCGCAAGCTACCACGTGGGGATAGCGGATATGCTAGGTATTTAGAACTGAAGATAGCCCACCACGGGGGGTTGTTTATGGCTCATTGTTCTCCAGGGGGGATGATAGCATTCCTGTGCTGTTAGCCATACGGTCCCACGTGGAGGCTAAAGGCTATGCTAGGTCTAGGGAGAGACAGTATACTCATCTATCTAACCTAAGGTGACCAGATTTCTGAAATTAATATCGGGGACATTTTCAATGCGGCGGTGAAAAATCATTAAATATTATCATTATGAAATAAAAAACTGGGACAAGTACTTTTTCATGCATTTTAACCAGCTTTTATTACACAAAAGGTTGCAATCAAACAACATGACATCACCAACCATCCATCCACTGAGGAAGGCAAAAATATCAATATAAAAAAAAAGTTTCTACTCGCAACTGAATACTGAACTGATGGGTCACATTACTGTGATCTCCGCCTCAGGAGCCTATAAGAGCAGAGGAGAACATGAGAACAACTGCAAGAACAGAGCCAATAGTAATAGTTTGTTTCTTAAAGAAATAACAGACCCACAATGTCGTCACCTGGTAGGCTAATCTCATGCTAATATTAACGTTACAGCTTCACTGACAGATATGAAAACTGTCATAATGTTAACGTTCACTGACTTTTATAACGTTACGTTAGGTCTTCAGTTCAGATAAACAATCATACTTACTTTAACGTTACATCACTTCACACAGCCAAGTCTTCTGCCAGTTACACTAAATAAATAAGTTCATACACAACATACCATTTATGGCGGCCGCTGGTCTCCTTTTCTGTCCTTTTTGCCGCCTCTAGATGTGTTGTTGTTGACGCTGCTGCGTCTGTACGTCATACGACGTCTTCTCTGGCGATGCGTTAAATGGCTGCCGTAATAACTGGTGTTTGAGTCTGCGCACATTTTCCCCCGTTCAGTGTCAATCGGGGACATTTTCGGGGACAGCTTTGACCGGGGACAGGTCACCCAAAACGGGGACTGTCCCCGGAAATCGGGGACGTCTGGTCACCTTAATCTAACCTATAGACATATACCTAACAGTGCAAGTGGAGTTGGAGCACTTGCACATACGGGCACACACATAGTTGGACATATACACTATATTACCTAGGAAGATATATAGTGTGCACACTTAGGAGTAGTTCTATGCTATAGTAACACCACAGCAGGGAACATAGATAAGATTACAAATCCCTGTAAGCCATCTTGGGAGTTTACTTAGTAAACCCCCACTGGCCAAGACCCCCCACCCCGACCACCCCTACCCCCACCCAGACTACCCAGACTTTCCCCCCCCTCCCCCGACGACTGACCATGAAGAAGGGGACAAAGGAATGGCGTTGGCCAGTCCATTTACTTCGCGAGACGCCATTACATTGCGCGAGTGTGCTAAGTGTGAATGAAGTTGTGCACTCCTAGAATGCAAGGGGAGAAGGCAGAATGAAGGCAATACAATAATTCGGTTTAATGTTATTATCTAGACATTTAAATTCATAAATAACTATGTTAACAGATGTCATTACTGCGATAAAAAGTGTTGTTGTGTAAAAACTGATTATTCATAAGCATCAACTTGTCAGTAATATGAAGGTGTTCAAATTGACATTAACCCTTTGTTTTATTCTTTCCTTTATTTACTAAGAGATAAGAACCTTAAGAGAAGGAGGGGACCTCCATGCCCCTTCCAAAGAAAGATCATGAACATCTCTTTTTGTTTTTATTAATGATAAGAAATTATAAGGTTAACAAATGAGGAAAGGAATGTTGGACATGACACAATGAGATGGGGACAGTAAGTGGTGATTCTTAAAACAAAAGGATTCATTTAGAAAGTCAGAGGGAAGTAAATAGAAGGATAGAAGAAGAGATGAGGGGTAAGAAAAGTTAGAGAAAGGGTAAGAAAAGTTAGAGAAAGTGTAAGAAGAGTTAAAGAAAGTTAAAGAAGGGAAAGAGAAATGTGGTCTAGAGAGAGAGAGGGACAGAGAGCAGAGATAAAGCAGGGTGGCACTAGAGCCGCAGGAGGTAATTTAGATAAGGAGATCTAACAAAGGAGGGAGGCATTATAGAGTTATGTAGGGGTTTACCCTATAATAGTAGTGGTAATAATAATAATGATGTTAATAATAATAATAAATAATAATAATAATAATGGACATAATGAAACATAATAAAGAAAGCGCTGCGAACATTAGAAAGGTTAAAGATCTGTTGGGACATAGAAAATACATATGGAGGGGTCAACTATATATTTATGTCTGTTATTTGTTTCCTGTTGATTTGTTTTCTTTGTGTATTTGTTTTATACTTTTAACTGTTTGTGTAAGTGTTTTGGTGCTTTATAGGACAAATAGCAGACCAACAGCTCAGTTACGTCACATGAAGCCCCGAACCCCTGGTACCCCCTCATGAGTCTTTGTGCATAAGATGGTTGATGGGCATAATACGGCCCTATCTGATAGTTTCATTTAAATCATAAGTTATCTCCTCTACCACTCGTCCACAGTAGTCCAGGGGTCAACCAGCGCTGGGGGCCGTTATGGTCCAGGGACATTCCCTCTCACCAAACTGAGATGGGGAGCCCGCCCTAAATGACGATGTGGGAGTGTGGTAGTGTCATAACCTGATACACAGTGTTGGGGTGTAACAATTAAACAAGTCCATTTGTAGGTTGCTCAGTTTACTTCCATAATGTGGTGTCCATTGTTTTGTTTTATGTACGATGTTTTGTTTTTGCCCAATGATGCTGACCGTTGCTAAGGCTATGATTCTTAGATGGGCCGGAGTGTTTTTACCTGGGGGACAAACACAGGTGCCATTTGATATTAGAGGTGACTTGGACGATGACAATGAGGAAATTGAGGTTGGTTTATTAGAGGTATACCCATTTTAAGTAAGCAAAACTATTCAATGACTATGTGTGACTACATATATATTCGATTTTTACTTCATTCACCATATTCACCTATTGTTTGACTAACCTTTGTATGCACGTTTGTTTTGATATAACTTTCACATATGGTTTGAACTACTTAGATTAGTAACGATATAAGATCATTAAGATCATTTAGGATTTGGACACGCCTGATCTATAATTCCATAAGAGAAACAACTGTCTACATATTGTTTGTTGTATTGTGTTAGATGTTTTTCTGCAAAGATACTGGTTGGTTCTGGTCTCTCTTCCCCTCAGGACAATGGAGGGGGGTCCATTAGGGAGAGGACAGTTGATCTGGGGTTCCTGCCCTAAATGGACTCAGAGACTCATATCTGGGCATTGAAATGGACTGCATACACAAAATGAAAAGCAGGAACATTGCTTCCTGTTACCAGCGGTTGATAAGTTTCATATTAGGAGGCAACATGGCTGACAGTCTTATCTGAATGTGATGTGTTTTTACGCTCTATATTTTCTATTTTCTTTTTGATTCCTTTAATGATTGACTATTCACAAGTGATTGGTGTTGAAAGATGTTAACACTCTGTAATGATGATTTGTTGTGCATTGACAGTGATTGGATTGCAGAGAAGTGCTTCATCCTGATGGGGTGAGATCTTCTCTAGATTAGGAAACCTTCATGATACTCTTTTTTCATCTCCTAGAGGTGGTTTTCGACTGGATGATGGTAACCCGACCTGGACAGACCTCTCTTCAGCTGCTGAAAGGGTAACTGGGAAGAGATCTTCCGGTGGGGTGAGACTAGCTCATGAATTTGGCCTTATTAGAACAATTAAATAAGTTTACCTAGTCTAAAAGTAAATTAAAATAATGTGGGCATAAGATTCAAAGGTAACGCTAGAAGACTAAAATAGTTGTGCCAAAAAGCTTGATAAACTAGGACCTAGAATCACTGTCATATACATATATTTTATGATATCATCAATATATAAAGGTCAATACAAGCGGGAAGAATGAATGCAACATGCTTAACTTTGTGTTAATTTTGCGTGACTTTTTCAAAGTCACGAGGGGGGAATAAGTAGTGTATTTTATTTCAAGGAGGGACTATTTTTGCATTTTATTTTCAAGGGGGGAAAATTTGTGCATTTAGATTTTTTGTTTTTTGTTTTGTTTTATTCGTTTAAATGTTGAATTTACATAAGTCAGACATATGTTCTTTGAATATTTGCAAGGACCTGGTTAAAGTAATCATTGGGAAATACTTCAGCAATCTGTTGGGAAAGGATCTAATACACAAGCTAGATAGTTTATTGACATAGAAAATTGGGAATTACCTTGCAAACGCCAACGCCTAATGCTGTTATGCTGTGTTTTATACCTTAACTTGTTAGCTTTTTCCACCGCCGTGTCAAAACTACAGCGCCAACACCGGGTGGTGCAGCAGTTACCCATCAAATAGCGGTTAGGTTTCATTCTAAGTCACTGGGAATGGTGGAAAGAGTGAATGGGACATTCAAGAAACTGACATTTCCGAGAAACAGAGTTTCAGAGCCAAAGGACGAACCACCAACCAGGGTGGAGAAAGGTGACCAGGTGTACCCGAGAGTGTTCAGGGGACAGTGGAGCGTCCCGACTTGATCAGGCTGTGGTACATAGAGTGGTACCTGATTTCCTGGAGTTCGGCACCTGTGTCTAGGAGGACATGGCACCTGTTTTACTTGAATGTTGAATTATTAAACACACAGTATGGGTTACGGTTGTCATTACAAGGCAGTTTAAATTCGGATGTGTTATGCTGTTGTCCCATGATTGCTTTAATAATGAGACGGATGAATATCTTTGATGCTACTGGCATATGTTCTGACTACTGGTGATGAGTGGATCCGTGGGGAAGGCACACATGGGTACGTGTTGGTAACCTTGGCGTGTGGGCCTTGCCTATGGATCACAAGATGGGCATTAAATTTGTGAACTGTCCAACCTGAGGTTGGATAAGGATACGGGGGATAACACTGTGATGATGTTTGAGAAACCTGCGTGCATGGAAACCACCTGAGCAATTGCATGCAAGTCTGCAAGGCGTTTATAGTTCAATATAGGTTTACTGTTCTTATACCTGGAGGTATTCGATTTTGCGTATAAGCATATAAGTATTTGAAGGGATTTCATATGAGGAAAATACTATGCATTAATTACTGTGCCTTTATGTCCTCAGGATACTGTGATGATGGTATGACATATTGATTGTATGATGTGATGGTAATTTGTCTACTGTTTGTTGGCTACGGCCCATGTATTCTTTGAGACACACCAAGGTGAATGCCGTCCACTTTAGAGACGCGACAGGTTTTCCTCCTGTATAGAGGGGGGTTTTCCCGAACTAAGTCGGTTGGTGATGTTGACCCACGGTAACCAATCCGTGGGGTTTTTTATTTTCGCTTGAATTTATACTCACCATTTTTAGACCTCACATGATACATTGCATTATTAATTTATAGTATGGTCATCAGTGATGACCAAGGAGGGACTGTTGCGAATAAATAATAACGTATGTATCAGCAGGCTGTAATATCTACACATAGCCACAAAGGAGTAGAAATAAATATACAAGTTGTATTAACTGCACCTCAACACTAGGTGGCGGCAAACATAATACACTGGGGGCGGGCGCTCAACACTAGCCATTATGCGTCATAGAGGCCACGCCTCCTGCCCAGAGACCATCCGGGCGGAAACATCCGGTTAGAATCAGAAACTAGTGGTGGGCGATACTGTAAAATTTGGTATCGATCCGATACCAAGTACATATAGGGTCAGTATTGCCGATACCGATACCGATACGATACTTTTTACTTAAAAAAAAATCTTTTGTGTAGGGGAGAACAGTATGTCATTATGAATGAATGATCAATTCTTTAGGACATATTTTTTATTAATGTATTGAAGTGCACAAAATTATTAGTTATTATTCACTGTAGAATG
Organism: Merluccius polli; assembly: GCA_030340625.1. Lineage (NCBI taxonomy): Eukaryota > Metazoa > Chordata > Actinopteri > Gadiformes > Merlucciidae > Merluccius > Merluccius polli. Next base: position 715,632 of record JAOPHQ010002276.1, read on the forward strand.
AATTCTTTACAGCCTTTTTTAAAACAAGAAAAAAATAACAAAAAAAATAACAAAAATCTCTCCCTTTTTTCTGCTTTTAAAAGCAAATGAAATAATGTGCACGCAATTATAACTGAAGAACAAACCAACAACACATAGCTGTGCAATTACATTCCCTGAGCCCCCCCTTCTGGGCCCTGTTCCCTGTTGAAGTCACTGTAGAATTAATTCTTTACAGCCTTTTTTAAAACAAGAACAAAATAACAAAAATCTCTCCCTTTTTTCTGCTTTTAAAAGCAAATGAAATAATGTGCACTCAAGTATTACTGAAGAACAAACCAAAAACACATATAGCTGTGCAATTACATTCCCTGAGCCCCCCCTTCTGGGCCCTGTTCCCTGTTGAAGTCATTGTAGAATTAATTCTTTACAGCCTTTTTTTTAAAACAAGAACAAAATAACAACAATCTCTCCCTTTTTTCTGCTTTTAAAAGCAAATGAAATAATGTGCACTCAATTATTACTGAAGGTCAAACCAAAAACACATATAGCTGTGCAATTACATTCCCTGAGCCCCCCCCCCCCCCCCCCCCTTCTGGGCCCTGTTCCCTGTTGAAGTCAGAGGTTTTTATTGAGAAACAACAACATATTTACATTTTTAGCCTTTATGGCACTTCTTCTATCGCTTACTAGCTGTCCTGCCTTGGAGAAGATCCTGATGGAACTGACTCCCAGGTGTTTCCTGGCTAGCTTGCTTAGAGAGGGGAATGTTGCCTCATTCTGTTTCCACCAAAGAAGTGGGTCTTGATCCCTTAGAACTGGCTTCTCTTCTGTGTAGCGGCGCATTTCAATTAGGGAGTCTGTGCCAGCTGTGCGATGCTGCTGGGAAGCTTGTACTTGGGAATCAAAGTCCATCCATATCCCACCTTTTGCAGCAGCCCCTGCAGGGGAGCAGGAGTTAGTCGCAGGAGCCATTGATGAGGCAGAGCTTGAGTTTGGATCAGGAGGGGCTGACATTGAAGGGGCTGAGGTCTGGTTGATCAACTGCATTTCAGCGATGAGTCGCGTTTTCACAGGTTCAACATTTGCCATATCACGGAACCCAAGGCTTTTAAATCTTATGTCCAGGTAGGTGCTGACTGCAAGACCATAACAGGTTTCAATACCTCTGAAACGACGCTGACATTGTGCTGACAGCTCAGCAGCTAGCCTGTTACCCTGGCGTTCATTAGATGCAGTTGATTTCAAAAGGAGTGATACCAGTGGAATCACCTTTGACACTGAAACATGTTTTTCAGATGATATTTCTCTGGTGATTTCCTCAAATGGTCTCAGGGCATCAACAGAGAGACTTATCAATGACCAATGTTCCTCACTTAAGCACAGCGAGCTCTTTCCAAGCAGACAAAGCACAGTAGTCACCACATCCTTCTGCTCATGCAGTCTCTCAAACATGTAGAATACAGAATTCCACCTCGTTTCTACTGATTGAATCAGTTTATGCTCTGGAAAATTCTGTTGCTTTTGGATTTCTTTGAGCTTATCTGCTGCTCTTGTGCTGTGGTGAAAGAAGGTTACTATAGCACTGCATTTGTGTTGGATGTCCAGAAGACCAGGGAGAGCCTTAATGGAGTCTTTCACCACTAAATTTAAGGTGTGTGCAAAGCATGGATAATGTTTCCACCCTGCTCTGTGCACAGCAGCAACCATATTGGCACCATTATCTGTTATTACTGCCTGAACTTTGTCTGATATTCCCCATTCATCAGTGATTCTTTTCAATTCTGAACTAATGTTGTCAGCAATGTGTTGTCCTGAAAACCTACAGGTCTCCAAGACATATGCTTGCATTTGCCAGTTCTCATCAATAATATGGCATGAGACAGTTAAGTAAGCCTCTGTGGTTTGTGATGTCCACATGTCTGTTGTAAGTACAACACTGTTTGTTCCATCCAGAGACTGTTTCACCTTTGAGTGGCACTCCTCATACAATGCTGGTATTCTCCCTACTGTTATACTTTTCCTACTTGGTATCTTGTATTGTGGATCAAGTGTCTTGACAAAACTCCTAAAACCTTCATCCTCAACTATGGAGAAAGGTTGCAGGTCCTTTGCGATCATTTCAGCCAGTTTTAATGTAATATCCACAGCTCTTGGGGAATCACCTAGATGAAATAAAACGTCTCTCATAATGCATGTCAATAATGTAGCCTAAATATAGCATGTCACTTGAGCAAAAAGTGTTATTTGCCTATATTCGGCTATTCTGCAGGGTTGATAGCAATCATATACTATTTATAGATTATACGTTTCAATGGGTTGCAGATATAATAGGCCTACACTACACTTTGACAACAAAAGTGTGTGATAGCTCAAAAACATCCACGTTTTATAATAGCCTATCAATAAATGTGGTAGTGATGGACATGTTTGGCTATGGAAGAAATAAAATGGAGTGCATGATCGTAGTGCAAGTTAATAAAGACGAGCCCATTATTATTTTTAGCTTATAACTTTCAGCTATAAGCTCTTATAGTTGCCAGATTAGTAGACACTACCGTTAGGCTGTAGGTCTAAATAATCCTAGTAGCTACTGGTTTACGACTTCTCACATTTGCACGAGTGTAGCTAAATAAGGGCGCGCGGGATAGGTGAAATGTAGCCTAGGTCTAAAACGAGAGTTAGTCAGGTTGTTCTCAGTTTCGCGATGTTGTGTTTGAGCAATCACACTACTAATGCTGAATATCCGATACGATATGACTATAATATTATTAGCCTACTCTTACTATAAGCTACCTGGGTATTCTCTGCCTCTCTGAAATGACTCTGCCAACGAACTCTGTCTCTGTGCCGGCCGTCTGGAAGTGGATGGATTTTCCTCCTCTCTTCGCTTTCGTAGTTCGTCATTTTCCTTATCATGTGTTTTTAAGTGTTTGTAGAGGTTTGTAGTGTTGCCACAGTATCGAATGGTCTTTTTACATGTATCACAACTTGCAGCAGTATCACTTTGTGCAGTAAAATAGCTCCACACAGCGCTTCTCTTCCTCTCGGCCATGTCTCTCATTCAAAGTGTGGTTCCGCTGCTCCTCTACGTGTTACGTTAGTGAGCCACGTGACGGCACGACAACGAATCACAGCAGAGCGGCAGGAGGCTTGGGGAGGAAGAGCAAGGCGTTCGTTCAAGATGTGAAAACAGCGTTTGCTCAGGATTATAGGCGAGTCGGAGACACGAGCAAAGAATAGTGAACGTAGAGGAGACATTTGAATTAAACTATCGATACTATTACAATTGTATCGATCAGATACCAATACCAGCTTTGGCATCGATAGTATCGATTATTTATATCGATCCGCCCACCCCTATCAGAAACCCCCCAGGTAGCGCATCCGGAAGGACGCAAAGCTTGGGGCTCTCCACGCGTGAACTTTTACTATACCCCTCCTTCTGCTTCATAGATTAAATATAACTAAACCTAAACAAATAAAGTGAGTTAAAGCGTTCCTGTGTCGGCGGCCTTCTTCCTCGGAACACAACCCCACAGAAACAACATTTCTCCAGGGTGCTTTTTGCTCACCAGAGATTATTTTAACCTAGGCAGGTGCAATGACATCTATACCATTCACACTTTTGGAATTACAGTTCTCTACAAGATCATCATGGGGGACCACCTCCCTCCTGGGGAGGGAGGTGGTAACATGGAGATGGCGTTTTTAAAGAGTGCACTAGAATAGTCATTGATATACCATTTTTTGATAGTATTTGATTTGATCTGTATGTCAGGAATAAAAGATATATCAAAGAAAACACAAAAGTGGTCAGACAGGAAAGGATCAATCACAGAAATATCAGAAATACTGAGACCTTTTGTGATAATCAAGTCCAGGGTGTGCCCCTTACAATAAGTAGCCCCTTTCACGTGTTGAGACAGTTCTAATGTGTTCAGAATAGCAAACAGTTCTTTCGTACCATTATCATTCAAATCAGTATGAACATTAAAGTCACCAGTTATAACCAAATGACATCTGTTTACCCTGAAATACATTTTTAAATATATCAACAACCCCTCCATTTCTTTTTCCAGATCTACATACATCCAAGAAGTTAAAGTTGGGAGGAGCTGTCTCAATCAGAATAGTTGCTTGTTATTTTGTTCCAACCATGTTTCAGTTAAAAACATAAACTCAAGTTTAGAAGTGGTAATAAAATCATTAACTAACATTAAACAGAAATCTAACATTAAGAAGCCCCATCTTGATGGTGCTATTGACAATGATAGGCTCCAAGGCCAATTTTGGTTCGCAGGGAATAGTTATTAAGTATGACAAGTTAGCAGTGTATCTAAATTTCACTTTGTTTACTCTCTTACTAGTCACAACAGGAATGGAGAAGGTGCCGGGCATTGACATAAGCAGCCTGGGGTTCAGCTGATTTTGCGAGATTTCCCTCGTGACATCGTGATATCTTTTCAGTAGTACTCAAGGCTGCAATCAATACTTCCGTTAGTGTGGGGCACTCGGGGAGGGGGTGGGCGGGGGGCCCTCCACTTGGTTGCATGCGGAGGGGCTGCCTGCCTGCGCCCGGGGCCCCACGCCCTGGGCACAGGGAGATAGGGTGTGTTGTTAAAAACAAAAAGACGGACGATGGTAAAAGAGAAGAGGCCGACACAATGAAAGAGGTTTCACCTATGTGTCTAGTTTTATTTAGTAATTAGCAATACAATTACAACATCTGATCAAAATGAGCAAAGAGTGTGAGGGGCGCTAGCCGTCTAGTACTAGAGTCCGAAAAAGGGACAGAGACACCTCAGCATAGAGCTTGTCTCCGGGGAAGCGCGCTGGGGGGGGGGGGCTGAGTCTTCTCTATATAGCCAGGGCTTCGCCCAGCTGATTTCAGCCCGCCCAGCTGGTTTCTGTCATGAGGTGTCGTTCCCCTTTGTTACCCCAGACAGTGGCGGTTGGGGTGTGTTGTTTGTTGCGGGTGTTTCCTGTTATCTCCGAGTGTCGTCTGGTCCAGTTTTCGCTTTGTCATTGTGACAGTTCTTATTTTGACAGTTTGGGCCTGTCATTTTTGGGTGGTGTCAAGTCCAATTCTGGTCTCCTCCTTGTGACAGCTATACTTAGCCATCCTTGTATGTACAGTCCGTGTTATCAAGCAACAATCTCTTAGGGGGTCAATTTTTCAACAACAATCCCGCTCAAGTGCTCTTCAGGAGCACTTTCACATGTTGGGAAATTACTTCTGGAATAGGACACATAGGTGTATACTCAAAACATTTCTCCCCCACGACGAGAGGGGAACCTCGCCTTAAGGGCGAGTAAAAACCCTTCCCGACCCGAAAGTCTGGGCGCATTCACCCGTGGTAGGAATAGAATCATCATTATACAATCATTATTATACAATCATACCATATAATCACCATCGTCATTACCATGTAATCATTATCGTCATTGTCTTAGCGGGGGAAGGGGGTGGCTCCATTCTCCCGCTCAGTCCTCAAGGGCAGTTGCCAAAATGGGCTTCCTTTTATCCCATTTTATCACGCGGCTGAGCAGGGAGTGGGCCTATGAGTAGGGAACAGCGGTACATTAGCTTATTACACTTCATCAACTTTCTCCCAATCATTGACCCCTTGCTCCTCTAACGGGAACAAGGGCATCTGGATGACCCGGTCATTTTCAGCGGACAGAGCTCCATTGATTAGTCTTACTATTAGCGCACGGATGCAAGGTATGCCACAACAGCCGCATGTGATCAAAATGGTGGAAAATACAGCGACAGACATAAACAGTGACATCATGAATGCTTTCCATTTCCCGAACATTCCCGCAAACCATTCCTCGAGGGGGCTATCCACCCCAGAGTCCTCAGCCATCAAGCTGGAGAGGGCTCTCAAGCCTGCTAAGGCCTTGTTGACGGAACCATCTGGAGCAGTATTATTGGGAATGAACGTACAACACTGGTCCCCAAACATGGCACAGACCCCTCCCTTTTCAGCTAGGAGCATGTCTAGTGCCAGTCGGTTCTGGAATGCCATTAGGGAGGTAGCTGCTAATTGTTCGGAGAGACCCGCAACGGCATCTCTGGTCCGGTTTGACAGTTTCTGCACATTGTAGTGTATGTAATTTATCCGATCAATATTTTTGTTAGGGGTTACGGGGAACAAGGCAGATATTAGGCGGAGGTTCTCGAATCCGGCCGTGATTTGGTCTACTAATTTGAACTCATTGGGGACCCCCCGGGGGATCCCTATGCTATCGATCCATGTGTCTCGGTCGGAGGCGTCCCATTGGCTACCGGCGTCCCGCTTCTTTCTGCTCTCATGGGCGGCAATCGCGGCGACCTCTTTTGGCCCGACCATGGTTAGGGGAACGACCAATCGGGCTAGAGAACATCTACCGTTCCAGGTCGGGGGTAAGGTTAGTAACAGGGTATCGGGACCACATAGCCAATAAAGGTCCTTCCGTCCTACATTGATTCGGGTGACATTCTTCCACCCAGATACGTTAATGATCGTGGTACAAAGGTTCTGCGCTATTTTCCCCACATATCTGGAACTCCCGGTTTCATCTCTATCGCGCTGAAGGCAAGTGTAGTTGCTACCTCCTATTTTAAACGGCCCACGATCCGGCAACCGATCCCCACGGCATCGGTTGCCGGATTCATGCTTATGGGGGTACTGACTAGGAGGGGTCTGGCGGCCGTGCATGCCACGCGATCCTCCATTCCCACTCCCCGGGCCGATGCTATTATCCATCTTAACCACTGATTATCGGAGGGTCCATTGGTTAACATTAGAATTGAGTCCGCGGTTCCTAGGGGTGTCGAGGTTAAAGGTGGTCACCCCGTGTCGTGGGTGGCCACCTCTATTTTGGGGACGGGGACTGGGGTCCCTTTTCTTGGGGTCGCGGGGGTTCGTTTTATTTCTAGGGGCGGGGGAATTTAACAATCGTAATTTGATTAGGCCTTTAGTATCGGTTCCGGCTTGATCTACGCCGAGCGCAAGGTATATCGTATTGTTTTCTTTCCCGCAGTACGTTCCCTCCTTGGTATAGGGGGTTGAGGTGACATTTTTTAGTGTGAGGAATATATCTACCCCTCCTCCGGTAAGGGCTCGTGCCATCGATCCTGCTTTTTGGAATGGGCGAGTCTTCGCATACTGGGGGCGTTCTTTGACATAACCGCTACTCGCATAATGGGGTCCCGTTCCCCATAGTACCGTCTCCCAACGGGTGCACCAATGACGGTCTTTAGTAGAGGGGCCCCCTGAAAAACTAGGATAACTATCACACAAGTATACATCATATGCTTTCCAGGCAGACAGGTGTCCGGCACAGTTTATAACATTGCACAGGTTGAACTTGAATACCGTATTGGTGCCCATGATGTAGTCCAGGGTAATCCCTCTATACTTTCTCAGGCAGTAGTCTCCTTTAGTATCGTTCGAGGGACCTACTTCTCGTCTTCATCTCGAGGGGGCAGGTGAGGTTGTCGGGGTTTCATGGCGCGTCTGGTCCGGAGGGCCCTGGCTCCTGCCCGGCGGTTTCCTGAAGACGCTGGCTGGTGTCCTGGAGGCTGTCAGAGCCTGGGGTGTCGGCCCTCCAGAGCCGGGTAAGGTGGTGCCACCTCCGGCCGTGGGGGGTGTCGAGGGAGGCCGAGAAGGGGGTGGCCAGCCGGACCTGGTAGGGGCCTTTCCACCTGGGCTCCGGAAAGGTCCGTTTGGCAGTCTTGACCCACACCCACTCTCCTGGTTGGACCGCTGGGCTCGTCTCCTCCCTCTCAGGAATGGTGGTTACCTGGGAGTGCAGATCTCGAGACGCTTGGGTTAGGGCAGTGCAATAACGGTACAGCTGATCGTCTAACTGGTCTGATAGGGGTTCTGCTGGGGTATATGGCCCTGGCATAGGTCTCCCTGTAATGATTTCAAACGGGGAAAGCCCCTTCGGTGGGCTATCCCTAACCCTTCCTCTACTTTTGTTACCAGGGCATTAGCGAAGTGGTTACCATTGTCTGAAGCTACTACTTTTGGGTATCCCCATCAGGGTACAATCTCGGTTGTTAGTATCTTAACTACCGACTCAGCATCTTCTTTCTTAGTAGGATAGGCCTCTACCCACCCTGAGAATCGACATACTATGACTAGGAGGTATCGATACCCGCCCACCCTCTGCTCCCGTCCCATATCAGTAAAGTCAATGCATATCTCTTGGAAAGGTAGTTGGGGAACTGGGAACTTCCCTGGGGGACGGGATATCCCTCTCTGGGGGCTATGGAGCCAGGGGTCTAGGGGGTGGAGGCTGGGGGCAGGGGGTTGGTGCGGGTTCGGGGTTGGTGAGGGAGGGGTACAGGTTTGTGGAGGGTGCCCCGGGGGACGGGGTATAGGTGGCCCCGGGAGGGGCATAGGGAGGGGGGGTAAGTCCTCTGGGTTCAGGGCAACTTGGTTCAGGGGAGGTAGGGAAGGGTGGGACTCCTGTGTCGGGGAATAGGGGCTCCTTTTCTTTGGATTCTGGAGGATCGGGAGTAGGCTGGGGGCATGGGGGTTTGGTCGGGAGTTGGGGTTCGGGTACGGTCGAGAGATATGACTCGGCCACAACCTTCCATTTCTCTAACTGCTTAAGTCGCTTCCGTATCCCCCTAATGGGGCGGAGTGGCCCAGCATTATCCATGGCCACTCGACACCGGGCTGCCCCAGCCTGTAGCCGGCGCATCAGCCCGGTCAACTGTATACGGCTATACGGGCCGTCACGGGATACCCATCCCTCTTGGACCCACCCTCTCACATACTTTCTGCATCTACTAACCCACTTAGCAGCTTCCCGCTTTCCTATCGGCTCACCGTGTCGGGTATGCCGACATTGGAGGTGGTCTTCGACCATTCGTGACTGATCTGCGGCAGTCAGAGCAACCACCATCCTATCTCTTTTCTTCTTAGCCCCGCTAGGGCGCTCTCTTATTCTACTTACAGGGATCCTTTCTTTTACGACGTACGCGTTTGTTCCTTCTACCGTGTCTACCCGCCTTCTCCGCAGCGTCACACACGCAATATTACTCTATCCGCCTTCACCGTGGCGTCACACACACAACTTTAATCTCCCCGCCTTCTCCGCGGCGTCACACACACACACAGCTGTAATCTACCCGCCTTCTCCGCAGCGTCACACACACACAGCAGCTAAAATTGACCCGCCCTCTCCGCGGCGTCACACACGCACAGCTGTTATACACACACAACTTTACTAATACACGTTTTCCACCTGGACCGGCACCACGGTACAGTGGACTGTTTCACGCCGACATCTCGGCGGCCGTCACCACAGTCTTTCTATTCTAATGATTACACGCCCCAGGCGTAGGTGCCCCAGGCACTATATTCTAATGATTACACGCCCCAGGCGTAGGTGCCCCAGGCACTATTTTCTAATAATTACACGCCCCAGGCGTAGGTGCCGCAGGCACTATATTGTATAATTACACGCCCCAGGCGTAGGTGCCCCCAGGCACCGCGTGATGCCCTAGGCCCTCATGATTTTCTATTCTAATCGCGTTGGCCTCACCACTCGTGCCCTTCAGTTTATGTTCTATGCTTTGAATTCAACACAGTTAGAACGGGGATGGCCTTACCCTTTGTCACACCGCCCCCTATTTGGACTAGGCCTATGATTAAAATAAATCCCTGAGCTACCGGGGATTGTCCTATACAGATTTGACTTATCTATGTGTCAGGTTCTGCTTACCTGTTTAGTTGGGCCCTGGGACGGTGCAACGCGAGGTCGGGCGTCCTCCCGCTTGGTCGGTTGATCCGGCTCCTCTCGTCCGCCTTGCAAAAATCACGTCGGGGTCACCATTTGTTGTTAAAAACAAAAAGACGGACGATGGTAAAAGAGAAGAGGCCGGCACAACGAAAGAGGTTTCACCTATGTGTCTAGTTTTATTTAGTAATTAGCAATACAATTACAACATCTGATCAAAATGAGCAAAGAGTGTGAGGGGCGCTAGCCGTCTAGTACTAGAGTCTGAAAAAGGGACAGAGACACCTTAGCATAGAGCTTGTCTCCGGGGAAGCGCGCTGGGGGGGGGGGGGGGGGGGGCTGAGTCTTCTCTATATAGCCAGGGCTTCGCCCAGCTGATTTCAGCCCGCCCAGCTGGTTTCTGTCATGAGGTGTCGTTCCCCTTTGTTACCCCAGACAGTGGGGTGCGTTGTTTGTTGTGGGTGTTTCCTGTTATCTCCGAGTGCTGTCTGGTCCAGTTTTCACTTTGTCATTGTGACAGTTCTTATTTTGACAGTTTGGGCCTGTCATTTTTGGGTGGTGTCAAGTCCAATTCTGGTCTCCTCCTTGTGACAGCTATACTTAGCCATCCTTGTATGTACAGTCCGTGTTATCAAACAACAATCTCTTAGGGGGTCAATTTTTCAACAACAGGTGGATCTGGGAGAGGGTGGAGGGGGGGGTGTTGTGGCTGAGGGAGGGTGGAGGGTGAATGTCATCGTCGATGGGGGAGGGGGAAAGGGGGTGGCCGCTCACATCGTCGATGGGGAGGGCTGCGGCCTAACACCCCTCTTTGCCCCTCCCCTCCCACTAGGGACCTTACCACCAGCCAAACATGGTAATATACAGTATATATATATATATATATATATATATATATATATATATATATATATATATATATATATCCACTACTGACTTCTGTGACTGTTTTTCTGTGACACCAATACTAATACTTACCGACTATGCTAATCCCCTGTCCAAAGGTCGTTGCCCTTTCCAGCAGTATTTGCCCAGCAAGCCAGCAAAATGTGGGATCAAGTCATGGGGGGCCTGCAACGCCAAATCCAGCTACGCTTGGAAGATGCAAGTCTACACCGGGAAGCCGACTAGTGGAGGTCCAGAGAAGAACCAGGGGATGTGGGTTGTGCTTGATGTGACAGAGGGACTGAGGGGTCACAATGTCACATGTGACAATTTCTTCACCTCGTATGAACTCGGACGACAGCTCCTGAAGAGGAAGATCACCATGGTTGGCACGGATCGAAAGAACAAGGCTGAGCTCCCACCTGCACTGCTTGCATCAAAGGAAAGAGAGGTCCTCTCATCCAAGTTCGCCTTCACGCCCACCACCACTGTCGTTTCCTACCTCCCACAGAAAAACAAGAATGTGGTACTTCTGAGCACACTGCACGCAGAGGCTGAAATTAGCTATCACTAGGACAGGTAGCCAGTCATCATCCTAGACTACAACTGCAACAAAGGAGGTGTGGACAACAGATAAGGTGATGTACAGCTGCAGAAGGATAACCCCCGCTGGCCCGTGGTCAGTTACATTTTGTTTGTGAAGAAGGAGCTGCATGTAATCTTGCTGCTGGTGATTACAGAATGAATCAGAACTTGTGTTATAGCATTTCTGTTGAGAGTTAATTCCAATAGCTAGCATAATTTGAGTGTGTACCTATTGCTGCTAAGTAGGCAATTCAGCCAGTTTCGGCTACTCTGGTGTATTCAATAGAGTTGATTGTGGGGCAGAGCTAGGACTGCATTAGCCACATCTCTTTACTTAAGGACTATTCATAGCAGTGGAGGCTTCTCCATTGAAGAGAGGGAGGAAGATCCTCCTTAACATTGTTGAGAATAAAAAATGTAGATTGCCCAGACTATTGTAATGAATTAATGCCCTTAAATATGACTACTTTATTGCCTTTGAATATATAATGTTTGTTTCCCTGGGTAAAGGGACATTAGCACCCCCTATCGCCTATTGACAATTATTTCAGGTTGGAACGTCCTCCCTCCGTCTCCATTGACACCCATTCATTTCCCCGAAAGTACTGGCGGCCGGTGGATAACATGGTTTTCAATGGGAGAGAGGAGGAAAATCCTCCTCTGAGTGGGTGGGACCTTAAGGGGTCTGATTTGCTCAAAAATCTATCCGTATGCGCTATGAACCAATAAGCAGGATCCCTGGCTGTTGAGCAGTGTTGCCAGATTGGTCAGATTTCCCACCAAATTGGGCTACTTTTAACCATGTTAGGCTGGAAAAATTATCATTGGGCAGGAAATCTGCCCAATCTGGCAACGCTGTCGATAACAAACCCGGTCTGCATTGCCGCGGTGCTCAGTCTAAAAAGACGCAGAGCAAGTGGAATCTGCGATAGCAAGATCCTAAATGCACAATGGAAACATTGGAAACGGAGGACATTGTTAATGTTTTATTACAAAAAGCATTCCATTCATTCAGTTACAGTGCTAAGTTAGCGACCAAAGAAAGAGGTAGGCCACTTCCCAAAATCGAGGTCACCAAAAGTAATGGCAACGTCAGTGTTGTGAGTGCTACATGGTTTGCTAGGTAAGCATGGCTTACTGGTAGCATTACAAGCAATCGACTTTATTGCTGGCCTTGTTTGCTTATGAATAATAGCAAATCTCCAACGTGGGCTGTTCATGGTTTCACTGTAGGGTTCCCGCAGGGTCTTAAAAAGTCTTAAAAGCATTGAATTTCTGAATTTGGAAATAATACCTTAAAAAGACTTGGAAAAAGTCTTGAATTTTGATATCTGGGTCTTAAAAATTGTGCTGTATGTAACTTATCTGTATCGCATTTCTCATCAAAAGTTTAATTTCTCAACCACAATTATTTTGATCAAATAACGTAAATGAAGATAAATAGATACGAACTTCATTCAAATCCAGTTGTCATAGCATCAATGGTACATGTAGTGCAATTACCTAAAGAGAGTAAATTAAAAGAGCCAATAACAGAACGCAACGCAGCCCCGGGGACAATTCTCCGAATTCTCTGACTGATTCACACTCCACTGTTGTTTGTGGTCTGTGTTTGTGTTGGGTGCTGTTAGCATAGACATCTTATACATAGACGGAGCATTGGCTGCTGTGGCGCGAGAAATTCGGCGGCCATCTTGGAGTGGTGATGGGGGAGGGGAGCAGCATAGATTGACAGTTGACACGTATGGCCAGGAGAAGAAAACAAGGATGCCGAGCTGGTGTTCAGCTATTCCTGCTCAAATGAGCGGACGGTCGAAAATAGAAATCACAGGATTACTTCTCACAAGTAAGATTTAACATTACCGTACTATTGGTTGTATTTTGTGAAAATACGGTATTACATGCCAAAACATGTGTCCTTTATCATAGCTACACGTATGACAAAAAAACCGTGTGAAAATCAGTGAGGTATGATTAATTAAATGCGCCGACAGTTCATTGCTCCTGCCAAACGAATGACACTGAGTGGAGCGGATCACCACTCCAAGATGGCGGCTCCGAATCTCGTCAGCGCCAGTAGGCAGTAGCATTCGATGCTCCGTCTATGTATAAGATGTCTATGGCCGTTAGCGCGAGTTAGCGCTGTTTTCTTCTTTATTTTTAACGGCGGTTGACATCCAGCTTATTGGTGCATTACCGCCACCTTCTGTTCTGGAGTGTGAATCATTTTTATTTTATTTGTATTTAACCTGTACAGGAGTACTATGGACTGCTATTTTGTTAATAATAATAATAATAATAATAATAATAATAATAATAATAATAACAATAATAATAAATAATCATATGAAGTAGGCGATTTTAAAAATGTGAGTTTTGAGGAGTGACTTGAAAGAATAAATGGAATTGTTGAATAAACGAATACGCTGAAATTCAAGGATTTAATTTTTCTTTGCCGGTAGGGATGTGAAATAGGCCGAGAAATAGGTATTCATTTGTTGTTGGTTTTTTTTAAGTACTTTATTTATAGATTTTCAATTTACAAAACAAAGAATGACAAAGATACAATGTATTACAAACCCACCCCATCCCACCCACCAAGGCTCAAGAAAAGAAAAACCAAAGAACAAAACACAAAACAAACAAAACAAAAACAAAAAAAGTAGAGGTAAGTACACAAAATATAGTTACAAACGTTTCCTGTATAACACTTTACAATGCTCAAAAAGGGAATATCCTGTAACGTTATACCACATATATTATCATACCATACATCAGTAGATCCAGTTGGCAGTACATCGATATGTAAAGAATTACATCATGCGAAGGATACATTTTCAACAAATTCTATAAAGGGGGCCCATGTTTTAGTGTATCTGTCCCGTGAATTACTCCGATTATATCTCAACTTCTCTAATGGGATCACAGAGAGTACCTCTTTGACCCAGTGTCTAAACGAGGGGGGTGTTACAGACTTCCAGTGCAAAATAATTTGTCTCCGGGCTAGTAGTGTAATAAATGCTACAGCATTTACCTGGGGGACAGCAAATTGTTCTTCTGATGGGAATACCCCGAAAATAGCAACTGTTGGATCGGGATTCACTGTTCTGTCACAAATGGAGGAGATTGCTTCAAAGACCCTGACCCAGAAGTTATTAAGTGAATTGCAAGACCAAAACATATGACCTAATTTAGCTGGACTGTGGCCACACCTCGGACACACAGGATTGGTGCCAGGATATATTTTGGCCAGTTTCTCGGGTGAATAATGCAACCGATGCACAATTTTTAATTGAATAAGACCGTGTTTTAAGCATAAAGAGGTGGTATGTATGCGTTTTAAGCTACATTGCCATGTCTCGTCAGACAGTGCAACACCTAGGCTTGAGCCATTCGGGCGCATGCGTACGCAGCGACCGGCAGCATAGTAGTAGGGTCACGGTCTGTCTGTTTGTTTTGTCTGTTTTTGGAAGTTATTTTAGTGCTCTCTCATATTCGATCGTAGTTTCTAACGCATATCCACAACTTCAACGCATGATTAGCCCTGCAGCGATCGTTTTCCCTGATCAGTTAAAATGATTTGGACTGTTGGATGTATACTTCTGGTGGTGGTGTGGGAGACTTTCCATTTGGCGGAGGCCGTGTGCGGCACCTCTCAGCCTCGGATTTTATACAGCCGGGACTATCTGTTGAAGTTCGATCAACCAGCGAACTCTAGACCACCTCCAGATCTAATCTTCCCGAACATCGCCGACACCAAATGGCAGTATGGAACGAGTGGGAGCTCTACAAACGCACAGCGTCGGAGAACACGGAAGCGGGGTAGGAGAGGTGGATTACGCGAGCGAGCGAGGCGGCCTCTGTCGCGCGTTCCCTTGCCTTCTATCATCCTCGCTAACATGCAGTCCCTCCGAAACAAGTCTGATGAACTGCAAGCCCATGTCCGACACCAACATGAATTCAAAGAAGCCTGTATCCTGGCCCTGACTGAAACATGGTTGGGAGAAATGGACTCGGACGCTGGCATTGCATTGGATGGCTTTAGTGCACCTTTTCGCATGGATCGGGTCGCAGCTAACACTGGCAAATCGCGAGGGGGGCGGGGTGTGTCTGTACATAAATGAGCGCTGGTGCAAAACAACACTAGTGAGAGAAAAGCTGTGTACAAAAGACATTGAACTGCTCTCAGTCTCCATGCGCCCCTTCTATCTACCCAGAGAATTCCCGCAGATTTTCGTAACTATTGTTTACATTCACCCGAAGGCTAACGAAAGCACTGCCCTAGAATTAATCCATAGCACTGTTCAGAAATTACAAGCACTGTCCCCCGACGCCCCAAACCTAATTTTAGGTGACTTCAATCACTGTTCACTGAACAAAACTCTAAAATGTTTTTATAAATATGTTTCTTGCCCAACTAGAAATGGGAAGATTCTTGATCAGTGTTATGGCTCCATCAAAGGTGCTTATGAATCTGTCCCTCTCCCTCCCCTGGGTTCTGCCGATCACAACTGTGTGCATCTTATACCAGCGTATCGCACTTGTCTACAGAGGGGGAAAGTGGAAACTAGGCAAGTGAAAGCCTGGTCTGAAGAGGCTACACTGGCCCTGCAAGGCTGCTTGGACTGTACCTTGTGGGAGGAGTTTGTAAATTCCTCTCGGGACATAGATGAACTCACCGAAGTGGTCAGCTCGTGGGTTGCATATTGTGAGGACACTGTAATTCCTAAAAATGTTGTCAAAATATACCCCAATAACAAGCCATGGGTGAGAAAACAACTTAAAGACCTGCTGAAAAAGAAAAAGCTAGCATTCAGACAAAATAACCTTCAGGAATTGCACAGAATCCAAAAGGAAATCAAATGTGAAATCAAAAGGGCTAAATGGGACTATAAACTTAAAGTGGAACACAAACTGAGCAATAACCTCCTTGGCTCAGCATGGGACAGCATTAAAACAATGGTGGGTCAAAACGACAAAACAAAGAAAAAGGTGGCATTGAAAGGCTTCGCCTCAGACATATCCCTGGCCCAAGAACTAAATCAATTTTATTCAAGATTTGACAAACATGACTTCAGCAACGAAATGACTGGCCAAAAACAGTCTTTACTGTCCCTGTCCCAATCAGCTGTCTGTTTCCCTGCACAGAGTGTTGTGAACACTTTTACACACTGTAAAGCCAGAACAAGTCCAGGCCCAGATAACATTGGCAGCCGCGTTCTTTCTTGTTGTGCAGAACAGTTAGACCCAATTTTTAATTTTATTTTTAATCAATCATTGTGCCAACAGAAGGTCCCTGACTTATGGAAACAGTCAACTATAGTCCCTGTTGCTAAGATTAGCCACCCAAAGACTTTTAATGACTACAGACCCATTGCCCTTACATCACTTGTGATGAAGTCCTTTGAAAAACTGGTCAAACGACAACTGACACTTAGGACGGAGAGCCTTCTCGACCCACTACAGTTTGCATATAGGCTCAACAGAGGGGTCCAGGATGCAACTGTAACAGTACTCAACCTCATCCTTAAACACCTTGAGGGCAGCAAAAACCATGCCAGACTACTGTTTGTGGACTTCTCGTCAGCCTTTAACACCATTCAGCCCCACCTGCTGGTTGAGAAGCTCTTGCATCAGTTCCAACTGGAGGCCAACCTTGTGGGCTGGGTATTAGACTTTCTCACAAACAGATCACAGCGAGTGAGAGTCAACGGTCATCTCTCTGACTTGGCCCTCACATCAACTGGCTCACCACAGGGGTGTGTCCTCTCCCCCCTCCTCTACATTCTGTACACAAATGACTGTCGCTCTGTGACTGATAACCGACACTTTGTGAAGTTTGCCGATGATACGGTTATTGTTAGCTTACTGAACAATGAAGAACACTCACACGGACCGGTCATTGACCATTTTTCAACATGGTGTCAGGATGCTTTTCTTGAACTGAATGCCTCTAAGACCAAGGACATGTGCATTGACTTCAGGCATAATGTTTGTAACACGGAAAAAACTAATATAAATGGTCAGGAAATAGAGGTTGTCAAAGAGTACAAGTATTTAGGGTCTATTATTGACGATAAGTTGTGTTTTGAGCCAAATACTAGTCTGCTTTGCAAGAAAGGCCAGCAGCGCCTGCACTGCCTTAGGAAGCTAGCCAAATTTAATGTGGACAAGACTTTGATGACCCTTTTTTATAGGTCCTTTGTTGAGTCAGTTGTCACCTTCTCTTTAATATGTTGGTATGGGTCTATCTCTGTAAAACAAAAAAACTCCCTTTCCAAGCTTATTAAGATGAGTAGCCGCATCACAGGCGTTAAACAGAAAGGTCTAGAGGAAATTTATCAGAAGCAGGTGCTCAGAAGGGTTGATTCTATCCTGTCAGGTAGTTTTCATCGCCTACAGGCTGAATTCCAGATGTTGCCATCTGGATCACGCTTCAAACTCCCCAACTGTAGAACAAACAGATACAAACATTATTTTGTTCCGTCAGCCATCTTACTTCTGAACTCTACAAAAAAACACAGATAAGCCCTCCCACACGCTTTCATACTTTTTGAATATGATGACGAGCCTTTTATTTATTTTATCATATTTTCATTGTCTTTTAGGAGCCTCTTATTTATTTTATCTATTTTATCGTATTCTTATTGGTTTTTAACTATGCCTGCTAAGCAGGCATTCTCTTAACCCTATAACGCCAAACGTATCATATGTGATACATGAGTTTTTGAGCCCTCCACATGAGCAGTGTGACAATTTTTTCCCTGAAAAACCCGATGTATACAATTATATACATGCAATACACGGATAATCCACCAGGGGGCAGTCATTTCCTCACTAGAGTGCTTTCCAGCCATGCTACAAGATTGACACTAACCAGTAATTGGACACATGTGGTTATTGCAGAAGAAGTTTGCCAATTTTGAAAAGATTAAGGTAAGAAACAAATTAATTTTTTTCTGAAACATCAATAGGAACAGTTACTGGGTTGATGCAATGTGAAATTACTTAATATTTCATAATATATGGTTTAGTAAAACCGTGTTAAAAATGACGTATCAAATTTGATACAGCGGGTGTATAAGGTCATGTAACTCTAAATTAGTCAATTGTCATTTTATTGTATTTCATGCATTATAAATAACATCAAGCAACATACAGTCTTTTTATTTTTCAAGTAAACTAATTAAATGTTTAAATTACATTATTTGGTACATTCAGAGCAAAGAATTAGATATGCAACTTGCTGTATCATGATGATTGATGACTAGTTGGGTGTTGCATTGGTATGATTGATAGCAACTTAGTTTTGCTTACTGATTTCACTAAAACTGACCAATTCAAAGAAAAAATACACAATAATCTGTTTTTTGTGTGCATGTGTGTTTTAGATGGCAAAAAAATACAGTTTTGAAGATGCTCTGAAGATGATTCTGGATGGGAATTCAAGTGACATGGAGCAGCTCGGGGAAGATGAGGATGAGGAGGAGGAGGAGGAGGAGGATGAGGAATGGACTCCTGCAAGGATTGGGGAAAACCCAGATAGTAGTGATGATGAGGAAGAGGAAAACCCAGATGGTAATGATGCTGATGAAGGCCCAGAAGTCCCAGAAGTCCCAGAAGAGGACACAACACCAAAGCAGTTGGCAAGGGGCAAAGTGAAAATGAAGGAGTATCGGTGGAGAAGAAAACAGTTTGAACCTCCATCTGTTGAGTTTGTGGAATGTGTTGAGGAAGACTCTGAAGAGAGGTTTGACTGGACACCATACATGTATTTCAAAGATTTTGTGACTGAGGAAATGCTACAGGAAATTGCAGAAGAAACAAACTTGTACAGTGTGCAGAAAAATGGAAAGTCAGTGAACACAAATGCCCAAGAAATTGAGCAAATTCTGGGTATGTACATGCACATGGGGTTAGTACAGATGCCCAATGTACGAGCTTACTGGGAGATGGAGACAAGGTACCTCCCAGTGTGTGATGTGATGTCACGGGGGCGATTCCTGAATTTGCTGACACTGATTCACTTTCAGGACAACCTCAATGTGTCTGAGGATGCAAAAAAGGATAAAGTGTGGAAACTCAGACCATGGTTAGAGAAACTACGCCAACGATTTCTTTGCATACCTCCTGAAGAATGTCACGCTGTTGATGAAATCATGGTGCCTTTCAAAGGAAAATCACATCTACGATGCTACATGCCAGGAAAACCTCACAAGTGGGGGTTCAAGATGTGGGGACGTGCCGGCCAAAGTGGCTATCTCTATGACTTTGACGTGTGCCAAGGGAGAGAAAACGCGACAGAGATGCAAGCACTGCGTAGGCCACTTTGCCCATGTGTACTGTCAGAAATGCAAAGTGCATCTTTGTCTGAACAAGGACAGAAACTGTTTTCAAGCCTACCATCACTCAAAATAAAAAGGTTGTGAACCGCAAAATGAGTAAAAAAACCTGAAATGTTATGTCTTCCAGATTTCCACCCTGCCAGTTCCATTGCTGCATTGTTTTTGTTGGATTTGTTGGATTTGTTTGTGTATTTTCTGTTCAAGAAAAAAAAGAATTGTTGAGCATTGTGACCCGCTGTATCAAATATGATACAAATTAAAACTCCTATATGGAAATTGATATTTGAAATTTTTTTTTTTTTGTTTGTTCAGAAGGACCAATAAAGGCTCCAGTTTCAAAGAATTGGAATTTTCTGTCAATTATTTAATGGTTTGGGCTTTGTATCTGTTTGTTCTACAGTTGGGGAGTTTGAAGCGTGATCCAGATGGCAACATCTGGAATTCAGCCTGTAGGCGATGAAAACTACCTGACAGGATAGAATCAACCCTTCTGAGCACCTGCTTCTGATAAATTTCCTCTAGACCTTTCTGTTTAACGCCTGTGATGCGGCTACTCATCTTAATAAGCTTGGAAAGGGAGTTTTTTGTTTTACAGAGATAGACCCATACCAACATATTAAAGAGAAGGTGACAACTGACTCAACAAAGGACCTATAAAAAAGGGTCATCAAAGTCTTGTCCACATTAAATTTGGCTAGCTTCCTAGTTGCTCAGAAGGGTTGATTCTATCCTGTCAGGTAGTTTTCATCGCCTACAGGCTGAATTCCAGATGTTGCCATCTGGATCACGCTTCAAACTCCCCAACTGTAGAACAAACAGATACAAACATTATTTTGTTCCGTCAGCCATCTTACTTCTGAACTCTACAAAAAAACACAGATAAGCCCTCCCACACGCTTTCATACTTTTTGAATATGATGACGAGCCTTTTATTTATTTTATCATATTTTCATTGTCTTTTAGGAGCCTCTTATTTATTTTATCTATTTTATCGTATTCTTATTGGTTTTTAACTATGCCTGCTAAGCAGGCATTCTCTTAACTGTGTGTGTGTTGTGTGATTGTGTGTACCTGTACTATTGCTGCACAACAAATTGCCCCATTGGGGGACAAATAAAAGTCACTTACTTACTTACTTAGGTCCTCTTCCCATGCCAGTCTGGCATTGTCCCACTGAGGGGGGCTAATGCCTAGTACTGTTTTGTAGATTTTAGACACCCTTCTTTTCAACGTAGGGTCCAGGTCCAGTATGATATCGGTTGCATTTTTAGGTGATAAGGAGGGAAATGGGAAGTGTTTCTTGGCAAAACTACGTACCTGTAAGTACCTGAAAAAGTGATTGTTGGGAAGGTTGTGATCTTTTTGTAGCATATTAAATGAAGCAAATGTGCCTTCAACAAAGAGGTCACCAAAAAATACTAAACCATTCTTATGCCACACTTGAAAGGCAGTGTCAATCTGAGATGGAGGAAACAAATGGTTGTTTGCTAGCGGGAGCAAAGTAATTGCCTGACTGAAATGAAAATGTTTCCTGAATTGGAACCATATTTTAAGAGTGTTTTTGACAACTGGGCTCAAACCCTGAAGATTTACGCTGACCGGTAAGGGGCCACTCAGGATAGATATGGGTGAGAGTGGAGAATTGGAATTAAGTTCCATAGAAGCCCATGCTGGTCCTTCTTTGTTTTCGTGGGTAGAAATCCAGTAATTCAGCTTGGAAATGTTAGCTGACCAGTAATAAAATAAAAAATTAGGCAGACCCAGTCCTCCTGCTTCCTTAGGCATCTCCAGGTAAGCTCTTTTAATGCGTGGGGTGGAGTTGTTCCAAATAAAGGAGGTAATATTACTATTCAACACTTTGAACCAGGACTTGGTTAACATGATGGGGATCATCTGAAATAAATATAAGAATCGAGGCAGAATTGTCATCTTTACTGTGTTTACTCGGCCTGCCAGTGTAACAGGGAGTGCAGACCATCTTTGGAAATCCTGTTTGGTGCGCTCCAGCAACAGTTTAAAATTACAGTCGTATAGGTCGCTTTGTATTGTCGTGTAACCCTTATGCCCAGATAAGTGAAGGACTGGTGCTCCAATTTAAAGGGGAGATTACTATAATTAATGGAAATTGCCAGTTGATTAATAGGAAAAAGTGAACTCTTTGAGAAGTTTAGTCTGTAGCCAGATAGTTTTCCAAATTGTTGTAATATGTCTATGAGCTTAGGGATCAATTCTGCTGGGTTGGATATGTAGAGCAGAAGGTCGTCTGCATATAGCGAAACTTTATGTATTACCTGGTTCCTAACAATACCTGGAATATCCTGTTGTATCCTCAGCGCTGCAGCAAGAGGTTCAATGGCTAAGTCAAATAGAAATGGTGAGAGGCAGCACCCCTGTCGAGTTCCTCTTCGCAGCATGAACGGGCTGGACCTGATCTGGTTAGTGCGTACTGAAGCTGTTGGTGAGGTATACAATATTTTAATCCATGAAGTGAAAGACGTACTGAACCCAAATCCATCCAATACCATGAACAGGTAATTCCACTCAACACGGTCGAAGGCCTTCTCCGCGTCAAGGGAGAGCAGAACCTCCGGCTGACGGGTTGAGTGAGAAGAGTAGAGAATATTGAACAGCCGTCGCATGTTATAGAATGACTGCCTCCCTGGTATAAAGCCTGTTTGATCGGGATCAAACAGGCTTTACCTACCAGTGTAAACTGGTAGGTAGGTGTCGCTGTTGCGGTAAGCATCGACTCATTTCCGGTCTACCTCTTGCTCTGTGTGTACACTGTTTGGTGTTGTAGCTGTCGGTGAACGCTGAATATACATTTGTTTTACTCGTTACAGCGGTTATTTACCCGCTTAAACATTTAAACTTAAAATAGCGACAAGTCGCTTTAAGTCTTCACACGCTAGTTACATTAAGCATTAGCAGTTAGCGATGTCTTCTCCCTCTTCCTCTGCTCCTCTGTCCTGCTCAGTGTGCCAAATGTTTAGTTACTCCTCCACCTCTTTTAGTGATAATGGTACCTGTATTAAATGTAGTTTATTTAGTGCGCTGGAGGTGAGGATTAGTGACTTAGAGGCCCGGTACCGCACCACACCGTCTCCGGTAGTCTGTGCGGGCCGGCCGGAGGTAGCCCTAGTTAACCGTCCCCCGGTAGACCCCGAGCAGCCGGGAAGCCACGGAGAGTGGGTGACTGTTCGGGGGAAGCGTAGCGGCAACCCACTGAAGCCCACGGCTCACCACCAGCCCATTCACGTTTCTAATACGTTTTCCCCACTCAGCGACGCACCCGCTGAGGAGCAGACTCTGGTTATTGGCTCTTCTATAGTCAGAAACGTGAAGTTAGCGAAGCCAGCGGCCAAAGTCAAATGTATCCCTGGGGCCAGAGCGGGCGACGTTGAATCCTATTTAAAACTGCTGGCGAAAGACAAACGTAAATATCATAAGATTGTTATTCACGTCGGCGGTAATGACTCCCGATTACGCCAATCGGAGGTCACTAAAATTAATGTGGAATCGGTGTGTAGATACGCCAAAACAATGTCGGACACCGTAGTTTTCTCTGGACCCCTGCCCAATGTGACCAGTGACGTCATGTATAGCCGCATGGCGTCCTTCCACCGCTGGCTGTCCAGGTGGTGTCCAGCAAACCATGTGGGCTTCATTGATAATTGGCAGCCTTTTTGGGGAAAACCTGGTTTGATTGGGAGAGACGGCATCCATCCCACGTTGGATGGAGCGGCTCTCTTATCCAGGAATATGATGCAGTTTATTTCTAAAACCTGACAGTCCAGAGTTGGGACCAGGAAGCAGAGTTGCTGTTTAACACACTTCTCTGCGCTTCCTCTAGTACAGTCCCCCACCCACCACCCCATAGAGACTGTGTCTGTCCCCCGACCGCCTACATTATGTAAAGAAATAAAAACAAGAGGCGTTAACCATGAAAACCTAATAAAAATTAAAACCAACTCCTCAGTAGCACAAAATAAAAGAATTAAATGTGGACTGTTAAATATCAGGTCTCTGTCATCCAAAGCTGTTCTAGTGAATGAATTAATATCAGATTATGATATTGATTTGCTTTGTCTTACTGAGACCTGGTTGTCCCATGAGGATTATGTTAGCCTAAATGAATCCACCCCCCCCAGTCATATTAATACTCACATTCCCCGAGGCGCAGGCCGAGGAGGTGGAGTAGCAGCTATATATGACTCGGGGGTTTTAATGGACCCTAAACCAAAACTAAATTATAATTCATTTGAAAGCATTATTTTTAGTCTTTCTCACCCAAACTGGAAAACACTGGAGCCAGTCCTATTTGTTATAGTGTACCGCGCTCCTGGACCGTACTCTGATTTTATATCTGAATTCTCAGAGTTTCTATCAAGTTTAGTTTTTAAATCAGATAAAGTAATTATTGTAGGTGATTTTAATGTCCATGTGGATGTTACAAATGACAGCCTTAGTAACGCATTTACCTCATTAATAGACTCAATCGGCTTCTGTCAGAGTGTGAATAAACCAACCCATTGTTTTAATCACACTCTTGACCTTGTTCTATCATATGGCATGGATATTGAACATTTAATAGTTTTTCCACATAATCCTCTCCTATCTGATCATTATTTAATAATTTTTGAATTTCTATTATTTGACTATAAGCCATTAAGCAAAACTTCCTACAGCAGATGTCTATCTGACAGTGCTGTAGCTAAATTTAAGGAGGAGATTGCATCAGTGTTTAATTCAATGCCATATCTGAATATAACGGAGTCCTATATTAACTTTAGTCACTCCCAAATTGATAATCTTGTTAATAGTGCTGCAGGCTCTCTACAATCAACATTAGATTCTATCGCTCCTAGAAAACAGAAAATAATAAAACACAGGAAACTAGCACCGTGGTACAACCAACAAACTCGTCAATTAAAACAAGAAACAAGGAAATCAGAAAGGAAATGGCGCGCTTCCAATTTATTAGAAAATCGCTTAATATGGCAAAATAATCTTAAAAATTATAGAAAGGCCCTCCGTAATGCCAGAGGAGCCTTTTACTCGGCACTAATAGAAGAAAATAAAAACAACCCCAGGTTCCTCTTCAGCACTGTAGCCAGGCTGACAGAGAGTCACAGCTCTATTGAGCCATGTATCCCTATCAACTTAAGTAGCAATGACTTCATGAACTTCTTTTATAATAAAATTATTACTATTAGAGAGAAAATTAGTCACCAAATGCCCTCAATAGGTATCGCAGGCTCTCCAACATCAGACACTTTGACTGGTGCAAACTTAGATGTGTATTTGGAGTGTTTCTCTGCCGTCAGTCTTCATCAGTTAACTTCTATAATTTCTTCATCGAAGTCATCAACCTGTCTGTTAGACCCCATCCCAACTAGGCTGCTTAAAGAAATTGTACCCTTAATTGGCACTTCTTTACTGGAAATGATTAATCTTTCTTTATTATCAGGATATGTACCACAGTCCTTTAAAGTAGCTGTAATTAAACCCCTTCTTAAAAAGCCCACTCTTGACCCTGGGGTTTTAGCCAACTATAGACCAATTTCTAATATCCCCTTTCTGTCTAAGATTCTGGAGAAAGTAGTCGCCAAACAATTGTGTGACTTTCTACACAACAATAGTTTATTCGAGGATTTCCAGTCAGGATTTAGAGTTCATCATAGCACAGAGACAGCTCTGGTTAAAGTTAATAATGACCTTTTGATTGCTTCTGACAATGGACTTGTCTCTGTACTTGTATTATTAGATCTTAGTGCTGCCTTTGACACCATTGATCATAGTATTCTTTTACAGAGACTCGAGCATGAAATTGGCATCAAAGGAACCGCACTAAGCTGGTTTATGTCATATCTATCAGATCGTTCACAGTTTGTACACGTGAATGATGAATCTTCAATAAATACTACAGTTAGTCATGGAGTTCCACAAGGTTCTGTACTTGGACCAATACTATTTACTTTATATATGCTCCCTTTAGGCGATATTATTAGAAAGCACTCCATTAACTTTCATTGTTATGCAGATGATACGCAGTTATATCTATCGATCAAACCCGATGAAATTAATCAATTATCTAAATTACAAACATGTCTTAAAGACATAAAATCCTGGATGAGCTGCAATTTTCTGATGTTAAACTCAGAGAAAACCGAAATTCTTGTACTTGGCCCCAAAAACCTTAGAGACTTAATGTCTACAGATATAGCTACTCTAGATGGCATTACATTGGCCTCTAGCACCACTGTCAGGAATCTTGGAGTTATCTTTGATCAGGATCTGTCATTTAATTCCCACATAAAGCAGACCTCTAGGACTGCCTTTTTTCATTTACGTAATATTACAAAAATCAGACGCATCCTATCAAAGACAGACGCAGAAAAACTAATCCATGCATTTGTTACCTCAAGGCTGGATTACTGCAACTCCTTATTATCAGGTTGTCCAAATAAATCCATTAAGATGCTTCAATTAATTCAAAACGCTGCAGCGCGAGTACTGACAGGAACTAGGAAAAGAGATCACATCTCTCCTGTACTAGCTTCTCTGCATTGGCTCCCTGTAAAATTTAGAATAGAATTTAAAATCCTCCTCCTCACCTATAAAGCTCTTCATGGGCAGGCCCCTTCATATCTCAAAGAGCTCATAGTACCCTACTACCCCACTAGAACACTGCGTTCTCTGAATACAGGGCTACTGGTGGTTCCAATAGTTTCTAAAAGTAGAACCGGAGCCAGAGCCTTCAGTTACCAAGCTCCTCTTCAGTGGAACCAGCTTCCAGTTGTGGTTCGGGAGGCAGACACCCTCTCCACATTTAAGAGTAGGCTTAAGACGTTCCTCTTTGATAAAGCTTATAGTTAGGGCTGGATCAGGTGAGTCCTGAACCATCCCTTAGTTATGCTGCTATAGGCCTAGACTATCGGGGGATTTCCCTTGGTGCACTTGGTGGAGTCTCTCGCTCTCTCTCTCTCTCTCTCTCTCTCTCTCTCTCTGTGTGCACACATTCATGTCCCATTAATGCATGTTACTAACACTTCTTCCCCGGAGTTCTTGTGTTTTCTCGTCTCGCAGGTTCTCATGGATCCTGGCGGAGCCTCCATGGTCCTGCTTGACTGCCATTGCTAATATCAGTTACCAGTTATATACAGTTACTGTTGTTGCTGCTCGCTGTCCCCCATCATTGGTGCTAGTGCATTGATGTAGTTGCTTGCTCTCTCTCTCTCTCTCTCTCTCTCTCTCTCTCTCACCCCAACTGGTCAAGGCAGATGACCACCCACCTAGAGCCGAAGGGTCTGTCCAAGGTTTCTGCCTTTTAACAGGCAGTTTTTCCTTGCCCCCGTGCCAAGTGCTTGCTCATGGTGGTACTGTTGGGTCTCTGTAAATGTTATTAGGAGTTTGGTCTAGACCTGCTCCATTTGAAAAGTGCCCTGAGATAACTTCTGTTATGAATTGGCGCTATACAAATAAAATTGAATTGAATTGAATTGAATTGATCAATGATGTTAGGTATCACCGTCTCTAAGCGATGTGCCAGCACCTTAGTGAGGATTTTGTAATCGCAGCATAAGAGGCTAATAGGGCGATAGGAACCACACTCCAAGGGATCTTTGTCTTTTTTCAATAGGACCGCTATAGTTGCCTGAGTCATGGTTAGAGGTAGTTTCCCTATCGAGATGATTTCCTTGAACAGAGTGTACAGAATAGGTACCAGCTTGTGTGAAAATAACTTGTAGAACTCTATAGGAAATCCGTCCGGTCCGGGTGCTTTCCCACTCTGCATAGAACTTATTGCATGTGATATTTCTACATTAGTTATAGGGGCATCGAGGGAGGCTTGGTCTTCTGTACTAATTTTTGGTAATTCTAGGCCATCTAGAAAGGCTTGGGTCTCGGCTGCGTTCATGGAGGATTGCGATGTGTAGAGTTCTTCATAGTATGCCTTAAATTGGTCATTTATGATCTGGGGATGTGTAGAGGACGAGTCTGGTGAAACACAGATTTCAGGAATTGCACTACGCGCTGCTGCCTGTCTAAGTTGGTGACATAATAATTTTCCTGCCTTTTCGCCGTGTTCATAATACAATTGCTTTGTTTTAAGTAGCAACCGTTCTGTCTGTTTTATGGAGAGGTTGTCATATTCTGTTTTCAACAATAGCCGTTCTTTATAAAGATCAGGTGTGAAATCATGAGATAATTCGTCGTCAATGTCTGATATCTGCTGGGTTAGTACTGTAAGACGCTTGGTTCGTTCTCTTTTTCTATGAGCTGCATATGAAATAATCTGTCCTCTGAGGTAGGCCTTGAGTGACTCCCATATAGTAGCATATGACATTCCAGGGGTGCTGTTGATCTCTAGGTAAAGGTCAATTTCGTCAGACAATAGTTTTTTAAATGACTTATTTGCTAATAAAAGTGGGTCGAGTTGCCATGAGCGCTGAGCAGGCACGTGCAGAGGGGGGGGCTATGGGTGACCGAGCCCCTGCCCTTTTCCCTTTGAAGGACCAAAGTGCCCTTTTGAGCGGACCAAAGTGCCCTTTTGACCCCCCCGCTCAACAATCGCGCAACAGAAATCCTCCGGTAGCACCCCCCCGCTCAACAATCGCGCAATAGAAATCCTCCCATTTTTGATTTTGAGCACCTGCCCCTCAAAGGGTCTCTGCACGGCCCTGGCGCTGAGGTATGGGATTGTTTGGAAATGACATGTCTAATTGGACTGTGGTCGGAGATCACTATTGCGTGATACTGGCAGTTAGTTACCAGAGAAATGGTCCTGTGATCAATCAAATAAAAATCAATTCGTGAATATGAAAGATGAACTGGCGAGAAAAATGAAAACTGTCTAGCAGTGGGATTGGAGTGTCTCCACGGGTCAAATAATTTGTAGGACTCCATAATCGACAAAATTAGTGCACTCGATTTGGACACAGATTTGCTTTTTATAGGTATTCATTTTTGATATAAATGGTCTTAAAAAGGTCTTAAAAAGACTTGAATTTGACTTGAAGAAACCTGTAGGAACCCTGCACTGATGTGAAAAATCTTGATAGGGCAACCAAACGCCACGACAAGTGTCAAGATCACGTTGGTACTGCTATCCCTCCCTGCTATTTTGTAGTTCACCAAAACTAACCCTGATAACCTGAAACAACTTGAGTCTCACATTCTTATGCCACCATACACCAACAGTGCAAGCAGACCAATGGCAACCAAGCGCGCAGTCCTTCCTCCCTCACTTTAAAAACCACCAGCTGCCACTGATTCATAGTTAGCGTCAGGCCCCTGCGAACGAAGACCCGGTCGAACAAAGACATAGGGAGTCTCTCTGCGGGAGTCCCTCAAGGAAGCCCAGAAACCTCACCTCTTTTCGCTCATCATAACCATGTGCCTTACCTCCAACACTGTTAGACTGAGACATCCTACAGGAAACAACTCCACATTCGACATTCCCAGGGCTGCACCCTTTCCAACCTGCACTACCCACCGCTCTGTCTACACGTACCATAAAGTGCTGTGAAAAGACTGTGGAACTGCCAATCGCTGGCACAGCCAAGTCACAACTCTTCTCTGTCTTGGCGCCACTATGGTGGAAGACCTCCCTGCTGACATGAGGACTGCATAGTTGATCACCTGCTTCCGCAAGAGACTCAAGACCCACCTGTTTACCTGGACCCTGCTTAGCATCCTTCCTTTACTACCCCTCCCCCTCCCACTAACAAACAAAAACAAAAAAACTTTGCAAATAATTCTATGTTTGTATGTCCTGGCTCTTACTTGATATTCTGCGCTTAGTATTTTCACACTTATCTCCTTTGTATACTAGCAGTCGGTTAACTTGGCAATTAGGTGTGCTTGAAACTCGTTCTTGTGAAATCCTTACTCTACTGATGGCGGTTTACTGTTGCACTTTCTTCTAACAAATGTACTTATTGTAAGTCACTTTGGACAAAAGCGTCTGCTAAATGCCCTAAATGTGAATCTATTGTGATGACACAGAATATGTCACACCTTACGGCATCAACATTCTTGTCGTACCATAATGTGTTGCTTGCCATGCCAAACATTACGCTGTCGACTTATTGTTTTGAATCCAGCCACTTTGCTACCCACCCCCGAAGATGGGGAACCACATGACTGCATAGCCACCATTGTAGTGATGTTCATTGAGGAAGAAGGCTGCCGACTCAGGAACGCTTTTAACTCACTTTATTTGTTTAGCTTTAGGTCTATTATCTATCAAGCAAATGGAGAGGAATTGTAAAATTCACGCGCGTGGAGCGACCCTTAGCCAGATATATCTGTCCAGATATGCAGGCCCAGGGTTTCTGGCCTCCCCCGGATGTGTTGTTTGGTAGTATCTGGGCAGGCGTGGCCTCTATGACGCATAATATGCTCTGATTGGCTAGTGTTTAGCGCCCGCCCCCAGTGTATTATGTGTGCCGCCATCTGGTGGCCAGGTGCGGTTAATACAACTTATATATTTCTTTCTGTTCCTTTGTGGCTATGTGTAGATATTACAGCCTGTTGATACATGTTATTATTTATTCTTAACACCATTGAGGAGTTGTGCACACCATGTGTGGATCTCCCTGCCACACCGCTACCACCTTAAAGCAATGTATTGTATGTAAATGGTTCAGGTCGAAAATATCTGATTACGGGCATGAATGAAGTGGGCTATGCCATTGCCATATAGGACTCTGTGGTGGAGTCAGCTAGGTGACGATCTCACTTTTCAGCCCAGGCGGCTGAGCTGTTGGCCCTGACCAGAGCATGTATACTGTCAGAGGGTAAATGAGTTTGTTACGGTACAAGAAAACTGGGACCCAAATGCTGGACACAGGGAGGCAGAGACAGGATAAAAGGCAAAGGAATTTATTGGGTGATCGTTCGGGGAGTCAGGCTAGCGAGGGTCTGGTACGGGGCAGGCAATCAGGTGGACAAGGGCTAGGCAGGGGACGGGTAGTCAGGCAGGCGGGGGGTCGGTAACAAGGGGGGTAATCGGACAGGCGGGGGGGCTCGGCAACGGGCTGGTAGTCGGACAGGCAGGGGTCGGCAACGGGCTGGTAGTCGGACAGGCAGGGGTCGGCAACGGGCTGGTAGTCGGACAGGCAGGGGTCGGCAACGGGCTGGTAGTCGGACAGGCAGGGGTCGGCAACAGGGCTGGAACAGGCGGGTCGTCAGGCAGGCAGGGGTCGGCAACAGGGGCTGGACAGGTGGGTCGTCAGGCAGGCAGGGGTCGGCAACAAGGGCTGGAACAGGTGGGTCGTCAGGCAGGCAGGGGTCGGCAACAAGGGCTGGACAGGTGGGTCGTCAGGCAGGCAGGGGTCGGCAACAAGGGCTGGACAGGTGGGTCGTCAGGCAGGCAGGGGTCGGCAACAAGGGCTGGACAGGTGGGTCGTCAGGCAGGCAGGGGTCGGCAACAAGGGCTGGAACAAGCGGGTCGTCAGGCAGGCAGGGATCGGCAACAAGGGCTGGAACAGGCGTAGTCAGGCTGGGAATTACTAGTAGGTTAGGGAAACAACGAACTGGCGCCGGCTGCTTGACAATCCCCGGCTTAAATAGGGAAACAGTGATTATTAATTAGGAACAGGTGTGTGTGGGGAAATGACTGGTAGAGACGACAAGCGTCCACTAGATGGAGGTATTGGACCGTGTAGCAGGACGTGGTGTAACAGTACCCCCCCCTCTACGGACGCCTCTCAGCGGACGCTCAACGACGGACGGGTGGTTGTCTGTGACCGGGATGGGTGGAGGGGGCCTGGAGGCGGGAACCCTGTCGCCGGGTACTTCGGGTGGGGGGGACGGGTGATCCCGGTGAAAGTCCCGAATAAGGGAGGGATCCAGAATCCGCTTGCGGGGAACCCAGGATCTCTCCTCAGGACCATACCCCTCCCAGTCAACCAGGTACTGATGTCCCCGGCCGCGACGCCGCACATCCAGGAGTCGACGGACCGTCCAAGCTGGATTATTGTCGATTAGCCTTGGCGGAGGTGGAGGTGGGATGGGGGGGGACAACGGACTGGTAGAGACTGGCTTAATCTGCGAGACATGGAAAGTGGGGTGGATGCGGCGGAGTGCAGGGGGGACGTTCAGGTGAACCGCAGAGGGGTTGACCACCTTGGAGATGGTGTAGGGGCCGATGAAGCGTGGGGAGAGTTTGGGGGGAATCCCCTTCAAGGGGAGATCCTTGGCCCGCAACCAGACCTCTTGCCCGGGGGCGTACTCGGGTGCAGGACGACGACGCTTATTCACCTGAATTTGGGAGCGAGAGGATGCCTGGAGTAGTGCCGTGCGCGTCCTTTTCCAGATACGCCGGCATCTGCGCAGATGGCTTTGGACGGAAGGGACGGCAATCTCTTCCTCTAGATCGGGAAACAGGGGAGGTTGGTAACCCAAAGAGGCCATAAACGGGGATAACCCAGTGGATGCGTTTATCAGCGTGTTGTGGGCGTATTCCACCCAGGGCAGCTGAGAGCTCCAAGTGGTGGGGCTGGCGTGGGAGATACAGCGAAGCGCCGCCTCCATCTCCTGGTTTGCTCTTTCAGATTGACCATTAGATTGGGGGTGAAACCCCGAAGAGAGGCTGGAAGTGGCGCCAAGAGCTTTGCAGAAGGCCCGCCATACTTGTGAGGTGAACTGAGGACCTCTGTCTGAGACCACGTCCGCGGGGATGCCATGCCGGCAGAATACGTGTTTGACCAAGAGGTCGGCGGTCTCCCTGGAGGAGGGAAGCTTGGGAAGGGCGATGAAGTGGGCGGCCTTTGAGAAGCGGTCAATCACGGTAAGAATGGTGGTGTTACCCTCTGACGTGGGTAAACCGGTGACAAAGTCAAGGGCGATGTGTGACCAGGGGCGGCTAGGTATGGGTAGAGGCTGTAGTAAACCGGACTGGGGGCGGGTCGAGGTCTTGTTCCGAGCGCAAGTAGCACACGCCGAAATAAAGGAGCGGACGTCCTTGTCCATGGTGGACCACCAAAAACGCCGACGGATGAAATCCAAGGTGCGGGAGATACCTGGGTGGCAGGTAAGCCGGGAGGAGTGCGCCCAAGTTAACACCTGGGACCTTACTGCGTCAGGGACGAACATACGGTTAGGGGGACCGAGACCGGGGTCCGGCTGTTGCCTCTGTGCCCGGCGGACAGCCGACTCCACCTCCCAGGTGAGAGTGGCAACGAGGCAAGTGGGTGGCAGAATGGTCTCGGGGTCCGTGCCGGGGTCCTCGGGAGAGTACAGGCGGGACAGAGCATCCGGCTTGACATTCTGAGAGCCCGGACGGTAGGTGAGGGAAAAGTTGAACCTACCAAAGTATAAAGCCCACCTGGCCTGACGGGAATTTAGCCTCTTCGCCGATTGGAGGTAAGCGAGGTTGCGATGGTCGGTCCAAACAATAAAAGGAAGCTCCGCGCCCTCCAACCAGTGTCGCCACTCCTCCAAGGCCAGCTTGACCGCTAATAGCTCTCGGTTGCCCACATCATAATTGCGCTCCGGCGGGGACAACCTTCTAGAGAAGAAGGCGCAGGGATGGAGCTTGTGGTCGGAGGAGGAACGCTGGGAGAGAACCGCGCCCACTCCGGTGTCCGAGGCGTCGACCTCCACCACGAACTGGAGTGAAGGATCCGGTTGAGTGAGGATGGGAGCAGATATAAACCGCTGTTTGAGGCCCCGAAAGGCGGACTCTGCTTCCGGCGTCCAAGCAAAGGAGCTCTTGGTGGACGTCAAGGCCGTGAGGGGTGCCGCAATCTGGCTGTAACCGCGTATAAAACGTCGGTAAAAGTTGGCAAAACCAAGGAACTGCTGCAATCGCTTGCGGGTGGAGGGAGAGGGCCACTCGGCCACCGCAGAGACCTTTGAGGGATCCATTTCAACCTGTCCCTGGCTGATTATATACCCCAAGAAGGCAATGGATGGGACGTGGAACTCGCACTTCTCCGCC
The DNA here is from genome assembly GCA_030340625.1 of Merluccius polli. NCBI lineage: Eukaryota > Metazoa > Chordata > Actinopteri > Gadiformes > Merlucciidae > Merluccius > Merluccius polli. The sequence goes on from JAOPHQ010002276.1 coordinate 749,124, forward strand.
TTAACATATAGTCTGTTCTCCAGCAGCCTCTGCAAAACTTGCCGGACATGGACCCGGTGCTCCTCCATGGAGCTTGAAAAAATGAGAATATCGTCCAGATAGACGAAAACGGTGTGGTTCAACAGGTCCCGGAGGACATCGTTAACCAAGGATTGAAACACTGCGGGGGGCGTTGGTGAGGCCGAATGGCATCACCAGATACTCGTAGTGGCCCAAAGGCGTATTAAACGCCGTCTTCCATTCGTCCCCCTCCCGAATGCGGACCAGGTGATATGCATTGCGCAGATCTAATTTTGAGAATACGGAGGCTCCATGAAGGGGGACGAAGGCGGAACTGATGAGGGGTAACGGATATTTATTTTTCACCGTGATATCGTTCAGACCACGGTAGTCGATGCAGGGGCGAAGCGATTTATCCTTCTTGGTAATAAAGAAGAACCCCGCTCCAACCGGTGACGAAGAAGGGCGGATGATTCCAGCGGCGATGGATTCTCCGATGTACTCCTCCATCGACTCGCGTTCTGGGCGGGAGAGGTTGAACAGACGGCTGCTAGGAAGGGGGGCTCCGGGGAGGAGGTCTATGGCGCAGTCATAAGGGCGGTGGGGGGGCAAGGTCAAGGCATGGGACTTACAGAACACTGCTCCGAGGTCGTGATACTCCTCCGGGACGGAGGACAGATTAGGAGGTTCGGGTACGGACTCGAACTGTGTCGCCCGAGGAGCCGGGGCGGACCGCAAGCACTGGGACAGGCAATGGGTACTCCATGACAGGATGCGCCCGGTTCCCCAATCGATCTGAGGATTGTGAGTCCGCAACCAGGGGTAGCCCAGAACAACCGGGGAGAAGGGGCTGGCAATCACCAGGAGGGATATGGTCTCCTGATGATTCCCAGAAACTAGCAGGTTGAGCGGAACGGTGCGGCGTTCCACCCGTGTGAGGGACCTCCCATCTAGCGCCTGGGTCTCGATCGAAAGATCGAGAGGAAGGGTGTCTATGCTCAGTCGCTTAACCAACTCCTGATCGATGAAGCTCTCATCCGCTCCGGAGTCCAGGAGAATGGAGAGCGGGAGGCTTTGATCTTGCCACATAAGAGTGGCCTCTAGGAGGGGGCGGGAGACTGAGGGATTATGAGAGCGGCTCGCCAGTACCCCTCGAGTTACTGACGAGCTCGTTCTTTTCCCGAGAGGGCGGGGCATCCGGATCGAAAATGACCGGAAGTGCCGCAATACAAACAAGCTCCCGATCGAATACGCCGCTCCCTCTCCTCGGGAGTAAGGTGTGTGCGTCCGATCTGCATCGGCTCGGGGGAAGGGGGGCCGCCCATAGCGGGGAGGAACGGTGACCGGGAGGGAGGACTGCGTTGCAGCTGGTGACTCAAAAGGGGGCGTGGCGAACGAGCGGGTGCCTCTCTCTCTGCGCCGCTCTCGCAAACGATTGTCCATGTGAATCGCGAGAGAAATGAGATGGTCTAAGTCCGCGGGTTCCTCCCAGGAGGTTAAGCGGTCCTTTAACTCGCTACTGAGCGCGTTTTGGAATACCCCCTGCAGCGCCTCCTCGTTCCAGCCGCTCTCAGCAGCGAGGGTCCGGAACTCCACTGCAAAAGAGGCTACGCTGCGTGATCCCTGGTGAAGCTGCAGGAGACGTTGGGAGGCCTCCCTGCCCCGGACAGGATGATCAAAGACCTTCCTCATATCATCTGTGAAGGCGCCGTAGTTATAACAGACCGAAGACCCACGTTCCCACACCGCCGCGGCCCACGCGAGAGCCTCGCCACTCAGCGAACCGATCAGGTAAGCTATCTTTGATCTCTCGGTGGGGTAAGTCTGGGGCTGCATTTCAAAGACAAGGGAACACTGGGTAAGAAATGACCGGCAGGATCCTAGATCCCCTCCATAACGTTGGGGGGCTGGGATGAATGGTTCCCGGGGAGACACCGACGGACTCGGGGTGGGGGCTGGTGGTTCTGGGGGGACGGGGAGCTGAGCGCCGACGGCTAGAGTCAGCTCCCGGAGGGCGGTGGCGATCTCCTGCAAGGCCTGATCGTGTTGGCCCAAGAGAGTCCCTTGGCGGGAGATCATTGCCCTGAACCCCTCTGCGTCAGCTGGGTCCATGTTGGCCAGTTCGTACTGTTACGGTACAAGAAAACTGGGACCCAAATGCTGGACACAGGGAGGCAGAGACAGGATAAAAGGCAAAGGAATTTATTGGGTGATCGTTCGGGGAGTCAGGCTAGCGAGGGTCTGGTACGGGGCAGGCAATCAGGTGGACAAGGGCTAGGCAGGGGACGGGTCGTCAGGCAGGCAGGGGTCGGCAACAAGGGCTGGACAGGTGGGTCGTCAGGCAGGCAGGGGTCGGCAACAAGGGCTGGAACAAGCGGGTCGTCAGGCAGGCAGGGATCGGCAACAAGGGCTGGAACAGGCGTAGTCAGGCTGGGAATTACTAGTAGGTTAGGGAAACAACGAACTGGCGCCGGCTGCTTGACAATCCCCCGGCTTAAATAGGGAAACAGTGATTATTAATTAGGAACAGGTGTGTGTGGGGAAATGACTGGTAGAGACGACAAGCGTCCACTAGATGGAGGTATTGGACCGTGTAGCAGGACGTGGTGTAACAGAGTTACCATCTATACAGACAGCATGTATGCTTTTGGTGTTGTTCATGATTTTGGTACTTTGTGGAAGATGCAAGGTTTCTGCACATCCACGGGTAAGCAAATTAATAATTCACATTTGGTTGCTATCCTACTTGATGCTATACTCCTACCTGCTGCTATCTCTGTTTATAAATGTGAAGCACACACAGGAGCCACGGACCTGGTGTCCAGGGGAAACACGATTAGGGTGCTAAGGCGCCACTTGTGTACACCATACATGACACAACTGACGTCTTCGGTCACGATCGAGGAATTGGCAAAAGGTCAGACCAAGGCCTTACCCATAGAAAGTCAGTCATGGAAATCAGCTGGTGCAACATATCGTGGAGGATTGGGGTTTGGCCCGAATGGGCGTCCTTGCTTTCCTAAATGTTTGTTTCCTATCTATGCTAGTATGACACATAGTAGAGGCCATGGGCCCTATTTTAACGATCTGAAACGCATGGTCTGAAGTGCGTGGCGCAGATAGGGCGTGTCCCAATGACCTTCTGCTAGTAGGCGCACAGTCGTAAAGGGTTGTACTTCATCTCTTCATTAATCATGGGTGTGTATTGGGCGTAACATGCAATATACCAATCAGAGTGTCATCTCCCATTCCCTTTAAAGCTAGCGCTTGGCAGAAGGCTATTATTACGGCGGATTTGCCGGGTGAGAAGAAGGAACGATGTTCAGGCGAGGAGACAGAACTATCTTGATGTACACAATTATAATCTTTCACATTGTAATCTTTTTGTTAGGATGTGCTATGTTTGTCTATTGCCCTGTGTTTTCCTGGTGTTTCCCTGCCCTTCGTGTTCTGTGTCTGTTGTTGTATGTCTCCCCTGTCTGTGCAGGCTGGGCGTGGCTGACCTACTTCTTCAACCACTCCCTCATTGATTCTCACCTGCTCAGCTTCCACACCTGCCTTTCATCATCTCATCAACCTCCTGCGGAATTTTTAACTCCGGTTCACCCTTCCAGACTCTGCCAGTTCGTCGTTGTACCTTACGTGTCCTGCCATACTCACCTGCCCTGCTCGCTGCGCTCAGCCTGCCCTTGTCTTCTCCCTCGTCCTGGTCGTCCTGCCCTGGACTTCCCCTGTCTTGTCTGTTCTTGTTCTTCTGTTGGTGGCAAATAAAGCCTTCCACATCTACTCCTGTTTTCGGGTCTGCTTTGTGGGTTCAGTGTCCTGCCGAGCACTAGCGCTAACAGTACGAACTGGCCAAACAATGGACCCCGCAGACCCAACTCACAACGCAATGTCCTCCCAGGGAGCCCTGCTGGGCCAACATGAGCAGTTCATCCGGGCTCTTTTTGAGTGCAGCATGCAGACCAAGACAAATTGTGGAGCTAACGCAGCAGGTATCCAGTCTCTCCAGTTCAGTCCAGTCTATGCCTGTACTGTAGTACGCCCGGTCACTTTGTCTCTGTTTGTCCGGTTCGCCCAAAAGGGGCGGCTCGTCAATAAGAATGGGGGTATTGACGAGCCAGAAATCTCCTTTTGAAATGACCCCATCCCGTGCTCGGCTGCTAGTAAATGCTTCCCTGTGCATCTACCCTGTTGTGTTCCCCTTGCAAGCCCTTATCAATTCAGGTGCAGAGGATAATCTGATGGATGAGGCCCTAGCAAAACAACTGGGTTGTACTGTGGAGCCTTTGGACAAGCCCATACCTGCTCTGGCCTTGGACGGCAAAGTCTTCACAGAGGTAACACACAAGACTGTACCTGTGTCCCTTGTCATCTCCGGGAACCATCATGAATCTCTCTCGTTTTTCCATCACCTCAGACTCCCCTGGTTTTTGACTGGGCATTGAGGAGAATAGTGGGTTGGAGCTCTCATTGTCATGCTGTTTGTCTCAAGACTGCTTTACCACCTGCAGATGGAGCTGTTTCACCTTCTCCTGCTGAGAGCAGCCCCCCCCACAATCTCTCCAGAGTGCCAACCGAATATCATGACCTCCATGAAATTTTCAGCAAGAGTAGAGCCTTGTCTTTGCCTCCTCACCGTTCCTATGACCATTTGCGCCATTGACTCTAGCCGACTGTACAACCTGTCTCGGCCGGAGAGGGAAGCTATGGAGAAGTACATAACTGAGTCCTTGGCCACAGGTATCATTCGTCCTTCCTCCTCGCCCCTAGGGGCAGGATTCTTTTTTGTGGGGAAGAAGGACAAGGCTCTCAGACCATGTATTGATTTTCGGGGTCTAAATGACATCACTATTAAAAACAAAAAAACCCTACCTCTGATGAACTCTGCCTTTGAATCTCTTGAAGGTGCCCGAATTTTCTCTAAGCTGGATCTGCGCAATGCTTATCATCTGGTGCGTATAAGGGAGGGGGACGAGTGGAAGACGGCATTTAATACTCCTTTAGGGCATTTTGAGTACCTAGTCATGCCTTTCGGTCTCACCAACACTCCTGCCATCTTCCAGGCTCTAATCAATGATGTCCTCCGTGACTTTATAAATAGATTTGTGTTGGTCTATTTAGATGACATCTTGGTTTTCTGCAGATCACCTAAGGAGCACGTCTCCCACGTCCACCAAGTGCTCACCAGCCTTCTGGAGAATAAGCTGTTTGCTAAGGCTGAAAAGTGCGAGTTCCATGTCAGCACCATTTCTTTCCTTGGCTTTGTCATTCAGGGCAGGAGAGTCATGGCAGATCCTGAGAAGGTCCGCGCTGTGGAGGATTGGCCCGTACCAAGGACTTGGAAGGAGTTACAGCGCTTCCTGGGGTTCGCCAATTTCTACCAATGTTTTATCCGGGACTACAGTAAGGTTGCCTCACCTCTCACTAGGGCTGTCCCGAATACCATATTTTGGGCTCCGGAGCTTCGGTAGTAATCGACAGCGAATATTCGAATATTCGGGGGGGGGGGCAAAAAAATATATATATATTTATTTTTTTATGCCAATTGCCTTAGCCCCAGATGTTCCCACATTACTCCTTATTAGGGATGGGCATAATTAATCGATGATCGATCATTGATCGTTAAGAAATGTGTCGATCAATTTATATTGTTATCGATCAAAAGGACGTTGTGTTGCATACTGTGAGTCTTGAAGCGGTGCGGTGATCGCGGCTTTAGTTCCCCGTGTCTGATCGCTGTAATTCGGAGCGTGAATATCGGTTGAATATCTAATATCTTTCTAACTTTAAGAAACACTTTAGTATTTTTAAGACGATAGTCGCACATCCCTCGTAACTACGCCGTGAAGGTGAACCCTCCCGGACTCCTAACATGAACCGCTCCGCCGGAGGAGCCGGACACCACAATACAAACACGTGTTTTCCATTTGCTTGCTGTTAAATAAAGTTGTGTGCAGTTATACGGTTAAATACGATTATTGATTAATGACCGATCGCGTACTGCGGTCAAGACAGCCGTCTCGGTTTCGCGTGGTCAAGCCAGCCGCTCCAACATTTTAAATACTTCCATAACTGACATTTTAACAAAACGTTCAGCCTCATATGTTTTCTGACTAAGGTATTGCTTTTAGATAGTTCATGCCATTGTTTCTAAATGTGTGGCTCATCTGTTTGTCGCGAGCCTTTTCCGAGCGCCGGCTGCATATTGTATGGGCATATGTCGGCCTTTTCCCCTTTTTTCAAAACAGTTATACAGTTTAATGCCCACTTTTACTGCCTTGTTTGATTATTGTTGGCCGATAAGTAGGCTACTTATTGTGATTGGATTACAGATGTAGTCTTGTTGAATCTCCAAACCTTTAAGAGCGCATTGTTCGGCTTTTACGAGCGCCGCATAGGCCTATAACCAGGGACGGGCTGCCATAGGGAGGTTCGGCCGGACGATTTCAGGCCGATTATTTTGTATTTTTTTATTTTGTGTATTATTATTTTTGGGCCGGTCCAGATTATTGGGCCGGTCCAGGACATAATACGGTCGTAGGTCCGCGGTGCGCTACAAACGCTACAAACTGAAGCCTGCGTTCACTGCTGTGAGTGATGTCACGCGCCCAAGCTGAGATGGTATATATTTCCACATCTTAACAGTCAAGTATAAATATAGTACAAGAATGTTCTGACAAAATGTATTTTGCGGTTCGCCTTTAGTGATAGCCTACATTTAGAAAAAAAAAAAAAAAAAAAAAAAAAACGAATATCCGAATCCCAAAATTGAAAACCGAATACCTACCCAATGAACGAATATCCGAATAGTCGAATATTCGGGTCCAGCCCTACCTCTCACCAGACTCACGTCCTCCAATGTGGTGTTCTGTTGGTCTACTGAGGCAAACAATGCTTTTGTGCAACTAAAACAACTGTTCACATCAGTTTCTATTCTGGTCCAACCTGACCCCAGTAAGCAGTTCATTGTGAAGTGGATGCTTCTGATGCCGGGGATTCCTCTGAGGATTCCTGTCCCACTCCGGACCACATCCTGCCCCCTGACTGTGTCGTGGCTCAGCTTACCTGGGGAATCGAGAAGACGGTTCAAGAAGCTCAATGGCTTCAGCCTGATCCGGGTAACGGCCCTGCCAATCGTTTGTTTGTCCCTGACTCCCATGTCCATTCCCAGGTCCTACAGTGGGCTCATACCTCCCGCTTTGCGTGCCATCCTGGGTCCAACCGAACCATCTCTCTGCTGAAGCGACACTTTTGGTGGCCTACACTGGATCGGGACACCCGGGAGTATGTGGCGGCGTGTACCACCTGTGCCTGCAGCAAGGCCTCCCATCAGGCTCCAGCAGGTCTCCTTTTTTTTCTCCTTCTCTAAGGCTGCACATTTTGTGGCATTGCCTTCAGCATTTGCCAAACTGTTAACCCAACATGTCATACGGCTCCATGGCATACCTTCTGACATTGTCTCTGATAGGGGCCCACAATTCATCTCCCAGGTTTGGAGGGCTTTCTGTAAGGCCTTAGGAGCCACCGCCAGCTTGTCCTCAGGCTTACATCCCCAGACTAAATGCCAGGCTGAAAGGGCCAACCAATTCTTGGGAGCTGCTTTACGCTGTGTGGCCGAAACCAACCCCACCTCCTGGAGCCAACATCTGCCCTGGGTAGAATACGCTCACAACAATCTCCCCAGCTCTGCCACCGGGTTATCACCTTTTGAAGCCTTTCTCGGCTACCAGCCCCCCCTGCTTCCCTCCGAGGAGGTGGATTTGGTGGTTCCCGTGGTACAGGACCACATTCGCAACTGCCAGAAGGTTTGGCAGGATACCCGCTCTGCCCTAGAGCGGAATCTAATCAGGTGAATAGACGCAGAAATCCAGCCCCTCTCTATCAACCTGGTCAGTCGGTTTGGCTGGCTACTAGGAACATACCTCTCCTCACAGAATCCCGTAAACTCTCCCCCCGGTTTATTGGACCCCCGTTGAAAAGGTGATAAATCCCACAGTCGTAAGACTCACTCTACCGTCTAACATGAGGATCCATCCCACCTTCCATGCATCCCAGCTCAAACCGGTCTCCTCCAGTACTCTTTACCCACCTTCCGAACCCCCACCGCCCACCGGTCTCATTGACGACCATCCAGCCTTCACAGTTTGCTGTCCTTTGGATGTCCGGCGTCGTGGCCGGGGGCTACAATACCTGGTCGATTGGGAGGGGTACGGTCCCGAGGAGTGTTCCTGGGTGCCCCGCTCTTTTATCCTGGACCCTGAATTGATCTCTGATTTTCATCGGGACCATCCTGACAAGCCCAGTGGGTACTGTTAGGATGTGCTATGTTTGTCTATTGCCCTGTGTTTTCCTGGTGTTTCACTGCCCTTTGTGTTCTGCGTCTGTTGTATGTCTCCCCTGTCTGTGCAGGCTGGGTGTGGCTGACCTACTTTTTCAACCACTCCCTCATTGATTCTCACCTGCTCAGCTTCCACACCTGCCTCTCATCAACCTCCTGCAGTATTTAACTCCGGTTCACCTTTCCAGACTCTGCCAGTTTGTCGTTGTACCTTACGTTTCCTGCCGTACTCACCTGCCCTGCTCACCACGCTCAGCCTGCCCTCGTCTTCTCCCTGGTCCTCGTCGTCCTGCCCTGGAGTTTTTCCCCCTGGACTTCCCCTGTCTTGTCTGTTTGTGTCCTTTTGTTGGTGGCAAATGAAGCCTTCCACATCTACTCCTGTTTTCGGGTCTGCTTTGTGGGTTCAGTGTCCTGCCGAGCGCTAGCACTAACACTTTTAAATTTTTAATGGTTTGCATGTTTGTGCGCTGCTGCGCCTCCCTGTGTGTGTAACAAGCAGAGTGTACGAGCATTGTGCACCCACCTATAGTTGTTAGTTGGAGGGCGGGTATTACTAACACGCCCTTCAACTAACAGCGAAACACCATGACGTTGACTTTCGACCAGGTTTCTGTTGGTCAACGTGCAATTTGTGTCAGTTGCCTCAAGATACTAGCGACACTCTGCGCCGGGTGTAAGATAGGGCCCCATGTGTTAAAGGGGGGAATAGTAGATAGCATTGACCAGCACTGATACACACAAGGATTTTCAAATTATCGAGCTTTTGTGCTAAGTGTCTAGTGTGTGTCACTAGGGAGAGGACAGAAAGTCACACCCACCAATCCACCTCCATCATTGCCATTGCCATTCGATCTGATGATGGATTTTATAGTTTTATAGCACCATGTGCTATAAATGTTCTCCAAATGGGTTGAGGTGTTTCCCACCAAGGAACTGCGGATACAGGTATATCATGGGAATAAGTTGTGCCGCTAATCCTGCTAGTCATGAGGGAGGACACCAGACCAGAGGTAGGACTGTCCCCCTATGAAGTCCTGATGGGGAGACTGATGGGGACCAGTGCACCACACAACAGCAATATGAACACAGAACTGTTTCATCACAGCATGATTTATTATTGTATTAATCTCTCCCAAACTCTGCAAACTATCCACTCACAGGTGAAGGAGGCCTTGCCACCGTTCAAGGAGGGGTGACTCCATGACCTACAACCGGGAGATTGGATTGTGGTGAAGGACTATCAGAGACGGGCCTGGAACTCACCAAGTTGGTTGGGTCCATTTCAGGTACTGCTGATCACCTCATCAGCTGTCAAGGTTGCTGAGAGGGCTACCAGGATCAACTCAGCCACTGTAGACGAAAGCAGTAGGGATTGCCTGAGAAACCTACACCTTGATACAAAGAAGCAGCCATGCCCGGCTCTACCCCCTCACCCTAAGTCACGGCTGACACAGCCCCTCACCGTTTCTTGAGAGGTGTGTAGAATACTTTAAAATAGTATACTTTGGTATACTTAAATATCATATGCGTTAAAACTAGGCCCCAATCAAAGTAAGTATTTCTATTTTGATGGCGTACATTTTCCTGATATAGGGCGGGTGTTTTGTAATGATATTTTAAATGGTGATTGGTGAGACTGTTCCTGAGGAGGTGATCAGGAACCAATAGAGGTGTTGGGCTTTGCATTAAATGGTCTCATTTGTTGTATCAATCAGACAACACATCCCACACAGACCAACTGGTCTGTGCCTTTAACTTTTAATGTGGGTTCACCTTCATTCTGTTCTTACCCCCTCCCTGCCAGACCTTCATCTCAAACCCCCCACTGTTCTTGATGAGTTGATCAGGATACAATAGAATTGATGGGCTTGGCATTAATCAAACTCCCTTTCATGTATGAGTCAATCAACAAATCCCCCACAGACCAACTAACCCCACCCTTGCCATGTGTATTTTAAATACTGTTGTATGTGGGAAATGAAGAGGGCGTGGGTGCTGTTGGAGGCAGTCACCCTGAAGGGACTGCGCTGGTGATTTTGGGTTTCCTGCGTGAACCTGTGAATAAAGGATTGAACGTTACAACTTGTCTCCGTGGCCTGTTTAAAACAAAGGACTCCGTAGACCTGGAAACTGCACCTTGGGTTTTGAAAATCTTCTACAGGCGCCCTCAAATAAAATGTAGTATTATTATTATTACCGTCAACCCAACACTGAAACCAGGTCACATGTTGGTATTCTCCAGCCATCGTCACATATCCAGGACCAGATTTCCTCTGGCCTGGGGAGAAACATGACTCATCATCAACCAGGACCACAGACCACGGCATCCCGTCAGGATCGGATGCGGGATGCGAACCATCTGGGGTTTGCTATTTGATTGTACTATTTTGTGATTCCATTTCTACTCATCTTTGACTCTCAAGACAAAACTAATACCACCACAAAATGTAATTGTCCCATCCGTAACACAGATTAAACCCCCGTTTAGGGGTAGACGGTACCTCCATCATGATCCTGAATGATGCCAATACGTATCAGTATTCATCTCAACCTCCCCCACCACCATCACATCACTATACCATCTCCACCACCATCACTATACCACGTCCACCACTATACCACCTCCACCATCACTATACCACTTCCACCATCACTATACCATCTCCACCATCACTATACTACCTCCACCACCATCACTATACCACCTCCACCACCATCATATCATTATACAACCTCCCCAACTATCAATTTACCACCGCCATCCCTATACCACCACCACCACCACCACCACCATCACTATCACCACCACCGTCACACCACGACAACCCCTCCACCATCACTATACACAGATCCGGCGAAGTACCGAAGGTAAATGAGTCACCATTATGGTGGTGTCTCCCTGCAATATGCACTTGAAAGCAAGCTGTCCTAAGAAGTGTATAATTTTCTTACTTTCCTTACTTTCTATGTAACATTACTTTTGACGATAAAGTCTGGGAGTTCGGGAAGAACCTGTGCAGTTCTCAGCTGCTCCAACAGTAGTGGCAAACTTCATATTTGGAATCAAACTGAATGTGAAATATACAAGCCTTTACTTCATGAAGAGTGCCCCTGTCTGAGACCACACAATTTACATAGATTCCCTGGGCATGGGGAGGACGATGTTTGCCAGAAGTGGATCAAAAATATTAACAGAACCGACTTTGTTCCCTATCAGCTATTGTAGACTGCTTAGCCAGCCAGTTAGCCAATGCTACTATGAGCTGCGGTGGTCCCACAAAATAAATTAACTCAATCAACTAACATTATTGTGAAATATAACATTAGTTGCTCTAACTAGGTCAACCTACTGACCACCAAGTAAACATAGTTTAGTCTGCATCACAAACAGAGCACAAACAATGTACAAAACATCGGCAGTCCTATGTTTAGAGTGATGTTTTTTTAACCATGAAAAACTTAACTGACAGTCAATAATGTCTACATTTTATGACAAAGTTTGTCATCAATTAGCAATTTTTTTAATTTTTTTTTGTGAACTTGATCACTCGAAAACATTGGTGTCCCCATTCTCCCTGTAAGATCAACACTTTTCTCTCTTAGATGTTGGCAATCAAGCTTCATGATATATATATGTTCATACAGTTATGATTCTAGTATAGAACCTGCTTACTTCTATTGATTTGTGATTATATGTCCTCTGTTGTTTCATATTTATTATAAATATTTCCATACTCATTAAAGTCAAAAGACTACTTGAGTCCACAAACTTTGATTACTCCATGTGCTATTCTGGTAGCTACTACTGGGAGCAGATACTATGTGACAAATGTATAACCGCACATATAACACTAAGCTGTAATATCCTCACATAGCCACAAGGGGACAGGAACAAATACATAAGCTGTAATATCTACACATAGCCACTAGGGAATAGAAACAAATATATAAGCTGTATTAACCACACCTGGCCACCAGATGGCAGCACACATAATACACTGGGGGCGGGCGCTCAACACTAGCCAATCAGAGCATAGTATGCGTCATAGAGGCCACGCCTGCCTAGGTACTACCAAACCGCACAACCGGGGGAGAGCAGAAACCCTAGAGGCCACGTATCTGGATAGATATCCGGCTAAGGGTCGCTCCACGCGTGACCTATACAATACCCCTCCATTTGCTTCATAGATAATAGACCTAAAGCTAAACAAATAAAGTAAAAGCGATCCTGTGTCGGCGGCCTTCTTCCTCAAAGAACAGCACAGCTCAAAGTAAACCTTCTACAGATGGCAGATTTTCTCCATTGTCAACTCTTGGTTGTATGGCACATTCATGATAATGTGTGAATTTGGAATCGATACCAGGAACTTACAATTTGTTTTGTTTGCACAATGCATCACTAGTTGGACCTGGTAATAGTAGCTTAATCCCTGACTACCATCGTGTGCCAACAAACCAGTTCAGTTTTCTTTCCAACCAGTTTCTTGGGTCTGCTTTTTTTGGCACTTCAGATGCCTCGCTACTGTTTATTCAAAATTGTCTCTGGTCTAGCCAAAATTGACAATTCTGGAGCTTTGATTCTGTTTCTATTTACTCTCTTTCATCTTTACAGTTTTTCTCTATTGCCAAAACACAAAACCCAGTACTCTAAACCAAATGACCAGTTGCCTAAACACATTTAGTAAAACTACCCCCCTTTTGCCACAACCACAATTCACCTGTAGACACTGTTCACAAAACCCATCCCCTTTTTCTCAAAACTCTAAACACATTTTGCCGTGCTAAAACACATTTTGCATATAACTCTGCTCCAATATGCATTGTGAAGCTCATGTGATGCAAAATGCTACCCACAATCAGCAAAACTTGAACACAATGAACATACCTGGTGTCAATCAGTAAACACAACGACTCATAATTGAAAACACCTATTGCAAATGATGTGACCACACCTATATAAGTCAGTGCAGTTTGAGGAGCAGGCCGAGGAGGGAGAGGAGCGGGCCGAGGAGTGGGCCAAAGAGGGCGCCAAAGAGGGCGAGAAGCAGTCCAAAGAGGAGCAGGCCAAGGAGGGAGAGGAGAAGGAGGGCAAGCAAGACAACGCATTTTCATTACAGATGAAATGAGAGCAACAGTCATTGACCACGTCATTGTCCACGGCATGACAATGACCGAAGCGGGACAACGAGTCCAACCAAACCTCAGCAGATTCTCAGTGGCCACCATTATTCGGGCCTTCAGAGAACACAACAGGTACTGTATGTAGTAGTTTTTTAGTCACTACACTAGATGTTCACAGTATACAGTAGTATAGTGGAGTGCACCTACATACAGACAAGTGCAATCATGGTTACAGTAAAAGTGTGTACTGCAAGGACCATTTCTGACCAAATGACTATGTTTGTTTCTCTAGAGTTGAAAGATTGCCATTTGCAGGTGGGAGGGCTTCCAGATTCACACCAGCCCAAGAGGTCCTCATTGTGGATATGGTTCGGGAGAACAATGTGATCAGACTACGGGAGATACGGGAGAGGATCATTGGTGACAATTTGAACTTTCCGACCATTGACAATGTCAGCCTGACAACCATAGACAGAGTCCTCAAGCGCCAGAGAGTAAGCATGAAGCAGGCCTATAGGGTACCCTTTGAGCGCAACTCTGACAGAATAAAACACCTCCGTCACCAGTATGTGCAAGTAAGTACAGTACAATCCATGGCCTACAGTACTTTACATACAATACTATACTGTCGTACTGTAATGTGCTGTATTGACTGTCTTTCTGAACACCTGAAAACGCTATTTGTTTCCACAGAGGATGTTCGAGTTGGAGTCCATGGCCAGACCCCATGAATTTATATTTGTGGATGAGGCTGGCTTCAACCTCACAAAAAGGAGGAGAGGCCGTAACATCATAGGACGGAGAGCTATCGTTGATGTGCCCGGCCAACGTGGAGGAAACATCACTCTCTGCGCTGCCATGAGTTCTAGAGGGCTTCTCCACCGGCATGCTGAACTTGGTGCCTACAACACTGAGCGTCTCCTCACCTTCCTAGGAGAGCTCAGAGATGTTTTGCATGACAATGACCACCTGAATGCTCGGCCAGCAGATCACCACGACCAGCAGATTCCTGGGCCAGCTGATCTTCCCATATACGTCATCCTCTGGGACAATGTTAGCTTCCATCGCAGCATCCAGGTCAGAGAGTGGTTTAACATCAATCAGCAATTCATTAATGTGTGTCTGCCACCCTACTCTCCGTTCCTAAACCCAATAGAGGAGTTCTTCTCATCATGGCGGTGGAAGGTCTATGACCGCCAACCTTACACCAGAGAGAACCTTCTCAGGGCTATGGACCTGGCCTGTGATGATGTGGCTGTGGAGGCGTTCCAAGGCTGGGTGCGGCATGCCAGGGCATTCTTCCCACGTTGTTTGGCTATGGACAATATTGCCTGTGACGTTGATGAGGTCCTGTGGCCCGACCCAGCCCGACGACGTGATGCCGCCCCATGATTTCGGTGTCAACATACAACATACTGTGTCAATTTTCAACGTACTGTAATAAAATAAATCGCACCCTGAACATTGTGTTCTCAATTGTTACTGTACTGTATCTATTGTGTGTAATGGATCCTCCATGGAGTTTACAGTACTCATTTTTTCATTGAGTTGTGATATTACTGCATTTTCTGCATTATGTAACTATTCCCATGAAATGCACAAATCTATAGTAAATGCCCAAAACCTATTTGAGAATAAATAAGGGTTGCTCAAATGCATCCTGGCAGTTGTGAAACTGTAAAAAGAACAGTCTCACACTGTGAAAATTGTGTTTTCAATTTTTTTGGTAATGTGGTTAATGATGCTCAGTAGTGTTTACATTTTTGCAGGCCTTGAGTGGTATTTTGGTGTCAGAGTTTGCTTTTGAGCATATGAGCATCTGTTTTGGTGTGATGGGTTGGTTTTGAGCATATGAGCAACTGTTTGGGTGTGATGGGTTGGAATTTGAGCATATGAGCAACTGTTTTGGTGTGATGGGTTGGTTTTGAAAAGAAACCGTGAGGTTTAGTGTACGTAGCTTTAGAAAAGTGTTTTGTGTTTAGAGTTTTGTGAAAAGTGAGGGCAGTATCGTGAAATGTGTTTAAGCAATAGAGAAAAACTGTAACACATTTGACATATCTTTCAAAAACTACATTGCAGAGTTTACATTTGTGTTCAGCACATTGTGCATGATCTTTGGGTAGTTATCATGGCTAAGTCAGCCGTCTCAGGGGATGAAAAGTGTTGAATGACATCTGCATCTGTCTCAAACGCTGTTGCTTTCATACTTCTCCATGGCCTGGCTATAGAATGTTCTCCATTGTGTCTGGCACCACACTTCTCCAGGTGGATTAGTTCCAGGCACACACTTTGTCATTGCAGGCTGTGCCTGTGGAGCCCTGGGTCACAGCAATTTTCACCTTGTAAAGTAGTCCTGCTGTATGACTGAAGCACTTCCCTCTGTGGGCCATGCAGTCACAGTTCACACCTACAACTTTGCCATCCTTACTCTGCAGAGTTAATACAACATTATGATAGTTGTTAATGGAGTATTGGATATACTCACATTATCCCATCCAGAGCAATGGCGTTGAATGTTAATGAACTAGTGCACGTTTTAGGGGAAACATGGTCCAGTGGTTCACCCTAAAGAGCAGCCTATGGGCCTTATTCATCTAGCGGCTATCTTGGTTCTAAACACTAGCTGGGTGGGGGAACTGAATGCAGAATTTCACATTCAGTCCCCCCACCGAGCTAGCTACCAAGCTAGCTACCAAGATGGCCAGGTGCCGAGGTGAATAAGGCCTATATAGACTGCTGCTGTTGTATATTGTCTCACCACCATAGCTCCAACATTTAGGTTAATAGCGCAGTGGGCTCGGGGTTAGTGGTGTGGCATTGTGGCGACTGGGACAGATGGCAGTGGCATTGCTGGGAGCAGGCAGTGATGTGTCATGGGCTGCCAAGGCTGGTAAGAGACTGTATACGCTGAAGTGATTAAAGCCATGACTCACTGGGGTGGTGGGGGGTGGGAGAGTTGGGGGGCCTGGAGGCCCAGCGTCATCACACACGCAGGCTGGCTCGAGAAAGCTAGAAAAAAACGCATAACATCCAATAACGTGTGTGTGTGCGCGCGCCGTCCGTGCATGTGTGTGTGTACGCGTGTCTGTGTGTAGACACTTTACGCTGGACAAATTCTCCCTGACTGCTGCCAGTGTAATTGTGTTTATACAGCACAGTATAAATGAGTCCAATTTCATGGCCATTCTCTAGCAGCACAAACTGCATTCATAAATCTCTATACTAGATCTGCACCATTGCCACACTCAATTTATACACCTTCCACAGATGAGTTAAGGTGTTATCTGGAGCGACGACAAAGTGTTAAGAGATGGATGGACACACATATGGGCACGCAGGCACACACACACACACACACACACACACACACACACATACAAACACACACGATGAGAGTGTGGCAGAGATTGTACAAAAGAAACATGTTGCTTTGGTAGAAACCCATCACCGTTGCTATTCCTTTGGTTACCTCAACTATTATAATTTACTCTGTGCAAGCCAAGAGTCCACATACCGGTCAGCGAGAGAACACCTGATTGGCTATTACACCCAGAAGACTGTGTTGATTGGTTGGTTGGTTAGCATCCAAAACAATAACAACAGAATGCTTTGTTATGATTGAATTGGCTGTGATAGCAGGACTGTCTACCAATTCCAAGTGTGTGTGTGTGTGTGTTTGTGTGTGTATCTCAGTGGTGTCCAAACCATCCGCTAAGTCTTTCTGTAGCCTATACATTTCACTGTAACATAATTGAAAATCTGTAACCATGATGGTATCAGCAAAGATACACATTAAATGTGTTATATTCAAGAGTTTAGTCATCACACCGTCAAGTTTTATGAGTGGAATTTGATCTGTGGAACGTTTGTGTTACCTTGTACTGTTATGTTTGAGATGAATTGAATATAGGTTGAGTTTAGGTTGAGTTATCTTAATAATAATAATCGTTTATTCGTAATTCCTATTCATAATCAAGTTCCCAGGTAGTGTATGACTGTAGTAGTACTAGTAGTAGTAGTCGTAGTAGTAGTAGTGTTTAATAAGTGTATTAGATCAAAGACTCTACCAAGTCTGTGTCCATCATTTTACACTCCAAGTTGATTTCCAAAAGCCTCCTTTGACAGCCCTATTAATCCCTTTTAGTTCTGGACTGCAGGGCAGATGACTCACACCTTCACAGGTAACAGAGAAATCCATTCCTGGCCGCGCCAAAACGCACTATTAAATAAAACCTGTGTCTCTTTTATAATTGAAGTCAAAACATTTCTCTGCTGTTTTACACAGTGACTGAAAGCCTCATCCGTTAGGGGGTATAGGAGGTATAACAGCGGAGAGCAAAGAGCGTCTGCTTTATTCATGATGCAGAGCTAATGGAAAGGAAATTGCGCCCTTCACCTCGCCTTGTGATCCCTTGACAGGCTCGCCCATCGGGTGGTCTTCCGATATGGACACCTATGGGGGGGGAGGGGCCGACGGGAGCGGGCCTTGATCATCATGCCCCACTTACCAGCGGGGGTGGGAGGGGAGACTTACACTGTACATCAATAGCTCAGTTCCATCCACAGAAATATAATCCATATTTGATCAAAGAGGCAGAGCCACGTATTTGATGTTATGGATTCTGCCCCAGCTGCACTTTGACTGACTTTTTTTTAATTGACCCTGCAGTAGGGAAGGGGGGGTGGTTTACCTGGAAAAGGTCACTGGGATGGCAAAATGTTGTAGACGGAGACAAAGGTAGATTTGTTAAGGACAGAACTCTGTATTTATATCCTGGGTTTTGTGGGGGGGGGCAAGTCTGGCTGTCTGTTGCTTGACAGAAATCGGTGTCTTGGGTGTATGATGGTGTCATCGTCTAGAGTGGGAGAGCGGGCTGAGATCAGTTGAGACTTTAGGACTGAAAACTAAAGCCAACTGCATTATGTGTCTGCTACTTTTATGTACCAGGGCACAAGTAGTAGACTATTCTTCACTAGTTTTGTCTACCTACCGTGTCCTGGTACATAAAAGTAGCAGACCCATAATTACTGTATGAGCAACACCTGTGTTTGTCCTACGATGATGCATCTGCGAAAACCGTACATTAGAAAGGAGATTGATGCGCTTGGAGTGACACACAGTTAGCAAAGGAGGAAATCATCAATGCACTGTATGTCTCTCATTGCACATGTGTCTTTCATCCTGGGAAAGCAGCACATATTTCTGGACTCGTCGTCGGGGGTTGAGCGTGGGGTTCGGTGCACGGGGTCGGGTTCTCAGACGGTCCAGGGTTCGGCGGGCGGGAGGGATGTCAGACAGGCGGGGGTCGGTACACGGGCGGGTTCTAGTGTTGCTTTCGTCAACGAAAATTATGACTAAATATCGTCGTCAACGAACCTTTATCACGTGACGAAAACGAGACGAGACGCAACGAAAATGGTGGTCATGTGACGAAAACTATAATCAAATTTATAATGCAATATTGTTGACGAATAAAAACGGGACTAAATGTGGTTTTCAAAATAAAAACTCTTTTCGTCCCGTTCATTTCGTCCCGCTATTATTATTATTTTGAAATATTTCTGTTTCCTGAGTCTCGGGGCTGCATCAGCGCACTGCGAAGACGCAAGCGACGTCACTTCCTCAATCCCCACTCGCGCAAGTTAAAGGCCTTTACACACCGGGGCGTTTTTTTTCCTGTGATTAATTCGCACGTAAATATGAGTTTTCTTACTGTTGTTTTTGTCATGAGTAGCCTACTTTCACACAGAACGCAAATATTACGCGGCGAAAAAGCCGCTTCACTTGTATTGAACAAATGTCGCAACTGTCGCAGATTCGCATCGCTGCCGCTATGAATAGTTTTGATGTGAAATAGTCGAGTATTTTACATTTTCGTGTCGTTTATTCGTCACGCCCCGGTGTGTAAAGGCCTTAAAGCTCAAACAAAACCTGGCAGGTTAGCCATGTGTGTGTACTTCTTACATGTTTGGTGGGTAAAATAAATATGTTGTAAATTCAAATCAGAGCGTCTTCCATGTCTGTAATTGAATGTTTTCTTGAGTCTATAAGGTAACAATAATATAATAATAAGATAACCTTGTTTGACTTGTGAAATGGGTGACTTAAAGAACATTTTGGTTTTGTCTATACTATACTAGGTACTATATTTACTGGTTTAAATAGAATTGCATTACTAAAAAGAGACTAAAATACAATGTTCATTAACTAAAACTAGACTAAAATGTCATCAGTTTTCGTCGACTAAAACTAGACAAAAATAGTCATGGATAATTCTGACTAAAATAAGACTAAAATGCTCAGACTTTTAGTCGACTGAAACTTGACTAGACTAAAATAGTACAAACGTGACTAAAACTAATAAAGACTAAAATGACAGTTTGACACAAAGACTAGACTAAGACTAAAATGAAAACAGGCCGCCAAAAACAACACTAGCGGGTTCTCAGACGGTGCAAGGGTCGATCGGCCAACGGGGTCCTCCTGGGGAAAAGGGTCATACACAGCGTCTCTCTCTCTCTCTCTCTCTCTCTCTCTCTCTCTCTCTCTCTCTCTCTCTCTCTCTCTCTCTCTCTCTCTCTCTCTCTCTCTCTCTCTCTCTCTCTCTCTCTCTCTCTCTCTCTCTCTCTCTCTCTCTCTCTCTCTCTCTCTCTCTCTCTACCTACTACCATACTGCTCTCCAGCTACTCCTTCCTTGTTGTGTCCACTTCCTGCTGCTTTTATCCTCTCTCCCCTCATTAGGGTGAGTGGCTGCAGCTGCTCCGCTTCCTGGTCTCGTTAGACCTCCATATATGGTCGGGTTTCCTTTAGACAGAGGGGAGAGTGAAAAGTGCTCCGCGGCCACCAGATGGCATGGTGCAATATAAACCCCATCCACCACCTTCCCACATATCCTCCTCCTTACCTGTACCCGGCGGGCGCCACAATATACTGTATATATTTAAGTGCTTGTTCGTGCATGCTTATTTAGACCATAGACTGTAAAAAGTATGGATGTAGCGTCCGTGACATCACCCAATGGTTTACACACAACCGTTATGAAGCCTTGGATTTCACGGTTCACCGCCATTGCTTAAGATTTTTTTTAAACCAGCAGCATACTGGTACTATCCATATTTGGCACATTGAGGGCAGAAATGTAATGGGTGCCCAATAGTCAAAACTCATATTAAATCCTTAATAACTCTTTAATGAAACAAAACTGTCAAACAGGACCTCTTACAATGTAATATGGAGATGAACTAGCCACTGAGATTCTATCTAAACAAAGAAAAAAAAATGTTGCTTTATATTACGAGAATTAAATCACAATTTTCCAGTTGAATTGTCCAATTGTCTTTTTGCAGCCAACCACCGTGAGCCCTCTATAGGCCATTAGATGAACTACACGTTGGTTCCTTCTCCATGGGCTTTACTAATCTTGGATTCAGAAGTTCGACTTTGCTATAGCCATATTTCTGGGGGGAGACTGTACAGGCCGGAAACCATGAAGTGGGCAGGGCGGAGTTACACAGTGTTTCCTATTTTGTTACGGATATATTCTAACGAAGAGAAACTCATTTGCAGTCTACTACATGGGTTTGATTTTAAACCATTGCAGACACTTTGGAACTGACATTGGTGTCTGGACAGGACGTTTTAGCTTGTGTTCCCTCTGGCTAAGGGAAAAGTTTAATTAACTAGTGCTAGCCGAGTTTGCGTTGCGTTTGAGTTATCAGACCTTTTCTGAATGGTCAGCCATATCACGTTTGTTGTGGTCAGGTTGTTTCCAGTAGAGATCCATTCCAATGCGTGGCTACAGATCCCCACCCCAGGAACATGATTGGTTGAAACAAATTTGAAGCAAAAGAAAGTGAAACGCCCCGTTCACCCAGAATTGAGCTTGTGTCATCTAAAGTCTTATTTTTGAGACTAGGGCTTTACAAACAGCCAATGATGGCTGCCGCTTGGTTTAGACAACTATGGACAGGGGAGCATGTTATTTGAACCCTTTACATGGCTGGCGCAGTCTGTTGCACTCACACTGCCACAGACTCATATTTATACATGTTCAGCAGTAATGATTATTGCCCACTAGTAGCTGCTAATGTTGTACATACCTTTATTTTTAAGTGTTTCCTGTTGCAGAAGTGACTAGTGTTGGCGTCAGTGAAAGCATGGTATTCACAGCAGCACAGCACAGCAGAGTTCAGTCTAGCATCAGATTACATCCACCTCTATCCCTTTGTTTTACAGCTGGATAGACGCATTGTAGTGCATTGAGTAATTCAGTTCATAACCACATTATCTACATGTTTTATTGATTATTTTGTATTTAATGTCAGGATATCTCTGATACCTCTCTGAACCCCATGTCAATCAAAAAGCATGAACCGCCTTCTTCCACCTCAGAAACAATGCCTGCCTCCGACCATCCCTCTCCTTCTCTGCCGCCAAAATAGTCTTTAAACACACTTTCATCACCTCCAGAATCGACTATTGCAATGGCCTTCTCTATGTAACCCAGGTGTAAAAACTTGGTTAACTAAACCATAAGTTTAACCTTAATAGGAAATAGTAGTTTTATTAGTTGTTCCATGTGATAAAATATATTTTATATAATATAATATATAAATATCGTTTTCTGAGTTGCACTTGAAAGCAGCATGTTCCAACTGCACTTGAAGGCAGCACTCAGGTTCACCGCATCTAACCAAACGAAAGGCAGGTAGCCTTTTGTGCATGTCCCGCCTATAGTGAAGGAAGCAAGTCTGTACGTAGTACTTTCTACTTCCTTTTGACTCCGACCGCGACAGCGAAGGCAGCAATCCGCTCAACAAAAGCGGTAAGATATTGACTGTAGTAAAACTACCGCAAATCATTTAAGTTGATGTTAGCAGTTAGCTCCAACTAGTTTCTTTGTTACAGTTTAGCACTGCGCTCAAGTGGTTACACTGGCGAACCGTGTGTGGTCTTATGAGAGCTGAGAGTCCCCGACGGCGCTCAGCACTGGAACGAAGCGCATCGGTGAGAGCGATATTTTCGGTGTTTTCTGATGACTGTTAGCTGCCGCTACTCATAGGCTGAACGGGTTAGCTATACGGAGATATACGGTGGTGAACTGTTGGATTAAGCTTGTTGCTCTGTGAACACTTGGCATCTTAAACTGTGCACTTAATATATTAAACTGCATATTTATTAGTTGATCAACATTGTGTTTATGTAGTACATGTGAATGCAGGCAGCACAAGCTGCATGTTGATCAGCCATTTGTGTCAATATGTGTGATTAAGGAGAATGAGTTTATTATTTTGTAATATAAATTGCAATGTGAAGGAATTTTCTTCTTTCAGTTATGTTAGGGGTTAATTTCATGATCCTTATTATAGAAACTCATATTGTGATGAATGAATGAATATATTTTGCTCATGAGTTAAATCACAATTTCTGATATGTTATTGTTTTGAATTATTACCCAATGATTCATGGAAAGACATTTGATTTCTAGATTTGAAATTATTGAGCTTTAGTGTAATGAAAGGCCAGAATGTTAAAGATGACATTGTCATTATACTTTAGTGTTATTGTTGTACAACCGTTAGATTGTTTACTTAAAGGTCCTGTTTATCAAATTAAACAGGTCAGGTCTTTTGGAGACCCCTAGTCTCCACAGGAACGTCCAGTCTGTTGGAGAGGACCAAGAGCCCTGGACGGAGTGATTTAGGATCTATGATTCATAGATGGCGAGCCTCCCAAAGATCCTAAGAAAGCTGGATTGACTCTTCGTTACAAACTACAATTAGTGGTAGGGCCAACCTGGTTGGCAGGATTGCTACACACCCAGTGACTCTAATCACCCTATTAGAGGAACCTTTGAAAGAAACACAAACAAAATAGTACCGGTACTAAGAACTAAAAACAAGACTTTGTTTTAAAGGCGCCATTTTCTTTTCTTTGTTATTTTTCATATCAGTGTTTATATAAATGTTGTAAACTTGTGTTATGCACTACTCACTAAAGAGTTTACTGTTGCAATTTGTTTCGTGGTTGGTGTTGTTCATTGTTCGGCTGTTCAGGTCTATGGTACATGAGCTCCTTCCGAACCTAGTCATTTAGTGTATCTACGATAAGTGGGTTACATCTATACGGCACAGTCACCAGCAACACATTTCAAAGCATCCAGAACTCAGCTGCCTGTCTTCTCACTCACTCCTGCACCAGAGACCACATCACCCCTGTCCTGAAATCCCTCCACTGGCTCCCCTGTCAAAAACAACAAATTGACTTCAAACTACTCCATACCCTCTACAAAGCTCTCCATAACCTGGCATCTTCCTACCTCACTGATCTCTTACACCGCTATGCACCCACCCGAACCCGCCGATCTGCTGATGCAAACCTCCTGGCACCCTCCATCATGACCAAACACCAAACCTGGGGCGGCAGGGCCTTCTCCATCGCTGCCCCCTCCCTCTGGAACTCTCTCCCCAAACCCATCTGGGACTCGACCTCACTCTCCTCCTTCAAGTCTTTCCTCAAAACCCATCTCTTCAAACTGGCTTTTAATGTTTAAACTATGATATCCATTATTTTATTCTTACTGTAATCAGTATTTTGAAAAGCACTACACAAAATAAATGTATTATTATTATTATTATTATTATTATTATTTTATTCATTTATATGGAGTTTGATTATAATTAGCCTTCTAGTACTGCCTTATTCTGCTTCTTATTGTTTACCCACATGTTGCACATGTATCCAAAATGTATACTTACCTTCAATTATCTGTTACTTACCTGTCAACCTTTTAAAAGGACTACGGTATGTGTAGTGATTTTACATGCATAAATTGCTTTAAATTGCCAATGTATAACAGGTTGTAATTTAACTTAAAGAATGAGACTTTCCCGGACTCTCGCCGTAGAACAGCCTGTGGGCTGATTTCTATTATATTTTAACTGGGCCGGTTTTCCCCAAGAAAAAAGGAAGGTAGTGATGTCTAAGTGCATGTCTGTTCTTTCAGAACTTTTTAATTGGTATGTGCATTATATCCACTCATGCCACTGTAACATGGGTAATAATGCTTCCACTTGCCATTGCGCCAGAACTGTATATCTGTATTGGGAAATTGTGTTCTGTCACTTTAAGTGACCAAGCTGGTTCTTATGGGGAATGACGCGCTTTTGTAGCCTAGAAATCTAGACACCCCCTAGCGGCAGCAAATTTATTTGGCAGCTAGGTAGGTCTAGCACGGCTCCGTCGGCTTTTTGGTGCTGGAAACACAAAGTATGTCAGACCAATCACAGCATGAGGGGCGGAGTCGAAAGCCGGGCTACCATGACGACAGAGATGCGACGGTTCCGTGTTAGGTAAACAATGGCTGCTGCTGCTGGCGAACGGCTGTCTTTCGACTCGGCTTTGGCTGCGACTCTTCAAGACTTGAAGTTAACATTTTATTTGAGAAAAGAACAAAGAACGGCACTGAAGTCTTTCCTCAAAAAGAAATATGTATTCGGAGTTTTGATTAATTACGTAGTCAGAGCTGTCGCTCTGACTACGTCACCTTCTTCATTGCTCTGATTGGTTGTAGCGCTATCGGGGGGGGGGGGGGGGTGTGCTGGGCCGCGGACCCAGCACCGGACCCGCCAGCCACAGACCCGACCGCGGACTCAGCCCCGTGCCCGGCCGCGGACCCAGCACCGAACCTGCCAACCGGACTCAGCCGCAGACCCGAGTCCACACACAGCCGGTGTGCATGCTGTGAGGATGTCATCGTGTGCGCTTATCGCATGATTTAGACTTGACGGTTTCGGTTGAGTATGTGGGGATTTTTTCGGTCGCAATTGGTTTGCACATTTTTAAAAGTGGTGGGGACAAAATTCAAATTATAAATAGTGGTGGGGACATGTCCCCCCCGTCCCCCCCGTAATCTACGCCTATGCCAGGTATGTATATTTGTTATTGTACCCAGTTACTTTGCCTGCGCAAGAGCTGCAGCATTGCCGATTATTCCAGGCAGTTGAATGAATGATTGCATTGTGTGTCTATTACCAGAATAAAAACACCTGACTGGGAATTCTTGTGTATGGTGCTTGACTACACAACGCAAGATCACACACCACTCCCATTGTCTGTTTATAACTAACGTTTATTGATGATTATGAATAACATTAGTTTAGTTGTTATTGTCTCAACCCACTGAGCTCGCACTCCAGGGCTCTCAATGTGCGAGCTTGAGCAGGCTGCAGTTCACTTATGGCCAAAGGGGTCAGTAATGAGAAGGAATTTCTCATCTTCAAGTGAAATATAGGACTTCTTAAACTGACTTCTTAAAAATCTTGAAGGTCCATAGACTGGCCTCATCATTGAAATGTAAATAGGTTTATTTATTGAAAAACAACATGGCATGACGGCGTCAACCAAAATACAAGGAAGTACGTTGAAGAAAAAGCAAGAAAAGAAACAAATGAAATACACTGGTCAGCTCTAAAGACACAGGCCCTGTTTTCCTTTTAATTATTAAACTTTTTATAGCCCTCTGCTCTTGTTTGTGTGTGGGTTACTGTGTGTGTGGGCTAGTCTTGGCATTTCTGTGTGTGTCCCAGTGTGTGTGTGTGTGTGGGTCTGTGTATGTGTGTTATGCATGCATGCATGTCTCTAAAACCTGCCTACCACAATGGTGCGTTTTCCAATAAATGTCAAGCATTTTGCGAGGAAATGAACTCCATGTAGACTTCCATCTTTGAATCCTCGAAAGAAGAGCGAAAATATGAAATGTGAATTGTTCGCTACTATTCTATGCTGTAATAGTTCTTACTGTCAAGAGACCCTTTCTCATGACGGTAGCTGAGGTTTCAAAAGTTTAGAAAAGTTGTGATGTATATTGCTTTATTTTGCTTTATATTTAGAAGAAGAAGAAGAAGAAGAAGAAATTATATCAAAAAATGGCTGCCGTTTTGGGGGTTTTTTTGAGAGAGAGACAGAGATAGAGACCCGGTTGCATCCTAGACGAGCCAGTGGTTCAGGTTTTGATGCCTGAGCTGAGTCTCTTGCCAAGGGAAGAATACAGTCTGGCACACCGCTGGTTGCTTGGCTTCCTGGGGCTGTTTGATGAGATGAAAATAGGATTCAGAACATGAAAGTTTCCCATGGCACACTCTCTCTCTCTCTCTCTCTCTCTCTCTCTCTCTCTCTCTCTCTCTCTCGCTCTCCCGTTTTGAGGCCTGCAGGTATAGTATAGCCAGAGCTGCTGCTCCTCCCTCTCCTCCTCCCCTCCTCCCCCTCCTCAGTGTATCAACATTACTCATCCTCACCCAGGCTCTCCCCTGACATGGCGTCGCAACGTTTAATATTTACCAACTATATTCATAACTTTATTTCGCTTTAGGAAGTTTTTGAGAAACATCATCGAAATGGCAGAAAGAGAAATGAATGTGTACTCACATACACACACACACACTTGGATGGGTGCTTATACAGCCTTTATTGTGGAACTGCGTCACTTGCGTGCGTGCGTGTGTATGTGTGTGGGATCCAAATAGATTATCCTAACCAGTCTTTACTTTCATTAGTAATCCTTATGTTCGCAGCTTATTGTGATATCAGCTCCGAAAGATTGCACTTTAAACAGTGGCCCTGAACCAGGTTTCCTGCTAAAAGAGCATTGTTGTGATCCCAGACAGATGCATGCTGGGATTGTATGACATCTACCTGAGCTCTGTACAGTAATGTTTCCTATAACACCAGACCAAAGTGGGTTTGCATACCGTTTACCGTTCAGGCACAAAATACAGCATAGTATCATATAATAAATACCGCCGTATTTTGGGTGTTGTTATTGGAAAAGACCCTGGTGGTGCTGATTCTGAGTGATGTTACAGCAGCACTGTTGGATGCCGTGTGAGCATCTTACTGGGTTACGCCGCTTGCCCACTGCATGCGTCCGTCAACGGACGACGGAAGGCGTGTCTGACGGATGGGGGCGTCGATCTGATTGGCTGACGGATCCGTCCCGGCCTGAAAAGTTAAAATTTTCTCAACTTCTCAACGCAACGGACGGAGCCGACTTGACGGACGGAGCCACAATGCATTGCGGCTCCGCCCCATTCAAAGTCAATGGGATGCGTTGACGGACGCATGCAGTGGGTAAGCGGCGTTACACCATCCCTGAAAACTGTCAGTTTTTCAGATGAAAATAAATAGTAAATGTAAGGCAAAGGTAAAAAGTTAAGTTTTTAGATTTAGACTCATCGGTTGCAAATTGTATTCAGTAATCAACATGAATCAAATAAAAGAAAAGGCAAGGGTACAAGTTAACATTTTTGGCACATTTGAAAAGACATTATGCATTTAAATATCCTTTTGTTTTCGTTTTCACTGTAATGGATTACCCTTCAGAAATACGGGAGAGAAGAGTATACAAACAAGTCTGAAAAGGAGTGTACAGAGTTTGTCCTGTCTGATCAACCGTCTTTAACCAACCCCACCATGTAACAGCCTGGCTGCTGCAGACCACCTAAAGGCCTTTCTATGGGAGAGCGGAGCACAGCACGGCCGCGCGCAACGTAGAGCTAATTGAAGTGTGCTGAAAGCATTAGCAGACGGACATCAGGCTGACAGCCAGCTGTAGAACGGTGAGCTAAGAGGAGTGGGAGGACGAGAGAGTGAAACACAGAGAGAGAGATTGACAGAGGCTCAGAGAGAGACAGAGAGATACAGAGAGAGACTGAGACAGCTGAACGGAGAGAGGGGGAAAGAGAGAGAGATTGACAACTAAGAGAGAGAGATATTGAGAGAATTGTACAAAGACTGAGTGAGAGAGAGAGAGAGAGAGATACCCCCCACCCACACACACACACACACACACACACACACACGCACACACAAATACATAAAGACATCACCTTTCTGGTTCATCAGTCACGTGGACACAAAAAAACATCTTCTTCCCTGTAACTTGAGGTTGGTCTTTTTCCACTAAGTTGTTGCTAACCATCCTTTCCAACCAAGGGAGATGTTCCTATCTGTGTGCTACTAAAAGGTCATTGAGCCCACTGCTCTGTGTGTATCCTACCAGGAGTTGGTCTTTATCTCCCGCCATCAAGCTAATGCACTGTGACTATTGCTCAACTGGAAGGCCTAACAAAACATAATATTGCACAAAATCTGCTCTGGCGATTAAAAAAGGTCAGATAATGAATGTGTGTGTGTGTGTGTGTGTGTGTGTGTGTGGGATTGTTGGAAGCATGCTGTTAGAGCATGTAAAGTGTCAGCGAACCCAACATCAAGTTTTTGTTTTGTTTTAGACATGTTGGTATGTCTTCTATGATCTTTAACATAGTAATATATGCCATTTTGTCACTGTTACTAAAATAATACCATCATTAAGAAAAAAACAGGTGTAAAATCCTATGTTTTTGCCAGTCTCCACCAACCAGTTTGAGGACGTTCTACTCTGCTGTGAACTCAAGTTGCGTTCTTGAAGGGACACCGACGTCGAGAGGGTGCGTGCGGATGTGTGGACCTTCGCCTGGGCAGTGGTTGATGTCGATAGCTGCGTCTGAGAGAGGGTTAAGCATCGTAACCATGGGGATAACAACTCCCCCCCATTCTCTCAGCCCAAAACACTTTTTTTTTTTAAATCTGTGTTCGAATTTGAACTGAAACAGGGGGTTCACTTACAATTTAACTGTGTGTGTGTGTGTGTGTGTGTGTGTGTGTGTGTGTGTGTGTGTGTGTGTGTGTGTGTGTGTGTGTGTGTGTGTGTGTGCAGTCCTATCGAGTGTCTTTCCCACCACTCTAATGAGAGCTCCATATTTACATTTACATTTAGGGCATTTAGCTGACGCTTTTGTCCAAAGCGACTTACAATAAGTACATTTGTTAGGAGAAAGTGCACCAGTAAATCGCTATCAGTAGAGTAAGGATTTCACAAGAACGTGGGTCTTGAGTCTCTTGCGGAAGCTGGTGAGCGACTCTGCAGTCCTCACATCAGCAGGAGCTCGTTCCACCATTGCATTGCCAAAACAGAGAAGAGTTGTGACTTAGCTGTGCGACCTTTGCTAGCTCTTACACTATTGGACTGTTGCAGTATACTATTGTGTCAGATCGCTTCACCATAACCTGGAGAGAAAAAAAAGTTCAATGCTCAACAAAATTTTCTTGGCCACAGCCAACACTAATATTTACTGACTTATAGAGATAGATGGATGTTTACAGTAAATTAAGCCACCATGGTGTATAATTGAACGATATTTCAAATG
Source organism: Merluccius polli (assembly GCA_030340625.1). Classification (NCBI taxonomy): domain Eukaryota; kingdom Metazoa; phylum Chordata; class Actinopteri; order Gadiformes; family Merlucciidae; genus Merluccius; species Merluccius polli. The sequence continues at coordinate 778,831 of JAOPHQ010002276.1, forward strand.
TTAACTATCAGATGAACATTTTGTTAGACTAGGTTATTGAATGACTATAACAATGATCTACAAAGTGTCAGCTTCAACATTATTATTATCATAATATTGAGAAATCTAAACAGCACCTTGTAAAGATGGGGAATATGCCAGAATATAATGAATACCTTTTTTTTTTTAAACCTTTTTACAACTGCTGGTGTTGGGGGTGCTGTGTGGTGGTTATAGAAGGGGAGGAGAGGGTTAAATATAGATACAGACACAGAGGAGGAGAGGGGTGCTAGCTCCCAGAGGAGCGGCTCACTGCACACACACGTGCACATAGACAAATCTGCACACAAGCACACACACACACACCTGCATATACACAGGCCTGCACACAAGCACACACACACACACACACACACAAAGGCACACGCGCACACGCACGCACATGCACACACATACACACAGACACTTGGTAACAAAAGTAGCAGCACATTAGCCCCAGTGTAACTGCTCAGTTGAACTGCCGTGATCTTCCACCTGCATACATAAACACAAGGGAGCACATTTCCACCTCAAACACACCAGTCTCTGGCTCCAGGCAGCACTTCCTGGAAGGCCTGCCATTAATCTCCCCTTTAGCAGACAGCCCGGGAGTTAAGACCACATGCTAAATGCCACAGGGACTCGACATGGCACGGGCAATTATCAACCCAGCTCTGCTAGCTTTGGTGCAGATGAATGATGTACAATGTGTGTGTGTGTGTGTGTGTGTGTGTGTTTTTAAAGCTCTAGGGCTTTAGGTTTTCATTAAACTAGGGCCCCCAATCAGGGGCCCTAACCTGGAAAAGATAGAGAGCGATGGGGCAGGAAAACAGAGCTGAGTGGCTGAAAGAGAGAGAGAGAGAGAGACGGTTGATTTGACATTACTACATTATCCTTAATATCTGAATTAGCTATCACAGTTCATTACCAAAATATACATTAACATGCTGTAGCATATGGGGACGAGATTGTAATGGTGAATGGTGGTGTAGCAACACACCATTAAGCGAGCTCCATTACGCCCTCATAACCTCCATCTAATACACCGACGTAGAACGCTGTGGTCAGGCTACGGACACAATGACTGCTGATGTGGTTGTTCTACTGATGATAATAAACCTTATGTGGCTCACAATGGGGCGCTGTGTTTTCTGGTCCACTGATTGGTGGGCGTGGTACACACCTCTATATAGGAGTCTGGTTTTACCCGGCGCGCCCTCTCTCTTCCTGTTCCGCTCGTCCGTGGTGGTGGCTGTGGCCTGGTGTGGCGGAGCTGGGGTTGGCGAAGCCGTGTCAGCATTTGAGCGTCTCTGGCGCGTTGCCAGAAGGGACGCACGCTATTTCCTTCAGCGCATAGGTAGGCGCATTGACGCGCACCGCTTCTGTCACTTTCACTCACGTGCCGACCGTTTGGTGATACGGTTGTTCTGCTGCAGTGTGGCGGACTGTTGGGGCCACGGGGCTGGGCTGCCCCGCTGGAAGCCTTTCCGTGTCAGTGCGCTGTCTCCACGTGGTAAGTCGGCGTTGTCCGCCCCTTGTATCAATCTGTTGCGCCGCTCCTGGCTGACTGTATTGTCCTGCTCTGTTGTCGTAGACTACCTCCTCCCGGTGCTCCGTAATGCCCCGCTTGTGAGGCCCAGAAGCTATTAAAGCCACCATCTCCTGGACCCACTGCTGTTTTGGCTGCTTTGGCTCACTGGACTCGTTCACTGGTTGCATTAGGAATTTGATTAGTTTATTCATTATCCTTGTTATTTTGAAAAGAGGTTTTGTATCCAATTGTTTATTTTGTTTGAACGTATTACTTGTTGTTTTGTTGAATGAACATTTATTTACCTTTGTTTGATGGTTTGTTTTGTTGTTGTTGATCTTACTTGTTTAAAGTACGGGGAAACCAGGGGCTGTATTAACTGGGAGGCCGGATTCATAATTTCCTTTTCTTTGTGGACAGGTGCTGAGGGCCAAGGCGGCGACCCAATCCCTGGTGGTGGTGTTTTCTTCACAAATCGCGTGTGTGTGTGTGTGTGTGTGTGTGTGTGTGTGTGTGTGTGGTACCACGGGTGTTTTTGTTAATTACTCCTCCCCCTTGATTTGATTGCGGGCCGCTGTAGCGAGCCCCAGCTCTGTTCACCCCTGCCTCTAGGCCCGGTCTAAATGATATGCAGCCAGTGGTTGATGTGACATATTTTATTGTATAATTGCAAAATAAAACTCTTTTTTACTTTTCTAAACGCGTCTCTGCCCGTGGTAATTGAACCTGTGATGACCTGTAGCTAAAGTAAAGGTATTTAACAATTGCCCACTATCTCCTGGGGCGAAACTCCCCAGGTGGCGTTGTCGGTACACCCTTTTCCTTGTCTGGATTCAATTTGAAACACCCCAATTCTCAGTCCTGGAAAAGGAGTATCCCTCTCTCACACTTTTTCCGATACACACTCTCAGAATTACAATTAGGCTCTAGTTTTTGGATCAAGATCAAAACACTGCACACAATAATGTAAGGAGTACACATCCTTCAACGGTTATAAATGTTGGCCTCTCAAAATGTTTCTGGCAGTAGATGAGGAAGAACAATCCATGGTACCACTGACCTCTTTCAAAACTCACGAAGGGAGTGTTAGTCTGGCCATCGAGAGGCTACAACAAGAAGCACAACTGCCAGGGATCATCATCCATTCGGTCATCAGCCATCGAGCCTTGCTGGACGTCTGGACTCAAAGTAAGCCATCATAGCAACCCTACAGCTCTAGTTCAACACTGATCACAAGTAAATTTAGGAATCAAGGGCTTGATATCTCCTTTTTTTTGTTCCATCTTGCTGCCAGAGGTGGCTTTAGTGACCCAGATATCTCCTAGGGAACTAGCCGTGACAGAGTTTCAATGTGTGCTGTGGCTCATGTTGCTATAACTGTTAGGTTATATTGCCTGTATATTCATACCAGCAGTGTGTTATTAACTCTTTAAGTCACATGTGTCGTAGGATCTGGTCAATCCACGATTAAAATTGACAAAGATTATTTATTGATTCATTCGTTATTCATTCATTTATTAATGGATTTCTATGCTCTTAAGAAATTCAAACTCAGAACTAAATACTAAGTACTAACTAAGTACCAGAACTAAATAACTGCTCTCAACACACTACAGCATATCGTTTAATACATACATGGCATTGTCACGTACACTTTTATTTATATTGAAAGGAATTCACAGCGTCTTTGACACTCAATATCACAAAAAGTAGTTTGAGTATTCTGTCGGCTTGACTTATGAGTGGTATTTGCAAGAGCACAGGGTCGGCAGCGGGAGCTGGACCCGGGCCAACTGGCCAGAGGATAGGATACCCCCTTCTTTACTCAAGTTCATAGTCCAAGCAAGGAAGGAAGGACAACTAAGTTTACAACACGGACACTATTGTCTACTGCCAGTCCGACAGCATTTTGAAGAAGGCAACCAAGCTTCCCGGACAATAGGAAATGACTCAGGAGGATAGTTGTGTTGGGCATTGTGTTCTCGTTTGTTTTGTTGCAACAGAGTTTGATCTCAGTGGGTTGAAATGCTGCTCACCTGAAGAGTAGAAGTTAAAATCTAGCACCATTCTGTTGTTCACCAGCCACAAGAGGCAAAAAGGTAGGAGGCAAATTAAATTATACCCATTACCTGATGCAGAGAGCTATTACTACAACTTCTATTGAAGTGGAGCTATATTCATGGTGTACTTGATGACACAAGGCTAAGTATCTTCTGGGGGTTTTGTTCATATTGTGTATATATATATATATATATATATATATATATATATATATATATATATATATATATATATATATATATGTGTGTGTGTGTGTGTGTGTGTGTGTGTGTCTTAATTGTGTTGTGTGTTTTGATGGTCAAAGAAGTAACATTACTTTTCTAGGTGACAAAACATTTCAACCTGCATAAACAGCAATATCTTCCCATGCATAGTTAAAATGATGTTTATAGATCTCGCATATAGCTCTGCAATATTTGGTCAAAAATGTGCTGTCTGATTTTGTCAATATCAATCAAATGTCGTTTACAACCTGATAAACCAGCAAAACGACCTAATAGTCCCAGGTCCTTCACAACAGCTCGAGATTCCAGCGTTACTGGGTGCATAAGTACTTAATAGTACGTAACTCATGGATGTAATTATAGGTTGATTGTTCTGGAAACGTAAATGTATGTAATTTGTCTTGAAACATAACATGTTGTTTTTAGAGGGACCTGGAAATCGAACTATTAGGTGGTTTTGCTGGTTCATTTGGTTGGTTGTTTCTATTCATTAAGAGGCAAAGGCTTGTGATGATGGTTGTTGCAGGGATGGGAATAGGGAGGATGGTCATTATAAAGACAACAATGAGGTGACAATTATATTGTTCCCAACTATGCAAATTCTAATTGATAACAAGAGTAATTGCAGCACTGATTGGTAAAGGTACTGATGATTTGCAGAATATTTATAAAACAGAAGAAAGAAAAAATGCAATGAAACCAAAAAGTCCACAAGCTGCATCAAATTGTCAGCTTTTGTTTTTCAATTTTGCTTCAAGAAACAGACCTGGGAAAAACTTTTGACAGTTTTGTTTTTTTTCGTTATTCTCTTTATTCATCTCCATGACCTTTAAACTATTCTCAAACGTTACCTTGCAGAGGGTTTATTAAGCCCTAAAGCCACAGCGAGCAAAATTGGATTAAAATGGCATTTCTGTTGACTTGGACCAAACGGCAAATAGCAGTCCCTTGATACCAAAGCAATATACACCCCCATGCTCTGATTGACTGGCTGCAGAACAGAACTTATATATAAGTTTAATTACAATGTTGTATTTGGCCAAGGCTTTTGTGCTACTAACAATAGACGGCTACTGAGGTGTGGAAAGAGTATCAGTGTGTTCAGACTACAGCATGACAGCCCATCAGAGAAGGGAAACATAATCAGGCTGTAGTGGATAGCCCATGCTGCAGCAAGCAGGTTTGGACAGGAAGAGGAGACGGAGCCGTACACTTGGAATGTGAAAGCTAGCTCACCTTTGACTTCACTCTCCCTGTAAACATCGATGCAAATTGGAAATCCTTCCAAAAAAAAAACACCATTGTGTGATCAGACGAATATGTAGAAGTAGTAGAACAAAGACACCACCTGCACTTCTGCTATAGGAGTGTATTGATGCTGTATTAGTGTGTTTTGAGTGGCAGCAGTTGTGCCGATATAGATTGTGGTTGCTTCAAAGCTTTGAGCTGTTCTAAGCTCATGCATATCATTGTCAAATTCCTTGTACACACACACCTCAACACAAACATAGAAACACACACACACAGAAACCTGTGGCCTCATGATCTGTGTTGTGTCCTTGTGTCCTTGTCTGTCAACAGACATCTCTATCTCTCTCACACACTCTCTCCCCATATATACATTTTTAATTTGTGCTAGTAGCTGTTGTTAAATGTGCTAAGAGTGAGTTTTACAGCTGTTCAGTGAGTGAGTCCTATTGAGAAAGTCCTGTTACCTCTGCCAAGAGTCACACAGAGCACAATAACCACATTCATTATCAGACGACACTGAAGTTGGGATTGAGGTGTGTGTGTGTGTGTGTGCGTGTACGTGTGTGTGTGTGTGTGTGTGTGTCACAACAACTTGGTTCCCCCAGTTAAAATGAAATGAGCATAACTCCATAGCTTGAAATTTCACAGAGCTGTGGAGCTGTACATCTGTACTACTCAAACAGAAAAACAACAAACCATAGGAGGATTATCCATTTATTTGGATAATCACAACTGCTTTTACCTAACGACACTGTACACATCCGTGTAAGAAATCATTCCAGGATTTCTGTTTTGTGCTTACTCATTATCATATCATTATTACTCATATAAATAGTGTTGTAGAGTGTGTGTGGTTAATTGCTGGTCTACAGCCTCACCTGGCCTGAGTCAGACTGATTAGACTCTGGCTGGGTGAGGCTGCACACCTGTGGTGCAGCGCAGTCATGGCACCCAGGATAAACACACACACACTCCAGACATACATTTCGGTGACTGCATTTACAGGTAAATCAGGGTAAACATTCTAGCTCACAGTAATCAAAATACTGCGCAACAAACATGATAGTTATTCCTACTATCAAATGCTGAGTTACATGACATTTCCTTCTACATTTTGTCCCGCCATAATATCCTGTTTTACTTGGACATATGTCACAGTATATGGAAGCGAGAAACACTCTCAGCGGCCGTTTGTCATTGATTTGAAATGAAAGTGACAGAGTGTAACTGAGGGACTAGAGAAAACAGGAGGAAGACAGGACAAGTTAAATTACCCTTCGTTCACCCCACTACACCCCCCCGCCCCCCTCTGATCCCCTCCTCCATCCCCTCCCCCTCCCGTCAAACCCAGTGACACCAGAGCATAACACCTTAGCTGCCGCGTGTCAAGTTTGGATGATGGCTCCTCCGAGGTCAGCTTAGCGGCAGTCCTACGCCAGAGAGACATGGTGGGGATGTAAAGCAGAAGTCCCCGGCCTAATGGACACTACCTATCTACTTACCTATCGGCTATCATTTATGAAGGGTAATGACTTCATAGCGGACGTCAATTTAGGGGCTAACGGCGATTTGTACATGTTTTATTATTATTTTTGTATTAAACCTTTATTTAATAATTCAGATTACAATATCTCTTTTTCGAGGGAGCCATGGCCGAGATAGCAGCAATACAGTGTTTCAAACAACATACAAGCAAACATTTAGCAGAATCATATGCCTAAAAAGACAGACAGGATGAGACGGACCTAATTAAGAAAGCAATCACAAGTTCCAACTGAATTTGCCTCACACTACATTTTTAAATGCCCTAATCGGGATCAGCTCATCTGAACTGTCTGCAAGTGGTTCTAGGCTGCAGGGGCAGAGAACACAAAGGGTGGTTTGCCAAATTCAGTGTGAACCTTAGGGACAGACAGTAAGAGGGTGTTGTCAAATGGGGCGGGGGGGGGGGGGGGGGGTTCTCTTTGACAGTTGACACCTCGGCGCTTTAGCCATCATGCACGATTTGAGCATGTCTCTGAAGTCCACCGGGTTTTCCATTTTGTTTTGTGGGAATACATGGATTTGTTAAGTTTTGATAAGTGTCTGCCAAGTGACGGCCGTTACAACAGCCTACCATTATCTGCAGTGACTCTGCTGTGTAGTTTGATTTTATTTGTTATTTTAATTTGAAAGAAAATTAGACAGTACATTGTATTTGTGATTGAATACAGGGACATATGGCTTCAGCTCATGATATTCTGCCCAAAGTGCTGGTTGTTGTTTCACTGTTGGGAAATTAAAACAGTTTATTTATTTTACTTCCAAACTCAGGCACATGCACACACACACACACACGCACACACGCACGCACGCGCGCGCGCGCGGCAGCAGCATCCAGAAAACAGTGGCAGGCCCGGCCCAAGCCTCTAGGGGGCCCTAAGCAAGATTTGATATTTTGGGGCCCCCCTCCTGCGCGATTGTTTAGCGGGGGGGGGGCTGGCGGAACATTTCGGTTGCGCGATTGTTGAGCGGGGGGGGGGGGCTGGCGGTTGGGGGCCCCCTGGGGGACCGGGGGCCCTAAGCAGCCGCTTAGTTCGCTTATGCCTCGGGCCGGCTCTGAACAGTGGCATAAATCACTTGTTCTCTTTTTACAAATGTGTCGTCCTCAGCTCTTCTAAATCACCGCAGATGAGAACACATGGAAATGGAAAGGAGAACGATGGCTGCTAACATACAGTGCCCATTGACGACCATCTCTACTGATGGGGGCCACGCAATATGTCAGCTCAACACAGCCAATCAGCAGATAGATAGTCATTAGATGAGCCACAGCTGGAGGCAGCACACCAAATGGAGGCAGGCTCCGCTGATTGAGTACACAGTCTGTTGTGGAAATTGAATACCACAGCATATAATTCATGGCGGAATACATAGACTTGGTTTTTACTTCAGTTAACACAGACATGTCATCCATCAGAGCCATTTGAATTATGGGTAGGCTAAGAGGTTAGTGGTCCCATCCCCAAGATTAGGTATAGTACTATATTTGTGTTCCCCTTTACTTCATTTACATTTCACAGCAGTCACTGTTGACTGTTAACTGTTGCCAATGACAGTCAGTTAATAATCTAATGGAATTGTTACCCTGGCATTTCATAGAAGAACACATGAAAAATACAAAGTCAGCTTAGATGCAAAAAAATCTCTACCTTGCACCTGCTATTCACATGAATTGATGCAAGTCAACAGGGAGCACTGCATGGGTATAAGGCAATCGCATAGCATCAACTCAGTGCAAGCTTGAACGAGTCTAGTTATTCTTACTTATCTTTCTCATCACCTTCCCAAACTTGGCACAGACATCACGTGCATGCTCACTTGTCGATGGGGGTGTGGTCCCTCCAAGCCATGTTGGGATACAGTGCTACTACCAATGGTCTTGTCGACCCTTGAGTGACCTTGAGTGAAATCAAGAGTTGGAGGGAGGGGCTGTCATACTTAGCTATTAGGGATCGGCCAAATGGGCAGCGTTGAGGGTTTCTGTTTAGCATTTAGTGCACAGAGTTTGGGTAGCGTGTGCTGGCCGGTCGTGGTCTCAGACCTCCTGATAAGGGAAGGAACGGGATAGATATCACAAGGGCAACACATGGATGCTGCTGCTGTACGTGCAGAATGATGACATCAGAACTGCTGTGTGGCACCTGTAATTACCGTTGTGATTTTTCTTTCACAATTAGGCAATTTAAATGAGAAACTAGCCGTGCTTTTGCTGTAAAGTAGATATCCAAGTACTGCTAATCATGCACAGAGTCGTCAAGAGTCGTCTTTCCGCTGCACAAGATTAAACAGCATTTAATCATTTGATTCTCAAATACCTCACAAGCTATAATTTTATGCGGGAGCCGAGCCAAATCTCCCTGTGGACCCACAATATTACTGTCGATTCACACCTAACACATCTCCTGACTGCGAAGCGCTAGCTAACAGATGTTACTAATCCTTCTGCATTAGCAAACATTGGCTCGTAGAGTGAGAGTGGGTACAAATCTGCCAACAGGGTAGCCTAGCACTGAGTCAGATTAGTTTCCGGATTCTGCAAAAAAAAAAACATGTCTATGATCTTCTTACAGCAGGTTTGGTGGGGGGGATAAACCTGCTACTCAAACATGTATTTGTTCCAAACTGTGGCTGTCGTCCACATGCAGGAGCTCACAGGAGGTGTGGGATATGTAGTCTGAACACCTCAACATGCTTACTGTCCAAACATAAAGGACAACACGGACCCTGAGACGGGTTCTCCTACAGAGATTACAGGGGGATTATAGGAAGGTTGGTGCTGCTAGCCCCATTAGAAAACCTTTTCTAACAAAGCATCCCTGGAGCTAGAACGGAGCAACCCTGGAACGGCAGTTACAAAGCTAAATATTGCTATTATTATTTCTACTACATCCTAGGAAGCAGACACATGCAAAACCGGGGGCTGAGGGTGCTCCTTGATGTGCAAAGTGCTCAGCAATGTCTAGATGATTTGACTAGATGAGTTTCATTTGTCTTTAAAATGACTTGATTGATTATCATTATCATTATTAGATTTATAGTATTCGCGTTACACAGCGTCACCTTCAAATCGTGCAGCAGTTATGCAACATACATTTAAGATGGCGCCTTCTTCGGACCCCCCCAGTCCCCCTGAGTCTCTAAGAAGGCTGAGTAAACTGAGGTAACCCCCCAACATGGCCATGTTCAGCCAGAATCTGAACACTTTTACATTTTTTGCTTTATGTCTGCTGCTACAACTCCATCCTCGGGGAAACACTGATGTGCTCCTTTTTAACTTTGAGCACCTGCCCCTCTCTGCACAGCCCTGCTAAGAAATCTGTAATAACTTCCTCAATGGATGACTGGAACTGGAGTTTGGTAGTGTAGAAGTGAGCTGAAAAATAGATGTTGGGCTTGTTGGGAGCAGGGGCGGAGTCAGACTTTGTGTACATCCAGGGCTTAGCCCAGACGGGGGTCTCGGGGTTCTCCCCCAGAAAATTTTGAATTTCTAAGATGCGATTTCCTGCATTCTAGTCCATTTTAGGGTGACCTGCTGGACATTGGCAAATCCTAAATCCCTTCTAATTCATAGCCTACATTTTCAGTTGCAGGGCCTGCTCAAGACAATACTATTTAATGGAAAGAAACAATAACCAGAAAACTCCAGTATTTGTGAACACTCCAGTGTAACAAACACACACTGAGGCTACTTGAACAAGACTGCTGAGAGACGTCAATGTTTAGAACACTTTTAAGAATTTAGAGTTTAGCATGTAGCCTATATGAATCTATCTGTTGGCGGCAATGACTATTTATTATACAGTCTATTAGTATGGTGGTTGGCGGAATTCTAATTCTTGTTGTGGCGTGTTGAAATAGTCTGAGGGAAATGAAGGTTTTTGTTGTTGGCAATTATTTGCCCAGTAATAAGGCTTAATGTAATGTATAGGGAACATGGTGTCAAGGTTGTCATAACTTCAAAAGCTTAAAAAAGATCCGGGGCTTTTGAAGTGAGATTCGGGGCTTCAGCCGACTTATTTGTATTAATTAACTTATTATTATTAATAATTACCATTGTAACCCACCACTAGATGTATGGGGTCATTAGCAATAACAAGTTTGTGGGGGGTTGGGGGGGCGGCAGCATGCTAAACATTTCATTGCTCATGGTTCTCATCTTGGCTGGCATCATTGCAGATTCTGCTCGTTATCTCTGTCACTGATTGAATCAATTGCGCTAATTTGTGGACTCAGCAGGTGTACCAATTGGCTGAAGTAAGAACATGAATACTCACACCACTGCTTTACAGACAGTGTTTGCTCTACTGCCTCAACTTAAAGTACCTGCCAGAGAAGACCGCCATGCTAACGCTAAGCCAGTGCTAAGCTAACACTAAGCTACAGCACTGAGTAAATCCTCGCAATGGAATTGGAGGGAGGATTTTGCTGAGCTCTTTGCTATACGTTTTTTTTCCTGTGTAAATGTGCATATAGCCTACCGTATTACAGAGTATTGATGTTATCTAGTGTGTTGGCTATTTAGCTGTGAGTGTAACAGGCTAATCGAAGGCCCCATTAGACAAAAACAGGCCTTAGAAAGGCCTCTTGGTCGATGGCCCTGTTTCGTTGGTAACTAACTAGCTTAAATCAAAATATTGACATGTATTTTGACACGTTTAGCTCGGATGTCTGAGCTAAAGATCCTAAATGGAACTATTAAAATTATGCTCAAGACGATGACTTAGACATCTGCAAATCATTTTTTTAAATCAATATTTTACTGAGATTACATTGACCGATTGTATGTTGAAGGATAGGTGCTGGAAAGAGGCAGTCACAAAGAATTGTTTTACTGTTTAATATTATGATATTATTATAGATTATACAAGGTCTCTTTACATCTGACTGTTAAAAGGTTATTTGAGTGTCAGAAATAAAGTGCCTGAAAAATTACATCATAATTAGCCAGTCCTCGTAGCTCAGTACATAAAGGCCATGTGAGTGTCAGTACAATACATCAACTATTAGGGCATACATTTAAACATAATTTTTTTGTGGAATCAAAGGAAATTTGTGAAACTAAATTAAATGTATTTAAATTTTGAAACCATTAAAATCAAGTTCCTGTTTCACTTCCATTGGCTTATTTTCAACGCATGGCCCCACAGCATGCATTCCTTTACTAATTCAATCCATAAGTGTTATTGCCATCTTCATACAGATGAAAACATCCTATCCCAGCCTCATCTCACTTTGCTCCACCACTTGGCAAAATGCCCTTCCCATAATCGGCTGGGAAAGGGCGCAGCGCGAAATGGCAGCATAGCGTTTAACAGACGGGGTTGGTCGGAGGGGGGGTCAGCGTTTTATGAGCGTGGAAAAGCTTCTTGATTAGCCTACGATGTGAATCATGAATGTGTTGGACGGAGATGTCCTCTGGAGTTTACGGGCTGGCGGAGGGGGTCTGCAGACGGTCGCAGTGGGACGCCCGGCGACACAGGGAGCTTATGAGTGTGTGCCTTCAGCAGCAGGGCTATTAGCAGTAAATCTAGTGTGCACTCGATGGGTAAATAGGGATAATGGGCATCGTCAAATTGAGCTCAGTCATGCGCCATAGACTCCAATGCGGGCCTCTGTATTTTTCTATTACTTCTAATGAAAATGTTTGTTTTTTTCCCCCAGAGAAAATAAGATCATTGACCTAAGAACCGTGTCAACGTATTGGTGGTATCATTCTGTGGAGTAGAAGTAGGGCCTGCTTCATCCCAGATGTAGAGCACATCCCAAGAGCCATCTGTGTAAACCATAGACTGTAAAAATGATGGACATAGCATCCATGATGTCACCCATTGGTTTACACATGACCATTTTGAGGGTGTAGATTTGTCTTCTATGAAGCGTCGCCATCATTTTAGATTTTTGCCACCAGCAACGGAAATTATCCATATTTGGCACATAGAGGGCAGGATTTGAATTGCAGATTCGTACTAGTCTATGGCCAAAAGCTGATTAAAATCCAATCCTTAATCATGTTTTTTTAAATATAAAATGACCTTTTTTTAATGAAATGATATAGCTGTAGAACAATTTTTTTGGTGCAGAGGGCGTTCTTGCCTTGTGTAGGCAAGTATAAAAAGGTGAAGAGAAAGAGGTGGAGAGAAACCCTCCTCCCTTGCATAATAAAAAGATGGCACCATGTGCATGTGGTGTTATATTTATAAAACAAATTATACTTTGGCCAATTTTAACGAGCTGCCATTGGCCATTGGCAATTCGTTGGATATACACAGTTATCATTTGTGCAAATAAATATGTTATAACATATTATATTATAACATTATATTTACTATTATAAGTAAATATTATTTTTGGGGTCTTATACATAGACATACATCCATAATACGTTAGGGATGTATGTTCCCACACCAACCAGTGCTGCATGCTCAACAAATTTGCCCTGTGGGAATTTCACCAAAGCCAAGTCTGGTCCAAACAATGCCATGTGTCATTGTTGAGGAGCGCCCATGCTCAAGAGAACAAGTCTGAACTTGGCTTGCATGAATGGGCTCCAAGAGTTTCTCTTTGGTTTCCCATGTCAGTGGCAGAGAGCTGCCGTGGCACACATACACAAACTAGGGAACTGATGGGAATACAAATGCCGTAATATCCATTCCAGTCACTTTCACCTCACTTTCACAGCTAAAGCAAGAGCCCTCTCTTATTGTCCCAGTGGAAAGCTATTGAAGTCATTCCCTAAATGCTCGGAGGATAAACTAGGCCGTTCATTTTACAGGTCCGCAAATTTCATGGTAAGTAGGTGATAATTAGCAAGTAACATATTTGACATTTCTTTGAAACTACCCCCAAATTACCCCAACATTTAGCCCAAAATGTATGGCTGAGCTCAACCCTCAGCAACTCAAGTGAAACACCAAGCCTAGACCTATAACTCTTACATCATTAACAAGGCTGTCAACTACTGTGCCTGGTAAGGCGATGAGTTCTTAACCCCTCAGATTGTGTTTTCCATGGGCCTACACTCATTGCCATTCACAAGCAGGTAAGGACAACTTAGAGCCCCGCTCTTGGTGAATATCAAAACTGACCCCCTCTACGCTATAATGTCCATGTAAAAGAATGTAGGCCTAATTACAATTACTATTAATTCCTCTATATTTTGCATGTGAGCCTAATTATGAATATCAATTAACTTGGTAGAACTATATAAAATAAATTAAAGGCTAATTATCAACTGCTTATTGTGAAATAGAATATATTTATATAATTATTTGGTTGTAATTTCCAAGAAATTTCAAATACGTTACTTGCTACTTACCATGAAATTTGCGGAAGTGTTACCAATAAAAGTTATCTTGTTTTTTTTCCATTGGTGTCTATTGTTTGATTTTTCCAGAAATAAATCGATAACTTCCGTCAGACAAAGGAGTACTGATACACTTCAGTTCATCAAAGTTGACAGTTCATTTTATATACAATTATAAAATGTATTTTAATGATTTCAAATCGAGGTCTAATCACAGAGAAATCATTTGTGACAACACCTCTGTGGGAGCAAGTCACCCACATCCTTCCAGTAGTAGTGTGTTGAATGGTGATAAAATGTTCTTCAGTGTATAAGTCTGTTCCCTGAGGACCCAGATTTGAGCTTGAAACTCAATACTACTCAGTAATTTACATGCCACCACCTCACTCATTCACATGGCAACGGGTCAAGGAGTGGAATAACAAAACAAGTTATTAAAACCGGTAACTGGAGGGAGCGCTATTTAATGGCTGTGGGAGCACATGGCATAGATAACATTATGGGGAGAATACAGCAATAGCAATCTATGGCTTGTGGAAATTAAGGACAGGTTGAAGTTATAGAAGTGGTTCTAGAACAGGGCGCTGCAGGAAAGGGTATGACTGGGGTTTGTGTCCTGAACCCTGTATTGTTTTTAGACTTAATTTTTAGTTTTGTTTTTTGTTTGATTTGCAGTTTGGTTAGTTTTAGGCAACATAACTACTTGGTTAGGTATAGTCAACACAACCACCTGGTTAGGTTTAGACAACATAACTACTTGGTTAGGTTTAGGTAACACAACTACCTGGTTAGGGTTAGGCAACAAAACTAATTGGTTAGGTTTAGGGTTAGGGTTAGCTTTCTTGATTGGCTTTCTGCCAGAAAACCCTGAAGGCAAACTTCTCCCATGTGCGAGACAAGAGCATAGAAACAGACATGTTTTACATTGTGCGCCATTTTTAAATCGGGAGAAATTGAATACTATGATGGCGGCGTCCCGCCTTCAACACTGCATAGAGGAAAAGGAAAAGACGCGGTAAGAAATGGTTTGCAGTGATTAAATGCCTACAAACTGCTTAAACTCTGATATATTTGTTCACAGAAGTGACTTTTTTTGTCTTGTTGTATTTTGTAGGAAACGGTGCGTCGTCTTCACAACTCCGAAGCAAACTGCAGGCGCTACAAACCAGGCTGAGGGTAATACAATTAACAACTACAAGATGCTAATAGGGCTACCCTGCTAGTTCACAGAAGGTAGATAGATATGTGTAATTGTAAGGATGTGTGATTGCTTTTGCTTATCTCAATGTGTTTAATGCTAAAAGGGAGTGAAGAATAAAAAGGTAATAAATACATTTAGTTTAAAACAGTTAATAGTCTTCAAAGTATTATGAAGCCGAAAGGATATATATAACATGAATAATGCGGTGTGTACGTGTGTGTTAAGGGGGTTATAAATTAGGGCAGTATCAAATGCATTCTGCTATATAAAAGTAAATAAATACGTGCTCTGATCTCTTTACATTTACTCATACATTTGTTTTCACAGACGGAGCTCACTTCTTATTTGGTCGAAGCTCTAACTGCAGGTCCAGATATGCACAGTGTGCATAATGACGTCATTCTATGTACGTCACTTTTACTATACTTTTATTACTTTTTTATTTTTTATTTTTACTGTGGCTATTTACATTTTTTATTTATAATATCCAGCTGTTCTGCTGCTTTTTTATTGTTATTTTTTACTGCTGTATACTAATGTATAATTGTTGCTATTATTTACATATTTTTTTTACTTCTTTTTTATCCATATTTTCATTTTAAATATCAATAAAGCTTTTACTTTTAATCAACATGTTCATTGTAAATGTTGTTTGTTTTTTCCCCAATGAATATTATTATTATTATTATTATTATTATCATTATTATCATTATAATCATTATTATCATTATTATCATTATTATTCTTATAAGGGAGGGGTTTACCCAAGCGTGTGTTATAATGAGCCAGGGTGACCAATAGCGACAGACCAATCGCAAGTGTTCTTTCTTTAAAATAAAAAAAAGTGTCAGTTTCAGCCCAGCGGTTCACTGCGATTCAGAAGATTAATCATTCACTGCAATTCAGAAGATTAATCATTCACTGTGATTCAGAATTTTGTTTTTGTTTTTTTATTAGTGGGAGGGGGGGGGGTAGTAGAGGAAGGAGGCTAAGCAGAGTCCAGGTGAACTCTGAACAGGTGGGTCTTGAGTCTCTTGCGGAAGCAGGTGATCGAATCTGCAGTCCTCACATCAGCAGGGACACACCTGTGGGGGACAGTGGACTATTGTGGTTTCCTGGTTAGATAATCAAGAACCTGGCCTTTGGGCAAAGTAAAATAGCTGCGCTTAATAGGATAAAGTTTAGTACTTCACAAATCACTTTCCTTTCTAGCGTCAACATTGAGAACAAAATGTGGGTCTCTGACAGTGTATGCAGTTGTTGCCATCATCTTAAAAACCATGCATGAATACACAGCACATGTTGCACACAGGACATGAATATACAGCAACAGTGATGTTGTAGTAGTAGTAGTTGTATGAGTCATTGTAGTTGTAATACTTGTGGTGGTAGTCATATTCATAGTTTCTCAGTTTCTCAGCATTATAATTAGTAATTTCAGTTAACATGGAGTCACACTGATGAACTAAGTCTAACATGAACAGGGCTTTTGTGAGAACATGGTGTTAATACAGTATTCATTATTGTCACGCTTTAATGGTGGGTGGACATCAAAGAGCCATGGTGACCTCACTGCCAGAACGCATGGGAACTGGGTGGCAAGTGGGAATGTCCCACTGAGAGATTAGACATGGCAGCAGACTACGCCACCCCCGCATCAATAATCCAAGTCACATAAGGTCTGCACTTTCACTTACGTGAAACCACAACAGCATTCTCTTTCACTCTCTCTCTGTCACTCATTCACTATTTTTCTACCACACCTTCTTTCTCTCTTACTCCACTGATTGTAGGAAGGAGGAACTGAAAGGCACTCAAAAAGCAGAGTTTGAGGACGACCAACACTGGAAAAAAACAGAGCGAGAGCGAGAGAAGACAGTGCTTGAAAACTCCAGCCACAAGGTAAGACCTGATCCATGACGTTAAATCAAGCCTACAGTGTTTGGGAATGCACAGCTCAAAATACCATAGCAATCACTAAACTTGCCTGAAGAACACACACACTCTCTTGCACACGTATAGCCAAACCTGCGGAGCCGGCCTGGTGACATTGGATTTTTTTTTAAATCATGCCTGGCCACAGACTGTTGTTAACATGGACAAGTTTGAATTAATAAGAACATTTGTGTGTGAACATTTGCACTTCATAACACACATTTCACATTTACTAAACAAACCTGTGACTCAATAAACCTATACATGTTTGCATTGATTCTGTGGATTAATGAATCCAATATGCTTTGTTGCAATATTAGTGTACCATGTCTCAGTCCAGTAAGGAACATTTTGACTGTTTAATGAATTAATGTGTCAAAGGAATAGTTCACTTTGGGTAAAATTTCAAGTCTCAAGAAGCCAAGTTGACTTGAAAAGACCTCATCTATACCATGTCTGGATAACCATCCATACTGAAGGTGAACTATCTCGTGCCCACGCATTAATATCTCATGGCCACGAGATAGTAATGCGTGGCCACACATTATTTTTTTTAATCCAATGTCACCAGGGGGGCTCCGTACATATAGCCAAACCTGACTCCACTTAATCCTAAATATCATGTTTTTTCCATGTTTCAGAAAAATATGGGTGTCAGAGATGTGCTGGTTCTCCTTGGGTTGCTGAGTGCTGCTGTGCTGACAGAACAAGGTATGCACACAACAAGTTTCATGTTGAGTCCTGTTCACGTGCTCTTGAGTCGTTTTCACCTTGAGTAATGTGCAGTCAGTATGAGTCAAAACACACATGACAAAAGATTTCCTTTCTTACACAGTAAAGCATTTTTGCTTGTATGACCAACATAACAAACCAAAAATATCGAAAAAAAATTGCAATTAAACGTCTCATGTTACAAAATGTTCTGAATGGATATAACATTAAAATTGCTGTTTAGAAGTGTTACCTGCTAGCTCTACAACAGGAAAAAGCAGGTAAAAAACTGTGGCCAATATAGCTCCAGTGTGAATGTAACGCACATAGACTGTATAAAATACAGGTGACTTTCGATATGTGTACTGTACATTGGTGGAAACTACCGCAGACTTAAACAAAAAAACAAAACGAGTACACGTTGAGAGGGGGGGGTATTCAGTTGGTTGTAATCTGCAACCTCACCGCTAGATGCCACTAAATTGTACACATTAATGCTTATTAGATATATGGTATAATAGGTATAAACAACCTTAAATTACAAACTTAAAATGAAAACGTGAATTTGGGTTTCCAGTGGCTTTAATAATATTGATGTGTATGTCAGCCACATACACATCAATAACTTCCATTCTTCCATTGTTCTTTTTTTAGTTCAGGTTTACTTTTCGCACAAATTGTTGGCCTATTGTACTTTTTCCACTTTATTGACTGATTGACTTTTAAAAATGTTTTTGCTATACATCCAACAAAATATTTTTTTAAATTACATTGATATGTGTCTGCATGATTAAGATATTTTTACATTAAGCCTATCCTTAAAATTCATTGATTATCCAATAAAATAAGCAATATTATGAAATAAACTTTTTTTTTGCAGACTTATTTTTCTCAACTTGTACGAAAGGTAGATCTTTGCTGATATTTTGACTTGCGTAGTGATCTTAGTTTTAAAAAGGTTGGTGACCACTGATGTAGAGCAATGTGTGGCGGCCGACTGTCCAGGTTTATCATTAACCAGATGATAAACATTCCCGCTGATAAGAAACGGACCATATGTGCCCAGCATAGGAAAGTAATTTAGGATTAAAACAGAACTATGTAAGTTTTCACGTTAGCAACCTCATGAGATGTAGCTACAGTTATAGCTATATTATTTTCAGGCGACAGTTACTCTGTCATCTGAAAATTCCCTGGATGGATTGACTCGTGGATGGCCACATTTTATTCTTGAGAAACTTTCTAGTTCAGATATTTTTGAATGGAGTAAATAGCTGCAGTAGAAAAATTCACTAATTTGTTCCTCAGAGCTGCTGCTGTCGGTGAGTCCGGACATGGCGACTTATACTCAGGAATGCGTGACGCTACACTGCAATGTCTCCTCCTCCAAAGGCGGCCTATTAGTCAAATACCTGTCTTGGACCCACAACAACAATAACCTGTGCATCGTGGAGGACGACCAGCTGACCAACCAGGCCAGTGGCGTTGAGTGTAATTACGCTGACCAACGTTTATCCCTCAAGTTAACCATGCCACAGCAAAGCCAGGGTTCGAACGACTACATCTGCAAACTGCGCTCCAATCAAGGACCCCGTTGGAGGCAGACATCGTTGAAGTTGAAAGGTCAGATGTCAGCAGAACACAGTACCATGCATTCACAAATATCCAACGTCTTTTTGGATAATCAATTGTAGACAATGTTAGTAATTTCACATTGTATCAATGTGCAGATAATATCATGAACAATGGGGGAGGGCCTTTCCCATCCCTGTTCATTAAAAAAAAGATGTATATGCAAGTCTTATAACGAATAACCTAATAATTAATTGTATTACATTACTTATTAATCTGAAAATGTTGCCGGCAGGTTCCCTGTGCATTGAACTCTCCAACTTTCATTAAATATGAATAAATACATAGCTCTGACTTTTAGAAGTTATGAAAATCCCTTCAAAGATATTTGAATACCATCTCACACAGATCATATGGAGCCCTACAACTGCAGCAGACAAGTTGTTGACAAGCTTCGATCGGGGACACTGGGACCTCAGTGGAGTATTTGGAGGTTTTTCATGGTATCCGTGCTACTGATGATGTTGTAGACACATGTCCAGTCCTGGCCTGGAGCAAGTCTGAAATGGAAATACCTGGTTCTACTGACTGGGGTGTGCTTATACTGTAGAATAGCTTTGGACCTTTGGACCTCGTTTTGCTATTAAATGAAGAAATTGGAAAGGTAATTGCTGATAAGAGGAGAATGGCAAATCATTATGCTGTACAAACAAAATTAGCGATGCTCTTTATCGGTTTCATGGTGGTGGTGGTGGGACTTGCTTGGGCATAGCGGTGCATAGTTGTAGGGCTTCACTTGTAGATTCGTTAATACATTCAAGTTGAACACCGGCATACCAGTGGAACTAGAACTGCTGTATCACAGCTAAAAGTAGAAAATGATTGAGGAAGGAGAGAACAAATAAACGCAACAATGACATTTGTATACAGACAGTATTGCGACTGTGATTATTTTCTGCCATCTAGTGGAGAAGTTGAGGTTAGTTTAGTCCTTTCATTGGATGGCTCTAAATGCTACATTGAATGTATCCTGTTAGACATAATAATCACTCTAATGAAATGCTTCCCCAATGAACTGTGCATAGTGTGCGTGCGTGTGTGCGTGCGTGCGCGTGCTAGACCTGTGTTAAGGAAACCATTGGCCTCATAAGTCTACTACCCATGCCCTAGTACATAAAAAGAGCAGACTCATAATCAGTTGCTCCTTTTGGGCACTAAACTAAACTGGAAGAAACTAGTGAAGATAACACATTGGCCATTGCTGGTGCTTTGACACACATAAATTAAATATCTGCCTACCCACCCAATGTTAATGATGGGGAATACACCTGTGTTTGCCCTACTATGACAGCTCTGTGAAAATGGTCCATAGTCAATGTGTGTCATCTTCACTAGTTTTGTCTACACCCCATGCCCTGGTACATAAAAGAAGCAGACGTGTTATGAGTGACACCTGTGTTTTTCCTACAATGTCCTCTCTGTCAAAAGTGTAGACCTTGCTAATTATTTTGATGATGGCCAGGTTTACCGTAATATCTAACAAGCAGCAGCAGGCAGGTGATATCTAAAAAGTATCTGGTGGTCCAGGGACACACTCTGAAGGCCCAAACTATTTTCAAACAGTTCCTTCTCAATCATTTCAGTCTGAATGTTGTGAAGGGGTGTGTGTGTGTGGAGGGGGGGGTGGTGAATGTGTCATTGATCGGCTGATAGGAGACGGAGAAGAAGGCGCTTAAAACTTCTCTCCACGACTGATGGATGTCCCTCTCAGATCTGGATGGATTCCCAACACAGCCCTTATCATCTGCTGTTTTCAACAGATATGAAATTATAATTGTTTTTTATATTTTTCTAAGAATGTATATTACGTAAATACATTTGAATGTTATGTTTTACTTTTTCAATGAAAAAAATAATTGCAACACAACTGTACATTGCTTGTCCTTTATTAAAAACCTGAATTATTAAATGGCAGATTTTGTGTTTCGCCAGCATTATTTCATTTGACAGAGCGAACGATGTCAACTTTATTTCATTCACAACCAGAGCCGTTTATAATTATAAAATAGCCTAAAAAAATGTGCAGGTTCAAAGGATATCAGAAGACCAGAAGACAAAGACGACCAGAAGAAATAACCTACATAAAAATGAAAATGAAATTTCCAATATAAATATGAGGGTAACCGTATTAAGTTGTGATTTGGTGGCACTATTTTATGGCACCAGACCTAATCTATCTAAACTTTGAACTTTCACCACAAGAGGGAGCAAGTTACCGAGCTTCAAGGTTGAGATATGGGCAGCGAATTTCTTTGCATCCTACAATAATGCAAACACAGTGGAACAGGTGAATAGGCCTTCATCACAGAGGTGCAATAGTAGTGTTGAAAACAGATGGGGCTCATTAAGTTCATTATGGGTCTGTAGGCATGCCACTGCCCATAATTAACATTATGAGATACACCTGTGTTCACCCCTACTATTACACCTCTGTAATAAATATTATATTAGTTATTATATAATCCTATTGGTAACACTTTACAATAAGGTACACAAAACGCGGGTAGTTACTGAGTAATGAATGAGTAACGAATGATGAACAACCAGGGCCCTAACTGGGGCCCTAACTGGCGCCCTAACTGGGGCCCTAACTGGGGCCCTAAGTGACAGTTACTCAGTAACTACTGAGGAGTTACTGGTAAACAGACTAGGGGACTACTGTATTCATTACTGAGTAACTGTCACTTAGGGCCCTGTTAGGGTTCCAGTTAGGGCCCTGGTTGTTCATCATTCGTTACTCAGTAACGAATACAGTTACTGAGTAACGAATGTGTCACTTAGGGCCCAGTTAGGGCCCTGTTAGGGCCCCGTTAGGGCCCCAGTTAGGGCCCTGGTCGTTCATCATTCGTTACTCATTCGTTCCTCAGTAACTACCCGCGTTTTGCATACCTTATTGTAAAGTGTTACCTTTTGTATTTCAGAAAGCTGTGCAGCATGAGATCAAACATATTTCTTTGTCAAAGGTATTTTATGTTGTTGGTTATAAAGTTATAAAGTGCTCACCTTTCTTTTGTTTTGTCTTAGCAACTGGGTGCTACCTTTACCTCTGAAAACATGGTGTGGTTATATTAGCACTCATGGTTTGAAGTTTGCCCTCTCCTAAACTAATCTCAGCCAGCCAAAGTACACAGCAGGAGGCACACACACACACACACACACACACACATTGCACACTGAGTCTCCATGGCAACTGAGTGCTGTTTATACAGTTTCTCTTTGCTCCCACTAGATTAATCTGCTGTGTGAGAGTGAGGGAGTGAAAGAGTGAGTGAGTGAGTGAGTGGATAAATTATAGAAATGATAAGTGATGAAGTGCATGTGTGTGCATGTCCATGAACATGTGTGTCCCCTGGTTGTCATGGAAATAGGCTGCTCACTTATGTATATTGGTGCAGGGTGGTCTAGTGGGGGTTAGGGTGTTTGACTCCCAGCCGTAAGTTTTGGGTTGAAACCCTAATGTCTGCAGTCAGGCATCCTTGAGCAAGAGGTCTTACTCCTACCTGCTCATTAATATGACATTCATCTCAATAATGATGAAATCAGATCATAGAAGTAGTAGTACATGGTAGAGTAGTACATGTGTTGCAGACCTTTATGTTGCATTTTAATTAGTATGCCTGCATGTGTGTGTGTGTGTGTGTGTGTGTGTGCGAGGGGCGGGGGGGGCATGTGTGTGCATGGGTGTCTGTGTGTGTGTCTGGACAATCATCTCTGTAGGTTTATATCTCCTATAGTAAACTCTTTATCGTCACCCTGACAACCTCACTCACTCACCCTGAGTGAGTGAGTGAGTGAGTGAGTGAGTGAGTACGTGAGTGAGTGAGTGAGTGAGGGAGAGATGCTAACCGGCTGGCAACAAAAAGGAGGGAGAGAAGAGGAAGAGCAATAGAAGAGAAATAGAAACCTATAGATGGAGCGCATGAAGGGAAAATAAATGAAGTGGCTGGATGGAAAATATAGATAAGTATGTGTCAACAAACACCCCAGAGTGCCTGTACGTGAACCATACAAGGCTCTGGTGTGACCTTAGTGCTTCAGCATATGACAACGTTATAACATAGTTAACATAGTGACATTGAAGTTATTGATAATGTAAAAAACATATGCTGGGGACTTCACTTCATTTAATAAACGTTTTTTCATATTGAATTGAATCTTGTTTTAAATAATGAATTAAATGTATTAAAATCCAAATAGGACAGAACCAGGGGCGGATCTATGGGTGGCCACCCAGATTGACAGCTTGCCCACCCAGTAAGATTCATGAAAAAAAAAAATATATATATTTATTTATTTTTAATGTTAATTCATACGAATTATCATAGACTCTGCTTTCAATGTTTAATTGTTATTTCTGTTTCTTGTGGACATTAAAACTTTTAATTTAAAAAATGAATAAAAAAGTTGCGCGACATGCACGTTCACGTTAACAATCGCGCTACATTGTATGAAATCTCCTGCAGAGAAGGTCATGCATAACATACCTCTTCCACTGATTGGATTCCACTGATCATCAGTGGGCGATATAATGGAGAAGAAGCGCAATACAGCTACTATACAATGGAGAAGAAGCCAGCCACCGACTGGACATATCCCAAATAACCCAAATAAACACAATTCTGGAGAAACTGTATGTGCCTCCACCTCCATGCTGCCTGATCTAAAAACAAGACTGGATGCAAAAAAAAGACTTTCACTTATATGAACACACCAGATAAGAGGAGAGTCCTTTTATAAAATATAAAATGCAGCTTCAGCAACATGATTCAAATATTTTTGCTCCAAAGTAACCCCGCAAAACACTGTCTATTGTTTGGTGTGATAAATAATTGGCACCATTTGGTCTCATTGGAATCAAGCCAAGAGTTCTGCCAAGTGTAGACATGAATGTAGTTGAATTGTAACAGAAACCAAGTGACCAAGCCGGATAAATTACAGCATGAATTCCTTTCTGTGTTTCCTCGTTTGGGAGATTCCTATCACCTATGTTGATGACCCATTTTGTGCACCTTGGTTTGTTTTTTTCCTTGTTGTTTAAGTTCCCCAGTTTCTGTTGTTTCTGTTGTATGTGTGTGTCCCACATGTTTCACCTCTAAACCACATAACAAGGGGAGGAGATAGCTTATCTCACTGCACTGCAAATCTGGAGCGTGAGCTACGAATACTCGGGTTATTATCTGCTTGTGTCTGGTTCTGTAAGACGCATTATCTACAAAGCTCACGACCAAATGTGTCCATGTTGTTGTCTCCTTTGACAATGGCGCCCTGAAGAGAACGCAATTACCTTCAGCGCGGCAAGAGCACACACAAACACACAGGCAAGAGAAAACAGTCTCTAGTCCCCCCCGTCTCTCTCTCTCTCTCTCTCTCTCTCTCTCTCTCGCTCTCTCTCTCTCTCAAATGAGGGTAAAAGCGGTGATATCCATGGCAATCGAACAATCACCTCATGGTGGTGCCTGGATGTATTCTGAATGTGGCGGCTTTAGCGAGTTCATCATGAGATGGAAGCAAAAAGCTTACTATAGGAACTCATAGAAGTCTTCCATTTCTAATATCACACTGCATATATAAACCACATATCAGTCTTTCTTTCTTATCATATTTCTATTAGACATGTTATTCTTCACTTTAAGATCACTTACAAATGGCTAAAATGGCTATTACCCTTGAATGCAGCTGGGTTCATGAATTGGGAACGAAAAAACGAAAGGACAACTGTCGCCTAGTTTTCTCCAGGGTGAATGTATGCTTTTAGTTTTAGGTATAAATGTTTCCAACATGCTTATGATGGGTTGTACCAACGATAAACAAAACAAAAAACATTAGCCTTATTAACCTCACTAGATAGCATCATATCATTAGGCTTGAACACACTATCAACCTCCAAGAAACATCTCTTAACTTACAGTATATCCAATGAATGTATATCCCACATTTCCTGCCCTCCATGTCATGTTTGTCATCTTTGTTGAGGCAGAGCTGGGGACTTGAGATTTGAGACTCAGACTCGAGTCGGACTCATGAAAATGGGGACTTGTGACATGACTTGGCCTGCTGTGAGACTTGACTTGACTTGAGACTGTTTTGAGACTCTAGTCTCTCTGGAGATTTGAAAGAAACAATTGTCATGCCATCATCATGTCGGTATGTGGCCAGTGCCGTTGTGACAAGTTAAAACTGTAAAACATTTGATTTGTTACTAGTTAAAATTGAAGTAGAAGTCATGGAGTTAATGATTGAAATACTGTGATATGCTTTAAAAGATCAGTCACAAGAAATAGTTGAGTAAGTATTAAAAATGGTTTCAAACGTTTAAAAACAGTAAAAACACATTTTAAAAGGATGGTTTAAAAACATATTATTAAACATGCTAAAAAGTATTAAACTAATTTTGATTATTACATTACTTTATTACAAAAAGTTAAGCTTTAAAAGTAATATCTGCGGTCTGCTAAGTTGCCTTGACATTGCAGAGATCTGAGCTCGATTGATTTAGTCTCCGCCCATACCTGGGAGAGTGCGCGGTGTTTTTCCTCACTTGAGAAAACGCCTTCAATGAGGAAAGCTGCATCACTCTCGTCACTCTTTATTCCCCCTTTTCCAGGTATGTTGACGGTAAAATGTACTCATTAAATGTTTGTAATAGTTCTAGAGGATATTTCAGAGTTTCACGAGAATGTTTAGACACTGTTTTGTGTAAGTTTAATAAGAGCTTTGTCGAGCATTGTAGAGCGTCTTGTGTGTGAACGGAAGCAGGCGCCGACGCCATTTTAGTCCGCTACTGTTTCTCTTATGTATGCGCACTTGTGTAAGGTATTTCGTATATTGTTTATTGAGCTATTTTCATACTTTGTGAAAGTTTACATGTTTATTTAGTAGCATTCATACGTCCATTAAGCTAATGCTATGGGAGAGTTTCTGAGTCGGTTTATTGTAAAACTATTATATCAGTAGTGTGATTTACTAAGATTACAGAGTCAAAGCTATATATCATTTAACAGTAATATTACAAGAAATGATAATTGTGTCTCTGATATGCTTTTTGTTAGAATGTACAGCAAATATGTAATTTGTTACATTGTAATTGTGTAAATGTGTAATGTATAATATGTAATATTTTACTTGAGTAAACGCCTTCAATGAGGAAAGCTGCATCACTCTCGTCACAGTTATTATTCCCCCTTTTCCAGAGGTGTAACACCGTACTAAACGTCCCTGAGAATTTCCAACAGAATCCGTCCACTCTGCAGGGAACGGCGGCTAGAAAACCGGTTTAAAAATTAAGATCCAGAGGTTTTTTCGAATAGAAAAAAATATTTGTATGTTGTGTAGCTAAAATTCACAGTTGTCTGCATGTATCTGTTCTTCATCAGATAGCATAGTTTTTGTTAGGGCCAGGCGGATGGCCAAGAGTCAGACACGCAAGTGGGAATAGGTTTAAATGCCTGAATAGGCTTTTATTCGAACTGAGAGGTCTGGGCCAGGTCGGGGATTGAACCCGGGGTCGCTGTGGTGAAGGCGCAGGATCCGACCACCAGTCCGCCGAGGATAACTGCTCTCCAGGGGAGCGTTGAACGCCAGCAAGGAGCAGGATAGCAGAAGGGCCGGTGCTTCGACGCAGTGTGGGGAAACTGGAACACGAGGAGACGAGACAAGGTACGTTAGCAAAAAGGCTAGACTTATGATACGGCATTCAGTATACTTGCCAGGTATATCTTGGGGTAGATCTGGCGACGAGTTGAGAGAAGATCCGGGTTCTTATAGGCAGAGGATGATGAGAAGTGGTGTCAGCTGCGTCGAAGACCGGCTGTGCTCCTCCTCCACTAATTAGCTCCTCCGTTGCCCCTGGCGACAGAGCAGATGCTGGGTGTGGGCAGAGGTGCTGGGTGTAGCAGGTGTGTGTGTCGCCGGAGCTGTAACAGGACCCCTCCTCGAGTGGGAACCTCCCGGTGACCGTCCCGGGGCGTCCGGATGGGCCTGGTAAAACTCACGGAGGAGAACCGGAGACATCTGGGACCAGGGGATCCAGCTCTCCTCCTCAGGTCCGTAACCCACCCAGTCGACCAGGTACTGGAAGCCTCGGCCCTGGCGACGCACCTTCAATATCCTCCTCACCGCCCACTGAGGGTGGCCGTCCACCAGCTGAGGAGGAGGCGGGGTGGGGGCCGGAGGTCTCAGGTCGCTGGTGAGGTAGGGCTTGACCTGGGAGACGTGGAACACCGGATGGATACATCGCAGGGAATGCGGGAGGACCAACCGGACGGCTGCAGGGTTGACGACTGGGTCGAGATGGGATAGGGACCTATGAACCGGGGTGCCAGCTTCCGGGAGGTGACGTCTAGCGGCAGGTTGGAGGCGGAGAACCAGAGCTGTTGGCCGACCTGGTACTCGGGAGCGGGTTGACGCCGATGGTTGGCACTCCTGATCGGCCTCGACGTCCAGGATCACTGCTCCGACAACACGGGAGAACGGAAGGATTGTGTCGGGAGCGACTGGCTCCTCTTCCGTCATGTGACACCGAGACAACGAGTCCACCTTCGTATTCCGGGTTCCTGGACGGAACGAGATGGTGAGATCAAACCGTCCGAGGAACTGGGCCCACCGAGCCCGGCGGGAGTTTAACTGCCTGGCCGACCTGACATAGGTCAGGTTCTTATGGTCGGTCCAGACGGTGACGGGGTGCTCTGCGCCCTCCAGCCAGTGCCGCCACTCCCGGAAAGCCTCAACAACGGCCAATAGCTCCCTGTTCCCAATGTCGTAATTGGCCTCGGCGGGGGTGTAACGACGGGAATAAAACGCACAGGGGTGCATGTTCTGATCCGCCGACTGTTACAACAGGACACCCCCAATTCCCGTATCCGAGGCATCCACCTCCACGACAAAGGGCCTTGAGGGGTCGGGATTGACCAGGACCGGTGCGGAAGTGAAGCGCGGCACTGGCTGCAGGGGTCCACATGAAGGGACACAGCGAGGAGGTGAGGGCCGTGAAGGGAGTGGCCACCCGGCTGTAGTCCCGAATGAACCGCCGATAGAAGTTGACGAACCCCAGGAATGACTGCAGCTGTTTACGGGTGGTGGGTTGATTCCACTCAACCACCGCCTGAATCTTCCTGGGGTCCGGCCGAGTCTGTCCGCTCTCCACGATGAGGCCCAGGAATTCCACCGAGGAGGCATGAAACGAACACTTCTCAGCCTTAATGAACAGGCGGTTCTCCAGCAGGCGTTGGATGACGCGACTGGACGTGTTCCTCCATAGTCCTGGAAAAAAACTGGATGTCGTCCAGGTACAGAACGACGAACACGTCCAGCATGTCTCTCAGGATGTCGTTCATCATTGCCTGGAAGACGGCTAGGGCACTGGTGAGACCAAACGGCATAACAAGATACTCATAGTGCCCTCGGGGAGTCTTGAACGCCGTCTTCCACTCATCCCCCTCACGAATCCGGACCAGGTGGTAAGCGTTCCGGAGATCCAACTTAGTGAACACCATGGCTCCAAGGAGGGTTTCGAAGTTGGAACTCATGAGGGGGAGAGGGTAGGCGTTCTGCCTGGTGATGGCGGTGAAGCCTAGTCTTTTGGCGGGAGAGGACAGGTGTCACGGCGATGTCCTCCCTCCCCACAATAGAGGCACCGTCCTTCATTCCTCCTCCGTGCCTTCTCCGCCACAGTCAGACGTGCTCTGCCCAACTGAATCGGCTCGGAGCTGACTGGTGTTGGATCGGCCGGTTCCATTGTAGAGGGAGGACTGACCCAGAGAAGAGGGGCTCCTGGGACCGGGTTGGGCGGGGTGGTCGATAGACGTCTCCTCTGGCGCTCCCGGATGCGTTCGTCGATCTCGATGGCTAATGTTACCAGGTCGTCCAGAGAGGCGGGCTTGTCTCGGACAAGCTCGTCCTTCAACCGCTTGCTCAGCCCCTGGCGGAAGGTGCTCTTTAAACCAGCGAACTCCATAGCATAGGCAGCTACCGAGCGATTCCCCTGATGCAGGGACATTAGTTGTGCCCCGACATCCATCCCGGCGGCGGGATGGTCGAAGACCCTCTTGAATTTGGCCATGAAGGCCGTATAGTCCTCAAAGAGGTCCACACGGGCACTGAGGATGGCTTGAGACCAGTTAAGGGCATCGCCGGTGGTGAGATTGGTGATGAAGGCCACTCGTGTGGCCGGTGAGTGGAACTGGCTGGGTTGGTGACGGAATATGAGCTCGCATTGCAAGATGAAGGTGCAAGGTTCCATCAAAGGGACGGGGGTTCGTGAGACTGGGCTCACAGGAATGGTCGGTCGATAGGGCCGGTTGGGACAGAGGAGCAAGCGGGGGCGGAACTGGGGCTGGAGCTGGAACATCTGCTGCTGCGAGAGCCGCCACCTGCAGTGACAGAGTCCGAATCATGGCAGTGAGGTTGTTCATCTGGTCGGCTCGTGTCTGCTGAACTGCTTTTTGGGTCTGAAGGCGGTTGCTCAGAGACTGGACTGCAATGGAGGCCTCCCGCAGCAGCCGTCCATGCTCCGCCAGGACTCGTCCCTGAGCCTGGAGGGCGGCCTGGGTCTGTTCGGGGAGTGAGGCTCCTGCGTCGGCTGAGCTCTGGTCCATGGCCAGATCTATCTGTTAGGGCCAGGCGGATGGCCGAGAGTCAGACAAGCAAGCGGGAATAGGTTTAAATGCCTGGATAGGCTTTTATTCGAACTGAGAGGTCTGGGCCAGGTCGGGGATTGAACCCGGGGTCGCTGTGGCGAAGGCGCAGGATCCGACCACCGGTCCGCCGAGGATAACTGCTCTCCGGAGGGGCGTTGGACGCCGGCAAGGATAGCAGGAGGGCCGGTGCTTCGACGCAGCGTGGGGAAACTGGAACACGAGGAGACAAGACAAGGTACATTAGCAACAAGACTAGACTTATGATACGGCATTCAGTATACTTGGGGTAGATCTGGCGACGAGTTGAGAGAAGGTCCGGGTTCTTATAGGCAGAGGATGATGAGAAGTGGTGTCAGCTGCGTCAAAGACCGGCTGTGCTCCTCCTCCACTAATTAGCTCCCCTGTTGCCCCTGGCGACGGAGCAGACGCTGGGTGCGGGCAGAGGTGCTGGGTGTAGCAGGTGTGTGTGTTGGCAGAGCCGAAACAAGTTTTCACATGTCATTCGCACTAGTTCTGGTCTGTAAGGAACACCAAAGCATGGGCGTGACCAGTGGCTAATTTGTAACATGTTTCTAACACATGTAACTGCCTAGATTTGCAAGCACACCTTGATACATGTTCCCCTTTTTTTGTTTGTTTGTTTGCATTTCCAAAATGCCACCAAATAGGGTGTCACGCCGTCCACTTCTGCCACCTAGCGGGGGTCTGTGCGTCGCTCATTCTACGTCACCCATTCATCCCCCGCACTCTACACCTGCCGGCAATCTCATCAGCACACAGTATTTCAACCCCGGATCTCCAGACAATCCTCGCTAGATCGTTGTTTACTCTACACCGTTAGTACTCCGTCTCTGGTCCTTCCTCGAGTCATATTGTTTTGCATTAGTGCTCTGTCGCTGTCGCTAACCTTCTTCTCCCTGTGATCAGTCCGACTACCCGCCTGTTGCCGAACCCTCACCTGTCCAACTACCCGCCTGTTGCCGAACCCTCGCCTGTCCAACTACCCGCCTGTTGCCGAACCCTCGCCTGTCCGACTACCCGCCTGTTGCCGAACCCTCGCCTGTCCGACTACCCGAATGTTGCCGAACCCTCGCCTGTCCAACTACCCGCCTGTTGCCGAACCCTCGCCTGTCCGACTACCCGAATGTTGCCGAACCCTCGCCTGTCCGACTACCCGCCTGTTGCCGAACCCTCGCCTGTCCGACTACCCGCCTGTTGCCGAACCCTCGCCTGTCCGACTCCCCGCCTGTTGCCAAACCCTCGCCTGTCCGACTACCCGCCTGTTGCCGAACCCTCGCCTGTCCGACTACCCGCCTGTTGCCGAGCCCCCTCATCCTGTTTCCTTCCTTCAAATATTTGTTGCCCCCCAGTAAAACCCCATATCAGTTTCTCTCTGTGTCAGTGTCTCTCTGTGTTGAGCATTTGGGCCCACTCGCTATACTCCACCATAACATAGGGAGAGTATAGTGGTTGGATAGTATTGGATATACGGTTGGATAGTATTTCTACAACTTCAATCAATTAATTTTGCTAACTATGTAAGTGTAATCAATGTACTTGTCAACAAGGAAGGACATGAATGTGCCAACTGGTGGTACATCCGGTACGTTTTAATAATATTATGTTTTCAACATTATCTGATCACATCCATGGTATGAAATCAACGTAAAAACAGTTGCTTGACTAAAATATTGTTGATTTGCCATGAAAACTATTTGTTTAATGCTATTTAGCCGTGTTGCAACCAAAGCTCATGCTGTTACAATTGAGACTCACATGCACTCAGACCATTTAATGCCATGTCACTATCCAACCCCAATAACATCAGGCTATAGAAGCTGCCAGGACATTGCATCTTTATTTCCCACTGTTAGACACTTTCTTAGAGGGTAATTTGTGACACATTACAACAGAACTGTACTGTAAACTAAAGTAAAATCTGTCTTTATTTTGCATTATTAGACCCTTATTAGACTTTCTGGTGGGTAACTAACTATCGCAAATAAAATTGTGTATTGACACAAAGCTTGTAGTTTTGTATTCATTAATTTATATGTTGGGCTTACAGCTTTTCAACTTTTCAACACTCAATAGTTACAAATGTGATGGCAGCCGCTTTAGCAACTTAATATCCTGAACAACCAAGAACGAACAATGAGATGACATGATATTATCCACATAATCCACAGGTCCACAAATAGAAACAATAAAACTCATGATGTTATCCACATAGTCCACAGGTCGACAAGGGATAATCCACGGCGCGGAGGCAAATCCTTCTTAGCCCCCGTGTCATGCATTATTTCTCGATACATGCACACTTCGGAGTGGATTATCCCACTTGTATTATTATACCATGGCCACTTGTGAATCATTAAAAATATAAGGGTGTTGATTCATGCATTGGCTAGAGGGGTGTTGATTAACTTTTGATAACTGCACAGCTATGACGTGATCGTAACATAAGTAGTCTCATCACCAGTCTAAAAATGAATGCGCTAAACAAAACATTAATAACTGTCAACTTGGACCGAACTCAGATGGGACTATGTTTAGAAAGCTTTCCCTTTGCCATGTCGTTACTAAGATCGTCTCTATTTACTGGAGTAATAAGGTAACATCCGCATTCCATATGAATCTCATGTTAACTGATTGCGTTCCAGGCATTAGTCAGACCAATATATTTCTCTGGTTATTTGCCGTTTGTTTCCAGGAACACAAAAAGTAGTGTGAGCTAAAAGTTGTAATTTTGAGACAGAATTACCCCAAAATATGAATCAACACTATTATGTTTTTAATGATTCGCAAGTGGCCATGGTATAAGCGGAATAATTGACTCCGAGGTGTGCATGTATATGTATATGATGATGTATATGATGAAAAGTCAAAAATAATGTACTTTGTGGAGGCTAAGCCCCCACGCTATTATAGGTCATGAGGATGATTTCCTTATTTGTTGAATGATGAAAAGTCATCCTCTGTTTAGCACAACCGAGATTCCAGTTAGACCACATGTGCTACAGAATGACTTCATGGTTTGTTAGATGAGGTACTAACTAGCCAAAGAAGTCATGTGATAGAGGGAACAATTGAGCCTGATCGCTGTATTTAGTATGATTTAAATAAGATTATGCAATGGAAAATAAACGAAATAGCTAAAAAACATAAACCTCATCCGAGATGTTTTCTGTCTACCCAATCACTCACACCACCTGTTTTTTTTTGTGCATATTTCATACGTACACAAAAAATCCAACATTTATTGATGGTTGAATGGAAAAAATGAATCCACTGTATACTTTTGCTAACAATAGGCTTCTTAAATTTCTGCCCACATGTTTCCTGTGTGGTGAAAGAGGAAACCAGTAATGTTAAATTTTCTTTGTGAGGGATTTTATCTGAATAGCATGGGTTGATAGCTACGTGATAGCAACGTAATTAATAAAAAATCAATATTTAAACAAACAAGCAGCTCAGATGCCACAACGTCACTGACAGACCCATCTGGTTCATATGTCATCGTATGCACCATATGATGACACGCCACAGCTCACGCCACACAGCTGCAGTATAAATACTGTACGAAAATAATTTCTTTTTTTAAGGCAGAATTTCAGTAGGCTATAGTCAATATCAATTGATTTCACAGAAGTGTTGAAGAACAATGTGAAATATACCCTTGCATGTCACACACAGGACTTTTTTAAGGTACAGAGTAGGGGCACGTTTCTTCTGCTCTTGGAGTAGTGCCTTGGCCAGAACCTTTGCAATGAGGAGATGAGACGCCTGCGTGCATGCGTGCTTGCGTGTGTCAACTATCGGTAGGGCCCAATTCCAAACCAGTCCCTACCCACTACCACTTCATTGGAGTGTCACTCTAAATTAAGTTATACACGCAGCTGTGGAGGGCACTTCTAATCAAGGGGGAGGGTATAAATACATTGGTCCGCTTTGGAACGCCCTCGCCTTTCTCCGACGGAAACAGGAAATGGTCAGCATGGTGTTCAATCAACATCTTTCAGCTGCAGCGACTTGTGTTGCGCTCCATTACCTGCTGGAGGATGCAAGTGCGAGATCCACCAGAAGGCACAGACAGTTCCTTAATGATGAACCTGTTACCAAAAATATTTCAGAAAGGATATTGTAATTAAATAAATATATATATATATATATATATATATATATATATATATATATATATATATATATATATATATATATATATAATCTTATACACAGCTTTGAAAAAATGTAGGAGTATGGGCAATGGCATGGTACACTCATTACACTCATGGCATAGTTATAATAATAAATCCAATTAAAAAAAATAAAAACTCACTTCCATGCTTCTTTGGCTGCATTTCTTTTTTTGTTGAACATTTCTTCTTTTGCAATTCTTAATTGGAATTGGTCTTTGTTTTTTTGCACAGTCCCTGAAATGTCACAACACAGGCAATCAAATCAAAGTCAAATCAAATCAATACTGCAAAACCAGCTTCATGTTAAGTTAAACTATTAAGGCCAGATGGAGAGAGGTTCACATCGCATCCCAGCGCCTGATTGCAAGAGTCAATTTTAAATTGTACACAGATCGATAAGAGCTACACCCTGTTGCCTGTTATATAACACACACACACACGGCCCAAAGTTTTCACATCCTCAGGCTTGTGATGTTAAGTTGTTTATTATCAGCAGGATAAACCCCTTGAGTTGTCGCAACTCGTTTTCGAGGGGGTCCTGCGCACCTCACATCAACATAAAACACAACTCATCACAGTACAATGAAAGGATACAGAACAATACAATAAAATAAGGTACATACACACACAAACAAACAACAACAAAAAACAAACAAACAAACAAACAAAACAAAACCAAAAAAAAGACAAAACAAAGACAAAATCTGGACAGACATACAAAATCAATCAGACAAGTTGCAACCGGGTTTGGACAGGTACTTAGCGAAATGTGGAGACAGATTCAATGAAAGCATGAACAAGTAATTTCAAGATGTGAAGACAGGGCATAATTAAAGCAATTAAGAGATGGAGAAGATCTGATACACATGGGTAGGTGATTCCAGTCATTTGGTGCTCTGAACATAAATGCTTTTCTACCGGTTGTTTTTCTGGTATATGGAACGGAAAAGTAGGGGTGAACAGAGTGTCTGGTTTGATAAGTAGAGGTAAGTTGCAAAAAATACTGTTTAAGATAAGGGGGGTAATTAAAGTGAATACATTTGAAAATAAATTGGAACCAGTGTAACTGTCGTCGTGCATGTGGAGAAGGAAACTGAAGAGATTGGTACATTAGACAGTGATGTGTAAGATAGGGACATTCAAGTATGAATCTGCAAGTTCTGTTATAAACTTTGATCAGAGGAACTAACACAGATTTAGGAGCAGAGATATACACAACATCACAATAGTCCAAAATTGGAAAAATAAGTTGCATAGCAAGTTTCTTTCTGACACTAAATGTAAAACAGTTTCTGGACCTATACAACATATTGATACGACAGTTCACCTTCCGTATCATATAGTCAATGTGCGTTTTAAATGATAAAGTAGGATCTAACCAGACACCAAGGTATTTCATTTTATCAACTTTCTGCAGAGTTGTACCATCTTTACAAGATATTTTACATGAATCTGAAATGGATTTCAATTTGGAATTTGTACCAAAAATCATTACGACAGATTTGTTTTTATTAAGAAGTAATTTATTATGTAAGAGCCAGTCTTCAAGAATACTGAAGTCAGACTGAATGGTGGTTTGAACTTCAGATAGGTCAGATTTTGAAGTGTAAATGACGGTGTCGTCTGCATACAATTGCACAGAGGAATATGTAAATATAGACGGTAAGTCATTAACAAATATAGAGAAAAGAAGGGGTCCCAAGGTTGACCCTTGAGGCACTCCTCTTTCCTGCACCAACAAGTCGGAACATTTTCCATCTATGACAACACACTGTTTTCTATTATGTAGAAAAGAACTAAACCATAAAATTACATTTTTAGATAGACCAATGTTATAAAGCTTATCTAGTAATAAATATCGATCAACGAAATCAAAAGCTTTGGTTAAGTCAACAAAAATTGCACCAGTAATTTCACCATTCCCTGCAGCAGTAAAAATATAATTTGTTATTTTCAACAAGGCAGTAGTTGTTGAGTGGTTGGCTCTGAAACCAGACTGAGAGGGCGATAAAATATTATTAATCTTGAGGTATTCTGACAGTTGAGAATAGACCAGTTTTTCCACGATTTTTGCAATTGAACAAATAATAGATATAGGTCTATAATTATTGCAATCAAGGACATCATTTGCTTTATGAAGTGGAGTGATTCGTGCCGATTTCCAGATGTAAGGTAATTCATTAGTAGAGAGAGAGAGATTGAACAAGTCAGCGAGAGGATACATAAGAACATTGGCGGCTAATTTGATATATCTGTTTTCCAGGCCGTCAAGTCCAGCGCTACTGTTTCCGTTGGATTCCCTAATGACACTCAGCACTTCAGTTGGTGTGATTTTTCTAAATGAAAAAGATGAGGATAAGGATGAGCTGATAGGAGGTGAAGTGTAGCCACGCCAGTCATTGGTATGAGATACAGGAAGAAGAGTAGAACAAACAGAGGAAAAGTGATAATTTAGTGCTTGGGCGACAGATAAAGAATCGTGTAAAATAGTATCATTAACTCTTATTTGGTTAATAGTATGCTTTTCTTGAGCATTTGTAATTGATTTAATATTTCGCCAAAACTGTTTTGGATTCCTGAAGTCAGAGTTCAGACATTCTTTATAATAATTAGATTTGGCATTACGAGTTTTGACTTTACTCTGGTTTCTAAGTTGTCTATACATTTCCCAATCATCATTGTTTCTCGTTCTACGGTAAGTTGACCATGCTTTGTCTCTCTGTCTAAAGAGACTGATAAGTTCTGGAGTGATCCAGGGAAGATGTTCACCCTTGACCTTGACCATTTTCCACGGAGCATGTCTGTCAAGCACTTCATTATATTCAGTATAAAAATAGTCCCAGGCATCTTGTACATTGGGTATTAATTGAAAACGATCCCAGTTTATGTTGATCAAATCATTACAAAATAAATCTGTATCCATTTTTCTATGTTGCCTGATCTTTATCAACTTTGGTGGTGATTTGGGGAGTTTAATTTTCCATACACAATAGACAATAGAGACATAACACCAGATTTAGTAATCCTATCAGGATGTGAAGCAAATATCCAATCCAGCAAAGAACTTGTTTTCTTGGTAACACTTGTTGGTTCATCTATAAGCTGGGTAAGGTTTATACCAGTGAATTTTCTTTTAATTGTATCAGATGATTTATCTAGCCAGTTCCTATTAAAGTCGCCTAGCAAAATTAATTAATTCATGGCAGATATAGAGGTGATAGTTGAAATCAAGTTGTTAAAGGAGTCCACTGGGGAGGAGGGTAGGTCTGTATATACTACCTATGTGTAAACACTTATTCGTACTATGCAATACAATTTTAACAAAAACTGACTCAAAACCCTGTGGACCAATAGTAGGAATAACAATTTCAGATGCAATGTTTGTAGAAACATAGATAGCCACACCTCCATGCCTAGTAATTCTGTCAGCTCTGTATAGGACATAGTTCCTAATACTAATTTCATTATCTGAGATTTCACTGTTAAGAAATGTTTCAGAAAGCGTAATGATATTTGGCTTGTGCAAGTAAACCCATGTACGAAGTAAATCAATCTTGGGTACCAGACTTCTAATATTCAAATGAATTATTTTTAAACCTTTAATATCATCCAATGTGTTTTTCAAAGCAGTTTGTGCTGTCACCAGACAAGATACATGAAAATAGAATTGAGTTGCAGCCATTACAAATTAGAACACATACATACACACACACAACATATAACACAAAATGACAAGTTAAATCCATCAAGGATGCCCAGGCTTTATCCCAGGTAACATCGGGTGAGTCCCTGGGTTTAATAGCCAAGAGCATGCCTGTGGGGGTTAACTGTGAACAATAACTCAATGCTCTATCTGTTGTCAGAGAGAAAACAAAATATATATTCGTAGCCTACCATAAGAAAAGAAAAATATGCAAAAGAAGAGGAGAGGGAGAGAGGAAGAAAGAAAGAAAGAAAAATAATAATAGTGCTAATGACAATAATATTATACAGGCAGCACCGTAGCCTAGCCATAATAAAATCAGAGGGGTCCTTCTTAGGGGAAGTGACGCGCTATCTGCGACAATCAAAACATAAACAAACAAACAGGCTCAGTAGGCTCAGTACTGGGCATGTATCACAATGCCATCATGTTAACACAAAACACTTAGAAACAACTCAAATAATCCCCGTCAGAGTGCAAAGAAAGTCAAAAGGAAGAGTGCTAGCACATACTGTCAGGAGAGTTCGGTGCTGCTTTCAGGACCGCTTCAGCCTGCTCGGGACAGTCAAAACGTTGTTCCTTGCCATCAATAGATACACACAATGTGCATGGATAACGGACAAAGTACTTAATCTTACGGTCACGGAGCTCACGTTTGATGTTGGCGAAGCTCTTGTGTCGTCTTGCCAAGTCTGCGCTGAGGTCTGGATTGAAGTAGACCCGGGACCCTTTGAACTCCACTTTCCTTTTCGCCCTGGCCAGTCGGATGATATACATCTT
This sequence comes from Merluccius polli, assembly GCA_030340625.1. Taxonomy (NCBI): domain Eukaryota; kingdom Metazoa; phylum Chordata; class Actinopteri; order Gadiformes; family Merlucciidae; genus Merluccius; species Merluccius polli. The sequence goes on from JAOPHQ010002276.1 coordinate 817,556, forward strand.
GTCCTGGAAGTTGAGCATCTTCACGATGATGGTCCTGGGAGTGTCCCGGTCGTTTGGACGTTGTGTTGGTGAGCGATGTGCTCTTTCAATGACTGGAGAGGAGGGGAAGTTCTCACGGCCCAGTAACAGTGGAATTAACTGGGACATGAACTGGATCATATCAGCACCTTCAGCAGACTCGGGTATACCAACAACACGAAGGTTCGAGCGGCGAAGCCTGTTTTCCTGGTCGTCCATCTTCTCCCGGAGGAGAGTGTTAGCAGCTTCGAGTGCTTTCACTCGTTCGGTAAGGTCATCAATGTTGTTCTCGTTTGTGCTGATTCTCCCTTCCATCAGCTCAACGTGTGATCCCAATGTGTAGAGGGAGGTCTGAATATTGTCCAAGCCAGTCTGAATAGGATCCACTTTAGAGTTAATGTGCGTCAGCATTTCGGTCTTACTCTTCTCGATAGCGTCCAGCAAACTTTGCAGTGTTAGAGTTGCCATAGTCACGCCAAGCATGCACAGAAAGAGTTCCCAGAAATGTTATTGAAGATGCTCAAATTCGATGGATTAATGAGAGTGGATCACATGCATAAAGTTGCAGTAGTATCGGCTACTAAGTTTCAAACAGACAGAGCGATCGAGACACGTACTCTCACGCTGCGGCCATCAGCAACTTGCCGGTTCCCAGCGCCCTGATGATGGTGATGACCCACTAACCGAACCACATGCTGCCTTCTCCATTTAGAAACCTTCACTTCCCCCATTAGTCTGCTTCTCCTTCCAGCCTTCCCCGTTGAGAGGAAGAAAGCCAGTTAAGAAGAAGAAAAACAGGTTGTTTTTTTTCGCTCATTCCCTTCGAAAACCTGTTGGGGCACGGATACCAACCAAGTCCTACCCTACTATGTACAGCACATATATTTTCGTGACACTTAATTATTAAATACAATATTCGGTAGGCTACTACTTCCTACTTCGACACTTCAAAGCATGAGAGAGGGAGAGTGAGAGGGGCGGGTTTGAGCAACTCAGCAACTGTCTATCACTCAGGGCTCAAGCTAACTGTGTGAATGAATCATTGAACATGCACCACAGAGTGAAAGGATCTGAGACAGTCTCAGCCACCCTTTTTTTCATAATGCAAGTTTACAACACATTATACATTTCAATCAGAGCAACCAGGTTGTGGAATACCTTACTGATTAGTATCAGAGAGTGCAGTACTTTGGCCTACAAGGATGTCAATAGAACTGCCCCCCCACCTCCACGCAATGGTCAGACCCCATGCCCCAGCTCAAGCGGTCCGTTCAAATACCTCAGCTAGCTGGCATTGCTAAGAGGACACAAAGGTCGCTCAGCTAAGTCACAACTCTTCTCTGTTTTGGCGCCGCAGTTGTGGAACTGCATAGACTCCCTCCTCTATCTTCCACCCCATTTAAAAATGAATAAATAAAAAATAAAAAATCCAATAAAACCTCTTATGCACTTATTGTATGCTTGTACGTCCTTGTCAATGAATAGTTGTGGAGTGTGTGTGGTTGATAGCTGGTTTACAGCCTCACCTGGCCCACCCTGTTACATTACAATCAGCGGTGCCTATCACACCATCCCTCACACTGCACTAGGACACTCTGACCACATCAAGTTCCACCTGATTCCCTCTTACAGGCAGAAATTAAAACTTTCTAAACCTGTTGTGAGCCTGGACTGTACAGACTGGGACGTTTTCAGGACTATACCAAAAGTCTGGAGGAGTACACATAGGCTGTGATGTCCTACATCAGCTTCTGTGAGGACAGCTGTGTACCATCATGTACCAGGGTGAGTTACAACAACGACAAAGCCTGGTTCACAGCCAAACTCAGGCAGCTCGGGTTGCAAAAGGAAGAAGTGTTTAGGAGTGGGTACAGGTACAAGTACAGGTTTAGTAAGGCGGTGAGAGATGCGAAAAGTCTGTACTCTAAGAAACTGCAACTTCTACACCGCCATCATTGAGTCCATCCTCCTCCTCCATCACCATCTGATATGCTGCTGCCACCGCCAAGGACAAGGGCAGACTGCAGCGTATCATTTGCTCTGCTGAGAAGGTGATTGGCTCCAATCTGCCATCCCTCCAGGACCTGTATGCCTCCAGGACCCTGAGGCGGCAGGGAAGATTGTAGCCGACCCCTCTTTTATTGTAATATTTCTCTCTTATATTTATATCTTGATAGCACATGTTCATTTTATTGAATGTACCATTCGCACCATGGCAAATACCTGTAATTGAAAACCTTGCAAAAGTTTTTCACTTACAGAATAAGCAATAAATATTATTCTGATTCTGATTAGACTGTGGCTGGGTGGGGCTGCACACCTGTGGCGCAGAGCAATCATGGCACCCAGAATAAACCAGCTATCACCACACATACTTACGAGAGAGCCACTGTCATGAGTGTTACGTCTGCTTGGCTTGTACCAGGTTGCCATCTCTAATAAATTGATTTATATTCTCACCAACAACCTGTGTCCTGTGTGGGAGGAGCCCAGAAAAGCCACTTATGTGGCGTGTGGCAGGAGGCAACTGCTACAATAGTATTCAGCATCTTACCCTAGCTATCATGCTGTATATCTGAAAGGATAGCTAAACCTAGAAATGATGGTGCACCCAGAAACTACCATTGAAATCCATTCATCAATAACTACCTTGTCTGTAATCTAGCTGCTGCCTGGTCTTACAGGGGCTATAGACGATATATTTAGCCACAAGATGTCGCACTAGAGCACCAGCATCTCAAACCACAGCAATTGGGAGTGTTCTTTACCTTCTTAACTCATCTCATGCACGGCGCGTGCGTTATCATGAACGTGCGGCCACTCCACTATATCTCTACATAGCCAATACTTGTTTTCTGCTATATTAATGTTCAGGACATCGTCTATAGCCCCTTTAAGGTTACAATCACCATATGGGGTGATAAGTTATGTAATGTAAGTTATGTTATTGTAGCCTAAAGTGGGAAAGAGACTGTTAAGACTAGTGGTGTGTGAGAGCGGCACTGCGCACTATAACATTAAATTATTCACAACAGTCATATATCTGGATTATCATATAGCAATCTAGATAATATCATATCTGGATTATTATATAATATCAATCTAGATAATGTCATATACAGTGTTGGGGGTAACGCACTACAAAAGTAACGTGTTACAGGTAATATATTACTTTTAGCAGTAACAAAGTAATATAACCCGTTACTAATAGGATTACGGTAATATTATTACAGTTACTATGTCAAGTAAGTTGCGCGTTACCGCGTTACCACCCGAAACACACCACGCACCGACTGCCACCAGAAAAAAAAATGATATCCCCCGAAGAAGACTGTTGCCGAAATCTGATGATGGCTGCAGGTTCTACATTTTCGAAATGGGTATACTCCCATTATTTCGAGTGTTTTAAAGAAAAGGACAACGACATTATAGTCAAGTGCAATCTATGTGTAGGAATTGGGAAGTAACCTGAAGAAACACTTGGAGAGGGTTCATGCTAACACAAAGTTCACTGAGAAAGACGACGTTGCAAGCAGCATGCAGAAGAGAAAGGCAGAGAGCGCGAGCAAACTGAAGCAACAGAAATTGGATTTCTCTGGATCTGCCGTGCTTGAACCCCGAGAAGTGAGGAGGTTTATGGCAGAGTATGTTGTCGAAGATATGCAGCCTCTGTCAACAGCAGAATCACCAGCTTTTAGAAAGCTTATCAGCAAAATTCCTGTAAAAACCAATAAGGTAAGCAAACGTTGCCAATGTAGAAACCGGGTTTATTACAAACCGTAGCCTAAACAGCGGCATATAGCCAGAATAGAAATATCAAATATTATAAATCTAAAGTGAAATGTGCCGGAATATTGGTTGTTACAGATATACTGTATGTGTGTTGGTTACATGCTGATTGCCCATTTAAACCATAGCATGAGTTTAATACCTATCTTTTTAATTTGTCAGCATGTACTACCAGACAGAAAGACATTTGCCAAAGAGCTGGATCAGTCATATGCTTTAATGGAAAAGGAGCTGAAGAAAACAATTGAAGCATAGCAGTACGTATCAACAACAGCAGACAGTTGTTGTGCCAACAACAAAAGTTTCATTGGGGTGACGGTGCACTGGATTGATGCAGGTACTTTGAAAAACGAGAGAAGGCGGCGATAGCTTGTAAAAGATTCAGGGGCTGACAAACGTACGACGCAATTGCAACAGAGCTAGAGGACCTTTTTTCCCAATATGGACTGACCAACAATAAAGTGACTGCATGTGTGACTGTTACGGTGAAACACTTCACCATCACATAATTAAAGGGACCACGGAATTTTAAAGCAAAATGTAATTTATTTATAAAGACAAACAAACAAGGTGAAACAAATGTCTAAGGGTAATGTTTAAATGCGAGATAGAGGTTGTGTGTGAGTGGATGCAGTGAATGTGCCTGTATGTTAGATATGAGACTATAATAAGAGTGAGGATGAGGAATCCAGAATCGAGGGCTGTGTATCGTAGTGCTACAGGCAAATGTTCAGCACTGTGGATGAAGGCCAGCCGCTCCACAGTCGCATCAGAGTGCCTGGAAGAGGTCAGTGATAAAAAGCAGATTGTCCCCACAGTAACACGGTGGAACTCATTCCATTACGCCTATGCATGGATCGTAGAAATGCCCCTCGCCAACATCAAAAACCTCTGCACACAGCTTCAGATTAAATGTATGAACGACAGGGAATACCAGTTTCTCAAAGAATACTGTTCCATTATGAAGCCTTTCACAGTTGCACTGGACACTGGACGACACAGGACATTGAAGCGTTCCATTTTTATGGAACGCTTCAACCAACGCTAGAAGTTCTAATGGCCAAAACCCTGGCAGTGAAACATGGCCTATCGCAAATGACCGCTGGACTGCCTGATATTATTGTGGGAGCAATCAAAGGTCGATTTGCAGCGACTCTCAACTCCAAGGATGCGTTGCTGGCTGCTGCCTCGCTGCCCAAGCTGTGCTGGGTAAGAGAAGAAGCCAGAAGACCACATTAAGCTCCTGCTCACTACAGAGTGCCGCTCCCTTACAGAAGAGCCTGCAGCCCTGATGCCCGATCCTCAACCTGCTGCTTCCGCCTCCAGCGAGGATGACTTTTTTTCTTTTGATATACAGCCCGATGCCACCACTGACTCCAACGCGCCCATATCAGTGGAAATAGAGGTGATGGATTATCTCATATCTGCCCCTACGAGCACCAGTTGCCAAGAATTTAAAAAATCGCACTCCGCTATAACGCCCCAACACCATCCAGCGCACCAGTCGAAAGACTTTTCAATCTCGGGAGTCTTGTGCTCACCCCAAAACGAAACCGTCTCGTTGATGGACGCTTTCAGTGGCTTCACCTGATGTGCTTTAACGGGTACTTTAGTGGTATGGAATAGGCTAGCCCTCCAGAGCCCTCCAGAGCCCTAAGTAGCCTATAGGTCTAGGCTAAGTGCCTTCAATAGTTTTATTTATCAGCCTTTGTTTGGCTATAGGTTTCCTCGGTTGTACATTTTTTTTAGGCTATGTTTTTTAGGCTTAGCCTACATATTAATATAGGCCGGGGGTCAGCAATTAGGCTCATGACTGCCAACCATTTGTGTTTGTGAAGAACAGATTTGTTATGATTGTATAGGCTAAAGTTGTGGAATTAAAACAGTTTGAATTCACACATTAAACTTTAATTTCTGGTAGGTTTAATTTCAGCACCATGCACTGTTCAAATAGCAGCCATAGTTTTATGGTGTGGGGGATAAATGTATAGATGTAACAAGGTTATATTGCAATAATTGGGATTTACAGGAGCCTTTGTATTTATTGTGTTATCTACAGTAGATTTGTGAAAATAATATGTAAAAGATTTGATGAAAACTATTAAAGTCAAAACTTTCATCAGGGGGCCAAATATTGTGTTGTATTGTACTCTCTTCCATTTTAAAATGCCTAGTCGTACTTCTGCGGATATTTTGGTGGAAGTAACGCAAAAGAAGTGTAATAAGTAATGAGTTACTTTACACAAACAGTAATATTGTAAAGTAACGTATTACTTTCAAATGAAAGTAATTAGTAATATGTAATATATTACATTTTGGAAGTAACTTGCCCAACACTGGTCATATATCTGGATTATTATATAATATCAATCTAGATAATGTCATGCAGCGAAATGTTTGCTACCCGAATCAGCCTTGTATTTGCTGTCTTGAACACACCCTATTCCTCCTGCGTAACGAATGACTTGAATCACTCACTCAGTGAGTGAGTGTATCCCTGTGACTAAACCGACAGACAAATTAAAGGATCGTTTCCGGAAAGGATTCAGTTCAGTTCGTTCACCCAAAAAAATGTGTTCTTTTGAACAAATTGTTTGTATGTCACCCCCACTGCAACAAGTAAAGACTGCAATACCATGCTTGAGCACCAGAAAGACAGTGTAGAATGCATGGGGGTGAATGGGGATAAAAGCTATAAAATGAGAACCTCTCTATTTCAGCTGTGCATGGGTTCGCTGCTGCTGTGCAAATAGTTATTTACAGGTTATTATGAAGAATACCCCATTATTTGCTGATACACAATTGATGGATGTGATGTGATCTCCTTTTTAGAGCAGTTGCACTAGCATTGAGGCTACACGACATGATGAGCAGCTGGCAGCAGTGATAATCCTCCCGAATCACTTCAGTTTTCTTTAAATAGCCGTCATTTAAATAAAGCAGGCACATATTTTGCATCTAAGATGCATATTTCTCAACTTAGTTAGTTATCTGATTAATTGGACAGCAGCGCTAAATAAGTGAGGAGTATGTAGCTGGTATCATTTCACTCTACAATGTCTACGCTCAATTCTGCCCATCTCCCAACACAACATGCTACATGGCGGTACTTTGCTACAACAAACATCATCCACACCACAAGCAATGGTTTTCTGTATCCGGGAAAAGGTGGGAAGATTTTAAAACATATGCCATACGATCGATCATACGTTTTGTCAATGTGTAGCGTCGCTGGAAAATATAGTGATCTCATGAGCTTTTCTACCTGTAACTTGACATCATATAGTACATGCTAGTTATAGGAAGCCATGTGATTAGACCATCCTGATCTCACAAATTCACATTCTGTTTCTCTCTGGTGAACAGTGTGGCCAGGCCAGCATCCTATGAGGAACTACTGGCAGCTACAGACATGGTTAAGGTGTGAACATATAATACGGTCATATATATATATGAACCATATAATATATGGTCACACCTAAACACAAACATAATATGTCTATTGATGTGACGACAGCGAGAAGTGTTCATTCAAAGAACAGTCGAACAATGGCAGCTCCTAAAGAGGTTAGCGTAGATGCTGCTAAAGAGGTTAGCATAGATGCTGCTATAGCATCAGTTATATCTGAACTGGAGAGTATTTCTTCATTTAAAGAACAGCAAAGAACGGCACTGAAGGCTTTTCTCGAAAGAAAAAATAATTTTGCTCTCCTACTACGCCATGTGGTTTAGTGATCTGATTGGTTTAAGTTAGCCTGAGGTAGTAGTATGGCCTTTGGTTTAATGCTACGACAACAGCGTCAGGTCCCACTTGAAATTTGTATTACATCATACCTACATGACATAATAAATACACATTCAGTTACATGAAACTGTATGGTCAGTATATACCATGTTGTGTTTTGTTATTCTATTCTTTATCCACGTAGGGTCCCAGTGACAGGTAAAGCAGTCTAGATTGTATTCTATTCTATTTAAACTGGTAAAACTAAAGTCAGTGCCAAGAGTAGAGCTCCACAATAAATAATGTCAACATATTGATGCAACACTACATATAACCAGGATTTGTCATCGTTACAATGACAGACCCATTTCTAATCTACCTTTCCTTGGTAAACCTTTAGAGAAAATGTTTTTAATCAACTTGTTCATCTAACCAACAATGGCATTTTAGAAACGCTCCAATCTGGTTATCGAGCAAACCACAGCACAGAGACTGCCCTACTGAAAGTTGTAAACAACCTGAAAATGATTGCGGATGCAAACAATGTTGCTGTCTTTTTTCTCTTAGACCTCAGTGCAGCATTTGTTACAGTCAACCACAATATTTTATTTGACAGACTTGAGAAATGGGTGGGTCCCTCTGACCGTGTATTACCTTGGTTTCAGTCTTATAGACAGTTTTTCGTCAGCCTTGGTGCTTATGTATCAGAGACTCATGGTATTGGATATGGTATTCCTAAAGGTAGCATTCTTGGCACAATTTGGTTTTCATTATACTGTATATGCTCTCACTTGGAAACATTATTAACCCAAGCTTGCCATTGAGCGACTGAAATAGTCGCCCAATGGCAGACTCTAGGTGGGCTTTTACCTGCAAGGGCACCGTTGCTCTATCCTGGGCTTAGCGTGACACAAGTCGAAACTTTAACCAACCAATTAAAATGCTGTGGCCAGTTTTAACCAAAACAAAGAAAATTGATCTAATTACCCCACTCCTTAGGACATTGCACTGGCTACCTGTATCTTTTAACATTGATTTTAAAGTTATTTAACTTGCTCTTGTTTAAATGACCTTGCTCCTCCATACATCAGAAATGTTCTTTCATTTTACATTCCAGCCATATCACTAAGGTCCTCCACCGCTTTTCTTTTAAATGTTCCTTATGTGTCCCATAAAAGTACTGGTGAGCAAGCCTTCTGCTTTTATGCCCCTAAACTGTGGAACTCACTGCCTATGGATATTAGAATGGCAAGTTCTCTCGGTATCTTTAAAGAGAAACTAAAGACCTATCTTTGTAATCTGTTTTTTCATTTGGAGTAATGTTATAGCCTTAGTTTTTGACTTCTAATCATTGGTTTTAACATTTTTTTTAGCCCTGGTGTTTTTTTAATTATTTTTTTATTTATATTTTATTGACTTATTTATTGATTTTCTTTGTAATTTGTGAAGCACTTTGGGCTGAAAGGTGCTATATAATTAAAGTTGAGTTCAGTTGAGCTGCATCCTGAGATAGGGCCAAAACAATGTCTTCTACGATCTAGTCTTAAAGGTTCTGTGACTAATTCTGTTATTAGGGCTGGCAGTGATCACACGTCTGCTGGTGGTCTCACACTGCTGGTGTGTTTGCAACCTTGACTTGAGACATGTTGGCTGAAGATCTAGCTGGGCCCGGCTGTCCATCGAGACCCGGTGACTCACTGTTCTCTCACATTTCTCTACATTTATACATTTAGAGACCGGTCTGGAAAAACAACATGTGCAAGACAACATCTAGCACACAACTAGCTAGGCATGTGACAGGTAACTGGAGTTCACCGGACAGGCAGTGGTGTAATGTATTCAAGTAATAATACTTTGTTACAGTACTATTTTTTGGGAGTATCTGTACTTTACTTGAGCATTTATATTTCTGTCAACTTTTACTCCACTACATTTCCTAAATAAAATCTATACTTTTACTCCGATACATTTCCCCGAAGTATCTTCGTTACTTGTTACTACAAAATAAGAATAAAAAGAAATTTGGTAGCCTGCAAGCAAGCAGGTTTGGTGAATCAGTGCTTGTGGTTTGCAAGTTACGTTAATCACAATCTACTTGTACCTGCTAAGAAGAAGCCCAGGCATGTCAGAGTCGACAATGACTGATGATATAATGGAAGCACAAATAGAGCGAGACGCCAAACGATGACTGTGGTGATGAATACGAACACCCGTGGCCATGTTTGTGAGAAATGTTTTCATATGTCGGAGTTAAAGATTCTTCATAATGTACCACCGCTGTCACTTGTCCTTCCTCATGTGTCACCCGTGATTGTGTCTTCCCTGATTGTGTCCACCTGTTCCCCATTAGCCTCATGTGTTTCTTGTTCATGCCATGCACCCCAGCCTTTGTCCTCGTCTTGTCCTTGCCTTTGCTCTACGTAAGCTTGTTGTCTTTGCCTCTTTGAGAGTGAATTTTCGTTGGTACATTTCATAGTTCGGTATTTTAGTTCTGTTAACTTTCATAGCCATTGTTAGCCTATTTGAGAGTGATTGTTTGTTGGTACATTTCATAGTTAATATTTTAGTTCTGTTAACTTTCATAGCCATTGTTATCCTCTTTGAGAGTGATTTTTTGTTGGTACATTTCATAGTTTAGTATTTTAGTTTGTTAAATTTCATAGCCATTGTTAGCCTCTTTGAGAGTGATTTTTGGTGGTACATTTCATAGTTTAGTATTTTAATTCTGTTAACTTTCATAGCCATTGTTACCCTCCTTGGAGTGATTTTTTTGCCGCTGTGTTATCTTAGTAAGTTGGGATACGTTATGGATCGATTTGTCTTCAAACGTCCTCAGACAGTCAAGGCGCCAGGCCTGGGCATGTTGGATACCGCAAGTTACTTTTTATTGACACCTGAGGGGGAAGAGGACAAGCAGGAGCCTGCTTCATCCACCTGCCAGGGGGGAGAAGATAAGCAAGGGGAAGAGGAGGTGGAGCAGAAGGAGATGGAGCAGGAGAGGGAATCGCACCACCAGCCACTGCCAGCTACCAAGGTCACTAGCCATGCTAATCAGTCTAGTGCTACTGCTACAAGTGGCATTAAAAACAACCTGGGGATGGACCTCGGCATCCAATCAGGAAAAATGACCCTTCACGGCTAATGGGTAACTAGCAAAGATCTTCCAATGGGTAACCAGCAAAGATCTTTTAATGTCAAAAATTGGGGCGAAATGTTCAGCTTCCCTAATTTATGCACTTATTTCATTTCTGACCATATCTGCCATTATCTGGAAAATCTTGTTTTGAATGTCTTTATGTGTGTCAAAGATGTCAGCAAAAGTGAACAAATGATGGTTGTTGTGCAGTATTTAAGAGGAGAAATTAGGTGCGTGAGAAATTCCTGCACTTAACGCATGCAGATGGCCCGGACATGCTCCTGAGAAGCATAGAACAGACCCTCAGCAGGTCATACTAATCACCACAAACAACCCAAAAGTACCCAAAACAACCCAAAACATGCCAGTACGGATACCCAAAACAACCCAAAACAACCCAAAACATGCCAGTACATATACCCAAAGCAACCCAACCCAAAATATACCAGTACAGATACCCAAAACAACCCAAAAGTACTCAAAACATGCCAGTACAGATACCCAAAACTACACAAAACACACACATGGTGTGTGTTTTGTGTAGAACATGGGTACACATGTTCGGGCTAGTAGTAAGGTCCCTGGAGGTCCCTAGAGGTAGGGGGCACCAGCCGGGCTGGAGTGGCCCAAGGAGGGGTGCTTAAGAGTGGGTTCATATGTGTGGCTGGTGGTAAGGTCACTGGAGGTAGGGGGGCACCAGCCAGGCCAGAGTGGCCCAAGGAGGGGTGCCTAAGAGTGGGTACACATGTTCAGCTGGTGGTAAGGACCCTGGTGGCCCCTGGACGTCCCTGGAGGTAGGGGGGCACCAGCGGAGCCAGAGTGGCCCAATGAGGGGTGCCTAAGAGTGGTTACACATGTTTGGCTTTTGGCTGATGGGGGGCCAGGGGCTTCCAGGGACCTTACCATCAGCCAACTTCCCCAAACTGGCATGTTTGGTGTTGTTTTTGGTATCTGTACTGGCATGGCACTTTTGTTTGTTTGTTTTTGGTAATTAGTTTGACCCCCTCGGCCACTGCAACATTGACAAAAATGTGTGTGGGACAGTGTTACGATGGGGCAGCCGTCATGCCGGCGTGCAAGAACAGGGTACAGCAGACATTTAAAAAGGTGGTGCCACATGTATTGTACATTCACTGCCATGTGCACAGATTAGACCTTGTTTTGGTTGATGTGTCAGCAACGTTGCAGCAGCAGCAGAATTTTTTGAAACCGTAAAAATGTTCAAAATGTACAACTTTTATTCCAACTCGGTCACTCATGATCTGTTCATTAAGAAACAGAGAGAAATGGAAACAACTGCACAGCCAGTCAAACTTAAGAACCTATCCGACACACGCTGGACATGTCATTATGCAGCGTTGGTGGCTATCTGGAAATCACTGCCTGCAGTACGGGCAACACTTCTGGATATCATGTCTGTGGTAGTTGCTCCTGCCACACACCACCTTAGTGGCCCTCCGACACAGGACACAGGTAGATTTTGTAGAATGCATTTATTGGAGATGGCAAGATGGTTTGCCGAGCAGATGCTGCCATGACAGTGGCTCTCTCCTGAGTGTGTGTATTGATAGCTGGTTTATTCTGGGTGCCATGATTGTTCATGCACCACAGGTGTGCAGCCTCACCCAGCCCCAGAGTCTAATCAGTATGACTCAGGCCAGGTGAGGCTGTAAACCTGCTATCACAACACACACTCCACAATGTCTCAGTCTAATGTACGGAGGAAAACTGAGGCCAGAGCTGTGAGTGGACTTATTGATGGACAGTTTGTCTTCTCACGCTTTTCAAGGATGTATTCCAGGTCACAAAATTCATGTCTGACCAGCTCCAATCTCCCAGTCTTTGTTGACCTTTCCTCCACAATGGACTTAGCGGACTCGTCATAGCGACATTGCCAGACAAACACAACATGTAGTGAATGACACGGTGGAATTTCCTGCTTTAATGCAACCCTACAAGGATGCTTTGACGGATTTACACCGACTCATCTGTATTTCACCAACTCTGCCTGTGACCTCTGCTGGTGCGAATGCAGCTTCTTTTGTCTCCGTCGCATCAAGAATTATCTACGGAACAGCAGCGGTGATGCCCGAAACAGCAACCTGGCCCTGTTGGCCATCAACAAACAAAGGACAAAGGCTTTGTTATATATCAGTGCATCACTGATATGTTTGCCTCCAACCACAACAACCGGCGGATTGTGCTCCTTTGACAACGTCAATGGTGAGATTTTTAATAATAGGGTCGTTTTGGAAACTGTGCTGACTTTGTCTCGTTTTTCTCTCTCTCTCTCTTTTTAAATGCTGCCGCCATGCAGCATGCATTTGTCTGTCGCTGTGACACATTGATAATTTATGTTGTGCTGCATATCAGATCCTTCATTTAAGAGCTTTTATTTTTTCCCGTCCCTGAGCTACTACCTTACTGCGGTGGAGGGGTTTACGTGCCCCAATGACCCCCAGGAGCTCCGTTGTCAGGGGCTTTATGCCCCTGGTAGGGTCACCCATGGCAAACAGGTCAGGGGGGAGGGGCCAGACAAAGGGTAGCTCAGAAGACCCCTTATGATGAAGAAAATAATTGGTCTTACGTGTCCCTCGCCCGGACGTGGGTCACCGGGGCCCCCCCCTGGAGCCAGGCCTGGGGGTGGGGCTCGGGGGCGAGCACTTGGTGGCCGGGCCTATAGCCATGGGGCCCGGCCGGGCACAGCCGGAAGCTAAGACGTGGGACCCCCTTCCCGCCAGCTCACCACCAGCAGGAGGGGCCAAAGGGGTCGGGTGCAGTGTGAGCTGGGCGGCGGCCGAAGGCGGGGACCTTGGCGGTCCGATCCTCGGCTGCAGAAGCTAGCTCTAGACCCCGGGGAAGACCCAGGACACGCTGGAGAGACTATGTCTCTCGGCTGGCCTGGGAACGCCTCGGGATCCCCCAGGAAGAGCTGGACGAAGTGGCTGGGGAAAGGGAAGTCTGGGCTTCCCTGCTTAGGCTGCTGCCCCCGCGACCCGACCCCGGATAAGCGGCAGAAGATGGATGGATGGATATTTTGAAGCAAATTGTAAAACTGGAAAGTTTGGTTTATGCATGCGGCAAAATGGTGGCGCATGCATTCGTCTGTAACTGCCTGGTCTCTGCAGGTGGAAGATATTGGTGTTTCATAATGTTTTCAGAATATCTTGTACAATATACAGTTTACCTCAAGGTTTTTCAAAGGCCTGTTTGAGCCTATGTTTTTATATATATATATATATATATATATATATATATATATTGTGGCAACCTCGGGGAGGAGAAGAGGTGCCACCAAACCAGTATTGAAAAACAGTTGATTGTCCACACCAATTTCACAATTAATCCAATTTATTGGAGATTCGGGAGAGGGGGAGAGAGGGGAAAACGCCGCCGCAGCGAAGGGGGGTTCGGTCCTGAGGGGGCTCAGGCTCTGGACTCGTCGTCGGGGGTTGAGCGTGGGGTTCGGTGCACGGGGTCGGGTTCTCAGACGGTCCAGGGTTCGGCGGGCGGGAGGGATGTCAGACAGGCGGGGGTCGGTACACGGGCGGGTTCTCAGACGGTGCAAGGGTCGATCGGCCAACGGGGTTCTCCGGGGAAAAAGGGTCATACACAGCACTTTGGATACTCTCTCTCTACTCACTACCACCATACTGCTCTCCAGCTACTCCTTCCTCGTTTGGTCCACTTCTTCCAGCTTTTATACTCTCCCCCCTCATTAGGGTGAGTGGCTGCAGCTGCTCCGCTTCCTGGTCTCGTTAGACCTCCATATATGGGCGTGCTTCCTCTAGACAGGGGCGAGAGTGAAAAGTGCTCCGTGGCCACCAGATGGCAGGGGGCAACATACACCCCATCCACCACTTTCCCACATACCCTCCTCCTTACCTGTACCCGGCGGGCGCCACATACCCCCCCCCTCAGCTCCGACCCTGTGGGAGGGGCGGTCCAACAGCTCAAGGCGTCCCGCCGGGACAAGGCGTCTGCATTTCCATGAGCCGCTTCCGGCCTGTGAGTGACTGAAAATGCATATGGCTGTAGGGCCAGGAACCAGCGTGTGACGCGGGCGTTGTTGTCTTTATTCCGGGCCATCCATACCAACGGGGCGTGGTCGGTGACCAGGGTGAACTGCCGTCCTAACAGGTAATATTTCAACTTGTCCACTGCCCATTTGATGGCCAGACATTCTTTTTCTACCGTCGAGTAATTCTTCTCCCTGGGCAATAGCTTACGGCTAATGAAGGTGATGGGGTGTTCCTCACCTTCTCTTAATTGCGATAGGACGGCACCCACCCCGGTCTCCGATGCGTCGGTCTGGACCACCAGGGGGAGGGAGAAGTCCGGCGTCACCAGCACCGGATCGGAGCAGAGGGCGTTTTTCAGGGCCAGGAACGCCCTCTCCACCTCTGGGGTCCACTTCACCCGGTCCGGTTGCTGGTTTCGTGTGAGCTCTGTGAGGGGGCCTGCAATGGAGGAGAAGTGGGGAACAAAACGGCGGTAATAGCTGGCTAAGCCCAGGAATACTCTCACCTGTCTTTTGCTGAGGGGGCGGGGCCACTCGCGGATAGCCTCGACCTTCCCTACCTGGGGTTTCACACATCCCCGCCCAATGGTGAACCCCAGATAGTTGGCGTCTTGAAGGCCGAGGCGACACTTTTTGGGGTTGGCTGTGAGCCCCGCCTCCCTCAGAGCCTGAAGCACCGCGTTCAGCTGAGCCAGGTGGGTTCCCCACTCCTCCCCGTGGACCACGATGTCATCCAGGTATGCCGCCGCGTACTCCTGGTGGGGACGGAGTACCTGGTCCATCAGCCGTTGGAAGGTGGCTGGGGCCCCATGTAATCCAAAAGGGAGTCGGACATATTGGAACAAACCGTCGGGGGTCGCGAAGGCGGTCTTCTCCCGGGCTTCAGGGGAGAGGGCCACCTGCCAGTACCCCTTCGTTAGGTCCAGCGTTGAGATGAATCTGGCTTTCCCCAGTCGTTCGATGAGCTCGTCTACTCGGGGCATGGGGTAAGCGTCGAACTGTGATATGGAATTTAGTTGTCGAAAGTCATTGCAAAACCGCACCGTTCCGTCTGGCTTGGGCACCAGAACGATGGGGCTACACCACTCACTCCTTGATTCCTCTATGATTCCAGCCTTTAACATTTTTTTAACCTCCTCTTTTATGGCTACTTTTCTAGCCTCCGGGACTCGATAGGGCCTTAGTTTTACCTTCCTTCCAGGGGTGGTGAGGATGGGGTGGTCGATGAGGGTGGTGTAGCCCGCCTCGGTGGAGAACACCTTCCGGTGCCGCTGTATCAATTCCTGGAGGTCCTGCTTCTGCCGGGGTGTGAGCTGTTCTCCTACGGGCACTGGTTCCGGCTTCCCCGCCGGGGGCTCCTGGGGGGGAGAGAGAGAGAGCAGAGCCTCGGGGGCCACCCACCTTTTCAGGAGATTAATGTGGTAAATGTTATGTTTGTGTTAAATGTTAATGTGGTAAATGTTTGTAATTTACCTCTCCCATCCTCTCAATTACTTCATAGGGCCCCTGCCATCGGGCCAGGAATTTGCATTCCACCGTGGGGACCAGGACCAACACTTTATCTCCCACCTGAAATTCCCTCGGTTGGGCCCCCCGGTTGTAGACCCGCGCCTGAGCAGTCTGGGCCTCTGCCATATGTTCCCGCACCAGGGGCCAGAGGGTAGCCATCCGGTCGCGGAGCCCCTCAACGTGCTCGACCATCGTGCGGTGGGGGGAGGGTTGGTGCTCCCAAGCCTCCTTGGCTAAGTCCAGCAGTCCCCGGGGCCTTCTCCCGTACAGCAGTTCGAATGGGGAGAAGCCGGTGGATGCCTGTGGTACTTCACGGATAGAAAACATCAAAAAGGGGAGGAGCTGATCCCAGTTCCTCCCGTCTAATTCCATCACCTTTTTTAACATCTTTTTGAGCGTCTGATTGAATCGCTCCACCAGTCCGTCAGTCTGGGGGTGATACACCGAAGTGCGTAGCTGCTTAATTCGGAGTAATCTACACATATCCCGCATCAATCTGGACATAAATGGGGTACCTTGATCGGTTAGGATGTCCTCCGGGATGCCGACTCGGGTGAACATCAGGACCAGCTCTTTGGCAATACCCTTCGTGGCCATGGTGCGGAGGGGTATGGCTTTGGGGTACCGAGTGGCATAGTCCAGTACCACTAATATGTACTGGAACCCGCCGCTGCTCCTTGGTAGGGGTCCCACCAGGTCCATAGCGATGCGGCTGAACGGAGTCGCTATAATGGGGAGGGGAATTAGTGGGGCTCTTACGTGCGGTCGCGGGGCTACCATCTGGCAGTCGGTGCACTGCCGGCAGTGGTCCTCCACTGCCTTCTTCACTCCTGGCCAATAGAAGCAGGCGACCACCCGCTCGAGGGTCTTTTCCACGCCGAGGTGAGCACCGAGTAGGTGGCTGTGCGCTAGCTGGAGAACTGATGGGGCGAAAGCGCGAGGCACCAGCAGCTGCTCGATCTGCTCCCCGGCCTCCATCACCACCCGATACAGGAGCTGGTTTTTAATGGCAAAGAAGGGGTGGGTTAGAGGTCTTACCCCTTGCACGGGTTGGCTGTCCACCACTGCCACCTGGCTCAAGGCGCTGGCGAGGTTGGGGTCCTCTAGCTGCGCGGCCCCAAACCGTCCCGTCAGCCACGCCGGCAGGGGTGGGGCGTCCGAGCCCAAGGGGAACATCTCTAGGAGGTCGTTGCCCTCCTCGTCGGGGGAGAGGGGTCTCCTCTTGAGCTTTTGTCCCTTGTATGGCAGGGCCCGGAGGTATCTGTCCATGACGACCCTTTCTACGGGGCCAGGGCCCAAAGGTTCAGAGACCAGCCAACGGTGGGTAAGTCGGGTGAGCTCATACATCTGCCCCCGGGGTGGCTCGGCTGGGTTGAACGTCCAGTCGTGGACCCGCTGCGCTCGGGAGAGGAGGGTGTGCCCGAGCCTCTTCTGGATCTCCGCCTTCAACTCCTCGTAGGAGACCGCCTGCTCCATACATAGATCCTGATACGCGCTTTGGGCCGCCCCGGAGAGGAAGGGTGCGATCAGGTCCGTCCACTGGGCTCGGGGCCAACCTTCCCTGGTCGCGGTCCGCTCGAAGGTGAGGAGGAACGTCTCCACGTCATCGGCCTCGGTCTGCTTCACCAGGAACCTCGCCGGCTGGATAGGACGCCCTTGGTCTCGGTCGAGGAGCCTGTTCACCAGCGCGGTGTGGTGTTCCTGCTGCGCCTTCTGCATCTCCATCAGCTGGCCCAGCATGGCGCTGTAATCGGGGGGTGTCGCCATGTCTGGGATCTGGTGCGCCTGTTTTTCGATGCTGGTTTGTTTAATGCGTTGCCCGCATTCTCCACTATATGTGGCAACCTCGGGGAGGAGAAGAGGTGCCACCAAACCAGTATTGAAAAACAGTTGATTGTCCACACCAATTTCACAATTAATCCAATTTATTGGAGATTCGGGAGAGGGGGAAAGAGGGGAAAACGCCGCCGCAGCGGAGGGGGGTTCGGTCCTGAGGGGGCTCAGGCTCCGGACTCGTCGTCGGTGGTTGAGCGTGGGGTTCAGTGCACAGGGTCGGG
>JAOPHQ010002278.1:0-77500 GCA_030340625.1 Merluccius polli
GCACCACCCCCGGCCCCAGCTGTGTGTTAATCCAAAGCAGCTCAGGAGAAACGCTCCTGTTATTAATGGGGTTTTAAAGGTGTCATCCATCAACAGGCGGTTACCCATAACTCAGCACGGACAGAGGGGGGTCTTAATGAAGACCACTGCCCCCCCCCCCCTCCCGCTGCTGTGATCCTCCAATGGTGCTCCCCTCCTACCAGGTCTCTCTTCCATCCACTCCCTCGCTCCTTTGTCCATTGCACTCCTCCTCCTCCTCCGTCATCATCATGATCTCCTCTCACCCAGTAACCTTTGACCCGCTACTCGCAACTTTTTTTAAAAAGTATGTTTTATAAAGGACAAACTGCAGTGCAACTCTGCCCGGGCTGCTGAAGTACAGATCTACCCGTGTAGGCAATCCTCGAGCAAGAAGCCTAACCCCCCCCCCCCCCCACCTGCTCCTGAATGACATGTAGCAGACGCCGCATCTGCAAAATGGTATAAATACTAAGTCAAAGTAGAGTCAGGCTTGGTTTTCTTTTCGCAGTGTGTTGCCACCGGGAGCCGGCTTCTCTGAGTCAGGTTTATACGTTTCCTCTCAAAGTCGACAGTTTCGTCTTTAAAAGTGTGTGTGTGTGTGTGTGTGTCATTGTGACATCTATTGACTGGCAGTGGACTTGTGGCCAACCCCTCTCCTCACCCCCCCCCTCTCTTCCCATGCAGTCAGCAGTCCTGTAATCAGCCACTTCCTGCTTCCTGTTTAACCCTTCCCTCCGCTGGGATCTCCTCTCTGTTTAAACGTTTTCTTCCCCATTCTGCGTTCGGCATGCCTCGCAAAAAAATGCTATTGTTTGAATGGTTTCAATAGTTTGGGTGTAGTTGTAAACATGGTAGCAGGACCATGCGTCGGCCCACTGCCTAATGCTTGTGAAATTAGCCAACGATTAGTCGTACGTGTTGTTTACGGTCCAAGTGTTTTGTATATGTTGTCCAGCCCTAGTAGGGCTGGGCGATATGGATGCAGTTATTATCGCGATAATTATGAGGGCCATTTTACACGATAACGGTAAATATCTGAAGTCAAAATGCCACTCTAAACAGTCTGAGGGTCATTACATTGAACTATATGGAAATGTAAAGTATGGTATCGGATTAAAACTAGTGTTCTTCTCTCACAGACGTTTCAACCCTCATATTTGATCGTCTTAACGGCATATCTTCTCACCGTAATTCATTTAGACTACACGACTCTAAATGACGATCTTCATTTCATGACGACACAATGCCGTTCAAAGATGAATGATAATATTGAATTATTGCCCAGCCCTACCCTCAAGGAATCCTTTGTCATCCCAATGAGTGGACATTACTCCTATTACCATTTTGTTGTACATTGTTTTCATGCAAAGCATAAAGCAAGTTTCCACAGCCGGCCCATTGCTGAACACGGGGCTGGTTCCTCTAGATATGTTGAGCAAGTGCATGCTCTCTGGTTAACCCAGATAGAGTGGAGATAAAGGGGTTATGTTATTCTGGTTGGATGTGGAGCCACGATAAGGTGTGACCTACATCCTGGGGCCCCTCCTTTCGGTTCTCCCTTTTTCTTTTTATGGCGGGGGGTGCCGTTGTGACACGTGTATCACGACAGACAGTTTAACGGTTGGTATTACTCAGACGACTGGGATTTCTTGTCTAATCAGTGAGAACGTGTGCGCACACACACACACACACACACACACACACACACACACACACACACACACACACACACACATCATTTGCTAACCATTAAATCGGGTGTTCGTGAGACACTACTTTTCACTCCCACGTCTGGACATTTTTCAAATGCTCTTGTGTCTACGCTTGTACGGTTTGCCTTTTTCCTTTTCCTGTATGGTGTTCTGCTCCACCGGACGGACAGATACTGGGTCCGGAACAGCCAGTTATCCTCCATCATGTCCAATCTTGTTCGGAAATGCAGGACCGGTACCGCGGACGAGTTGAACACGTTCAGTTCATCCATACACACACACACACACACACACACACACACACACACACACACACACACACACACACACACACACACACACACACACACACACACATAGGATATAGGGTGCTCTTTGTTCAACAGCTATTCTCTTGTGACTAATCCTTGAAATGAGAGATAAGTAAGGCAATGAATATGAAAATACTGCCGCACACGTGTTTAAAAAAAAAGTGTAATAGAAAACGTACCGGTATATCTTCATTGCTCTGCCCAAAACATACCTGCAGTATTATCAATGGCATGACAACGACATGTGTTGTTCATTAGTGGTTTCATGGCATTGTTTTGGTTGTTTAAGTGGGCTGGTTTTTTTTTTTCTCTCAAATTTGCCTTAACATTGTACTATAAATAAAATAAATACTCCGGTGGTTACAACACAGTACAAAGTAAATGTTGTACTTTTTAACCGTCCCACACAGGAAAGTTTTGTCAGCGTACACACACACACACACACACACACACACACACACACACACACACACACACACACACACACACACACACACACAGTTTTGGTGTAATTGTCAGGCTGCTTGTGTAGTCTGGCAAGCACCTGTTAGTAGGTCAGAGGTCAGAGGCGTCTCCAGACCAGCAGAAACCTGCCTCACTAGCCCGCAAACTCCACACAACAGGTGTTTGGGTGCGCACAGTGTGTTGTGTTGTGTGTGTGTGTGTGTGTTGTGTTTGCTTAGTGTGTATTTGTACAATTGTTCATGAACAGACTGTACAGCGCGTGTTTTCTTACAAAACAAATGCAATAAAACGAAACTCAAATATGGTCAGGCAAGGAAGTGGATACAAGCGTTTGATAAAAGGGTGTGATTACGTAATGTACAAACTGGGACAAGAACACTTGCTGGCATGAACTGTCAAGAGCGGCCGAGTGTTTGAAGAGCTATCGCACAGGGCTACGAATGGGAGTACACAGGCACACAGGGTTCACAGTGGGGCTCTGAGGCGGTTGATGCGGTTTTTTTTGTCGTTTTTGGTTGTCGAGTTATAGAGAGAGGCTGGCTGGACGCGCTGCCGTCGCGGCACGGAAGGAGTTAAGTTTGGTTGCCGCGGGTGACGCTAGGAGCAGCATTATGCAAGCTGTGAGACGGAGCGAGACGAGGAAGTGCGTCGCAGAATGCTGAGCTCAGGGGTTTGGCACGCTGCCAAGCTCGCACACACACACACACACACACACACACACACACACACACACACACACACACACACACACACACACACACACACACACACACACACACACGGCGCTCAGCTGAGGGCATTCCAAGCCTGCATGCTGCCAACACTCCCTTCCTTTGTTTTGGTACTCCCTGCTTCTTCTCCCCCATGTTTCCTCCATCAGTCATCTGTTTCTCCGTCTCACTCGCTCACTCCCTCACTCGCTCACTCACTCATATTTTCTGTCTCATTCACACTCTTCTCCTCTTCTCTGTCTCTCTCCCTCTGACGTCACTGGGTCAGCTGTGGGCCAGGCGTGTGTGGGGGAGGGACTATCTGTAAGGGAGTAATGTGCTGATGCCGTTTGAGGAAGAGAAACGGGAAGCCAGCAGGTTAGCAGTGTACTGTGTCATCATTCTGCCCAACACGAAAATAAGGATGTGTGTGTGTGTGTGTGTGTGTGTGTGTGTGTGTGTGTATGTGTCTCTATGCATGTGCCATTAATAACCCCAAATGGTAGCAGTTTTTTTTTTGACAGTAGAAGAGTATTATGTGCTGTAGTGTATTAATAGTTTGATAGTAAATGAATGGTTCACAGTAGCAGAGTGTGTTTGACATTCGGAGAGTATATGTAAAGGAGTATATTTAACAGTAGCGGAGAGTTTTTAGCCTCATTTCCACCCAACAGTCTAGTTTGGTTGAGTTCAGTTTATTACACATTGGAATGGTTATTTTAGCCTTTCCGTTGGCAAAAGTTGTGGTTGGTACGACAAATAACCTACCCCTCATCGTTATTATTTTAGACTACAAAACCCACGATGAGTCTATCTTCATTTCATGACGATACAATACCATTCAAAGACGATGAGCGATAATATTGAACCCCTCTGTTGAGGTTCCTACTAGCACACTAACCTGGGACCTAGAGGTGGAGCTAGAAACACTGCGGACCGCTGATTGGTCAACAGAACCGTCACTTTGCGCGGCAAAGTTAAACAAAGCTTGGCTCCTTGTTGTAATAAGCGTCAGAGAAGAAAGAATGTGAAACATTCAATGTCCTCTCCATTGTGTTGCTGCGTTCGTGCGTTTACTCTGTCACGTTGAATATGATGTCAAGATGGTTACGTGGCTATGAACCCCGCCTACATTTTCGGGTAGCCGTTTGTGGTGGAAACGCAAAACGGATCTAGGGTTAGGTACAGGTTGGAGTATGTTCGACAGTAGGAGAGTATATGTGAGTATTTTTGACGGACCATACTCTCCCGTCTCCTCCGGCAGGCTTCCACCTCAGCGGCACGGTGCGAGAGCCGGCCGCGCCATCGGCGTCCGAGCCGGCGGTGGGGGCGGAGCAGCAGCAGCAGCAGCAGCCGTGCAGCGTGAGCGTGAGCTTCGACCGCTGCAAGATCACGGCGGTGACGTGCACGTGCGGCAACAAGGACATCTTCTACTGCGCGCACGTGGTGGCGCTGGCGCTGTACCGCGTGCGCAAGCCCGAGCAGGTGAAGCTGCGGCTGCCCATCTCGGAGACGCTGTTTCAGATGAACCGGGACCAGCTGCAGAAGTTCGTCCAGTACCTGATCACGGTGCACCACACCGAGGTGCTGCCCACCGCGCAGAAGCTGGCCGACGAGATCCTGTCCCAGGACTCGGAGATCAACCAGGTCCACGGTGAGTGGGGCGGGGGGGGGGGGGGGGGAGGAGGGATGTAAGTGGACTTGGAGCCAGGGGTGTTTTCACAAGGGGGCCCTAATAAATCTGACCATTGGTTTTGGATTTGAACTTCAATGATTTTCATTTCTCAGGGGACATAACTCGACTAGGAGGCTGTCATTTAATCATTATTGTGTATCATCCGGAGGTAGCGGGTTACAAATATGACTTTACCATTGACTTTATTAATCCCAGATCATGGAAAGATGCAGGACAGTAATAGTGAACAAAATTAAAACTAATACTAAAAGAATACAGAATACAAACATCTATATACACAATGAGTGAGGGGTTGTGTAAGTGTTAAGGCATAGGAAGGAGTAGGTGGCTTAAGTAAGCGAAAGGTCGTAAGAACAAAGTGACGTGATTGCGGCAAAAACGAACCAGCGCAGGATTTTGTGGCGAAATCTCCACAGGCGCCGGCGACGCGAACAGCGTGTGCGATTAGTCAGAAGAGCGCAGGGGGCCGCTTGACTTATTTATATTCAGATTTCCTCCGTCTGCATGGAGACCCCGCTGGCCTTATCTAGTGGAACATAAGGTGACTAAACAACCGCACTTCTTTTGGGTTGAGCACAAAATCAACCTCTTTTGAAGTCTGCTAACCCACTTTTTAGTGGGTGGTGTTTTTCTATAGTCGCGGAGACGCGTGGCATCCGGCCAGAGTGACACATCCTGCGCTGTACGGAATTGCCTTCTAGTTCCAACACGTGTCTAGTCGTATGTTTTACGACTGCGGCTGCCTGACTTTGCATGATCGCCCATTCCCGCCTGCCATTGTGACGGCGGTTTAAAGTGACGAATGAGAGGCTTGTGGCAGAATGCATGGCTTGCGTTGGGGCTTGACAGATACCTGGAGTTATAGTTGGGGTGGGGCAAAATTCCCTTTTATTGTTGCGGTCCTAGATTCTACTACATACTAGCAGACTACAAGAATTGTTGGAATTTCTAATTAAACTGTATACTGTATACTGTAATACTGATGTCACTCATAAGGTGTGTGTGTGTGTGTGTGTGTGTGTGTGTGTGTGTGTGTTTGTGTTTGTGTGTGTGTCCATGTGTCCGTCTGCGTGTAGGAGCCCCTGACCCCACGGCAGGGGCCAGTGTCGACGATGAGAACTGCTGGCACCTGGACGAGGAGCAGGTCCAGGAGCAGGTGAAGCTCTTCCTGTCCCAGGGAGGGTACCACGGCTCTGGGAAGCAGCTCAACCTGCTCTTCAGCAAGGTACCCGTTCCCCTTGGTTCACAAAGCAATGACGTCATACTAAAGTCAACGGTAGCTATAGAAAGGCTACATGGAGCACCTGTAGCCATGGAAATGCTTTGACAATAATATTGCCTCACAATTATCCATGTTCACACACACAGACACACATAGACACATTCGTCCATTTACCCATATACTCGTTCATACACCCATGCATGCATATGCTCATCCGTTCATGCATATATTAATCCATTCACACATTACTTTCATGCGCCGACGGCAGTGTCAATATTCACTATTTTATGTCCATTATTAATATTGTGACAAATTGGCACATTTTTCTTCTTGGGTTTGGTGTCTTTAAAGGTAGCTGTGTCTTTAAACGTACCTGGCTTTTAACGTACCTGTGTCTTTAACTTAGTCTTCAAGCTTACCTGTGTCTTTAACGGTGTCTTTGTGCCCCAGGTGAGGGAGATGCTGAAGATGAGGGACTCCAACGGAGCGCGGATGTTGACTCTGATCACCGGTCAGTTCCTGGGCGACCCTCGGCTGGCGCTATGGAAACAGCAGGGGACCACCATGACTGACAAATACAGGCAGCTCTGGGACGAGCTAGGTAAATACACAGGATGAGCTCTGTAAAATATACAAATACACAGGATGAGCTATGTAAAGTTTACAAATACATGGGGTGAACTCGATAAAATACACACACATATATGGGATGTACAAGGAGAAATACACACAAATACAAAAACTAGGTAAAGAACATGGCATGAACTCGGTGCAATACACACAAGTGCATGGTATGAACAGGGTTTAAATATCCACAAATACATGGGTTTGAAGGGAACTATGTGAAACACACAAATACACGGATTGAACAAAACAAAATATGAAAGAACATGTGTACTTGCTGGCTTACATATAGAGACTCATCACGCGGCACACGTGCACAGCCACTGGGTGTGTGAGGGTGTGTGTGCTGCTGCAATACAACCGGAATACCACTGACTTGTTGGTGCACATCTATGTAAAACAAACAGAGGTGTGCACCCCACAATTTCATATAGATCCAAAGCCACGCCAACACAAAGAACCGAGCGGCGCTTTACTTGCTCTGCGTGAGTTAAGTGGACAGGTACAGCAGGTTTATGTTTGGTCTCATTCATGTCAAATAATTGTATATTAATGTACCCTTTGGGGACATGAGAGACGCATACAGGGGGCAGACTGTCTTAGATGGACATAAACACACGCTCTGAGCGCGTTCTCTTTCGCTTTCTTTGACCGCACATCCTGGCATGACCTAATGTTAACAAGATGATGGATATTTATTTATTCGTCGGCAAAGAAAAGATAATTTAATGATGCATAACCATTTACACGTTTATTAAGAAACTGTTTCTGTAGAAACTACCATTACCATAATGCTTGATTTAAGTAACGGATGGTCTAAGGAACATTAGTTATGGCGATAGGCTTGAGCCACCACACATGTTTTCTGTAACTAGAAACGTTATAAAGTGACCGTTTTTTAGTAAAAGACCATTCAGCCCTTTCTCTTCCTTACCCACTTGGATTGTGTTTCTTTGATATTTGTTTAGTTTAGTTTGTATTGCTTTGGCTGACATCCATGACAGCTGAAGCACCTGAATACTTAAGCACCTTCATCCAATAGTCAACTCCATCTTCCACAAGTGGAGGGGTGTGTGTGTGTTTTATTCTTTTTGTGTAGCTAGTAGCATACATTTTTTGCATAGTCACACTTTGCATCTCTTTACATGTTATTAATAAACTTTCTCACACAGTAGAGCAAACACAGGTGTCTCCCCAGTAACCATACCATCAGCTATACTGTCTTGCAACAAAGATTATCACAGATTATCATGAGCTGTCAGTCATGTACAAATAGTGTGCCGGTTGAGTGTGTCAACACAGTCGTTGGCTGTCCACAGTGAGCAAGTGGGGCAAGAAGTAACAGGAACAGTCGAACCAAATGAACCCCCATGGGCTTAGCTTAGCACTATTCTGCTAAAATGGGCTTAGCTCAGCACTGCGTATCCTACAATGGGATGGTGCAGAAAAACGGTTAACATCCGCCATTGTATCTTTGTCTTTGAAAAACGGACAGGGTACCATTTGTTGCCCGTTGTCGTTTATTTTCACGCTAATCTTGTAATACTGTGTTGACTGTCAACAAGACCTGTGCGTGTTGTGTCTCGCCATTCACTAATGTGTGTGTGTGTGTGTGTGTGTGTGTCTCTCCAGGTGCATTGTGGATGTGCATCGTTCTGAACCCTCACTGTAAGAGGGAGCAGAAGAGCTCCTGGCTGCAGCAGCTCCGCCGGTGGAACAGCGTGGACGTGTGTCCCTTGGAGGACGGTAACCATGGCAGCGAGCTGACCAATCTGACCAACGCACTACCTCAGGGCCCGCACGGCCACCCAGGTGAGACCTCCTGGCCAATCGGAAAGAAGGGGCCCCCTCTCTCTCTCTACGTCTCTTATCATAACACTCATACAATTCCTATTTCCCTCGTAACCACCGCGACCTTCAAGTGCCGCCCCCTTCCCCCGATATCCAGCTTCTAGACCATAATGTGAAAACTCGCTAGTGTAATAACTCACCCAATCCTCTGTATACTTGACGTTATTTTCTTTTTGTCATTTGACATTATTTTCTTTTCTTTTTGTCCCTTATACGTTTTTCAGGCTAATGCGGATATTACTGAGTACACACACATAGTCAGTGGTCCTCTACCCCCTGCACTCTGCCTGCTGTGTTACTCTGCATAGTTTTCTAGCATTTTACTATGACCATATTATGTTTTTTTGCGTTATTATCCTGCATTATTGTACATACAGACTTACTTGGCTTGATATTTTTCACATTTTCTTATTTTACATTTTGATTGTAATTTATGTATGTAGGCCTGGTTGATGTGAGCTTTGTCTCCAGAATATCATTGGCCAGGATGACCTTGTGTGATACTGCTCATTTGATGGATAAAAAATGTTTACACACACACACACACACACACACACACACACACACACACACACACACACACACACACACACACACACACACACACACACACACACACACACACACACAGCTGACGGACGGTTAAACGGTGTTCCTGCCTCCCTGTCAGACGCCCTGGCTCGGCCCCACCGGACGGTGTTCACGCGAGCCATCGAGGCATGTGACCTCCACTGGCAGGACCCCCACCTGCAGCACGTCATCACCCAGGACCTCTTTACCACCTGCTGTTACCACGACAACCGCCACAGCGCCCTGTTCGACTCCCGCGGCCGGCCCCTGTGGCACGGTAATAAAATATATACAAAATGATAAAGTATATAATATAATTAATAATGACGTTTATAATAACATCAACAATAAAGCATGTAATAAAATGTATAATAACAATGTATTTCATAAATAAAAAAAACGTTTTCATTAGCCTAGGTATTACAGTATATTTACGTTGATTTAGGATCTTGCAGTACTACAACTCTCTTGATTCCTTTCAATATTATGGCGGAGTATCACCAACAAAAAGTCCCATGATGCATTCTGATGTACAAGCCCTATATGTGAATTACTGTCTATAATATAAATGTATTATTGTTGTCCCCACAGAGCATGTGCCCACTGCCTGCGCCCGAGTGGACGCTCTGAGGTCACATGGTTACCCCAAGGAAGCGCTGCGATTGGCCATTGCCATCGTCAACACCCTACAGAGGCAACAACAGAAGCAGTTGGAGTTCTTCCGGAATCACAAGAAAGGTTAGTTTTTGTTTGTTTCTTGTATGTCTTTTTAAAACTTTGAATGTTACCCCTGAAGAACAAGTGTAACATTTTCTATCCAAGATTGTTTATATAGTTTAAATTTAAGCAATATTACATGAGGTCAATGAAGTGCCAATAATGACGGTAAAGCACACCCTCGAGTGTAATATTGCGATTGCGATTAACAAAATTACCAAAAAAATGATCAATTTTGTATCGCTATTGTAGGCTACTGTTTTGCTCTCGCTCTACTCCTATAGTGGCAGTTACAATGTTACCATGGAAACAATGGTGGAGTAATATTTATAGTGATGAGGCAGCACGCCTACGTGTGTTGTCATGCTGATCTGAGCATGATTTAAATGTCTAGTTACCCAATCGGTTTGCTTGGACGGAACTACCTGTTGTATAATTGCTGATATTCAATCTGTATTTCAAACAATATATACATTATACAGCATATTTTCTACTACTACTACTAACTTTGACTATTACTATTCTACTATTGATACTGGTACTGCTACATTGTATTACTTTATTATTTTATTACTTTGTTACCATTAGTATTATTTATTAATTGCTATTGGTACTACCATTCTACGAGGCTAGCACATGGACTGCTACTACCACCAATACTACTACTACAGCAACTACTATTGCAAATACTTTTACCCCTAACCCTGGCAGTGTTCATGCCATGATCTACCAGTTGAGTTAAACAAGATGGCATACCATTTATTTATTCATTTGTTTGAACAGGAAGTCTCATTGAGATAGAGATCTCGTTTTTCTGGAGAGACCTGTATACAAATAAACACATATACAAAAGTTTGACAAGACAAGCACTCAGTCAATACATTCAGTTAATTTCAGTGTATACAAAGTCAAAAGCAAAAAAAGACCACGGTTACACCCATCGTACAGAGAAGCTGAGCGTAACATTTTAAAATGTCAGCTGAGATGAGTGAGCCTAGTTTCAGGGTTTTTTCTAACTCATTCCATTTGTATGGAGCAACATGTGTTAAAACCTGATTTGCCAAGCGCCGGTTTTACAAGTCGTGTATTTAGAGCTATAAAATCCTTTGACCTTGTGGCATAATTATTATTTATATAGCTGATTAGAGAGGAGAGATAATCAGGAAGTTTATTATAGAATCAGACATTCCTTCTCATTACTGGCCCCTGTGGCCGGTAAGTGAACTGCAGCCTGCTGGAGCTCGTGCATTCAGAGCACTGGAGTGCGACCTTCGTGGGTTAAGACCATAACAATCATAATCTAATGTTAGTTATAATCATACATAAATGTACAAATTAAAAAGTTATGAAAGAACAGACATTTTGACATTATCATTTAGACGTCACTTCCTTCCTTTTTCCCCGGCAGCCCACAGGCTGTTCTACGTAACAGTCAGGGAAGGCAATTGGCAATTTATAGCGATTTATGCATGTAAAAATCCTACACATAGTCCCTTAAATAGGCTCCTCCTTGTTGAGGAAGACCTAGCAGATAAAATCTTACTCTCTTTACCTCATTATAAAACAGATAGTTCCGGTCCTTGATTCTGATTGGCTTAACGCTGTTGTAAAATGCTATAAACACACACTGCATAACAATTCAAATTTAGTATTAATGCGCCTGTATCCTAGCCTGTGTTGCTTGGCAACCATTTTGCTGTCTTAAATATTAACAAATATTTAGCGCTCTGCTAGTGCTATGTGCTAATTTGAGTGCTCTGATTTAATAAATGTATTCTTTGATTTTTGAGACAATAGCCCATATGTTATTTAGCCTTTCAGATATATATATATATATATATATATATATATATATATATATATATATATATATATATATATATATATATATAAATCGCCCCCTTGCAAATTTTAACAGCTGCCCCAGTCACTTCCTTCTGGCTCCGCGGCCTCTCGTGGCACTTCATTAAATTTGGCTTAATATCCTCTGTCTGACACTGCGGTAAGTCCAGAGTGTTAAAGTCACATGTGTGTTTTTATGCAGACCTGTTGCATAAGGGCGTGACCTCCACCAGCAACCCTGAGGGCTGGGTGGGCCACCCTCTGGACCCCATCGGCACCCTGTTCAGCACCCTGATGGGGACAGGGCCAGGGGGGTGCGACGACCCAGCTGGAGGCAGGCTGGACTTCTCAGGTATGTGGGGTTCACACACTCACACACTGCTTGGTACATACATGAACATGCGCACACACACACACACACACACACAGGACGCACGCACACACACATCCTATACACACTGAAGCACCCATACACATCACTAACCCTAACCCTGTACATGTACTGGCATACACGCACACTGAAACAGCAAACAAACTGAATTCACACTGCTCTCAATATCAAATCAAGATGTATAGATCGATGCATCAATATATTCTTTATTGATTAATCCCCCCCTTCCTCCTATACCTTCCCCTCCAAAAGCCAAGAGAGTCAAGCATCCCCAGTTCCCAACCCACCGTTACCTGGACGACGGCGAGTCGCTGGTCTCGCTGGCGGTGGAGGTGGCGCTGCTGGGCCTCGGGCAGCAGCGGGCCATGCCCGACGGCCTCTACGCCCAGGAGAAGCTGTGTCGCCACGAGGAGCAGTTGCTCAGCCGGCTGCAGGAGGTGGAGCTGGACGACCGGTTGGTGAAGGTGTTCCGCAGGCAGGCCACACTCCTGCTGGAGGGTGAGTGGAGAGGGCGACCGGACGCAACACTCACGCACACACTGGAGGCGACTCCAAGTCTCAAATGCATGCATGCACGCACGTGTATACGCATACACGTGTGTATGCATAGACGCACGCACACACGCACACGCACACACACACACACACACACACACACACACACACACACACACACACACACACACACACACACACACACACACACACACACGCACACACACACGCATGTACACACACAAAACACCGACACACACGCACACTGAAGTAGACTCAAAGTCTCAAATGCACGTGTGTACACATAGACACATGTGTATGCATAGACGCACGCCAAAACAAACACACACACACACACACATACACTCAAAGTTGGCTGGGTTCCGCATATTTATGGTTGTAGAGCCTTATTCTATTGTTCTCTTGTTTTGTGTGTGTGTGTGTGTGTTCTCTAGCCGGTTCTCACAATGATAACTAAACAAGTGTGTGTGTGTGTGTGTGTGTGTGTGTGTGTGTGTGTGTGTTTTCTAGCTGGTTCTCACAATGATAACTAAACAAGTGTGTGTGTGTGTTTTCTAGCCGGTCCCCACAGTGGTCTCGGGGAGCTGCTCCACAGAGAAAGTGTCCCCATGCACACCTTTGCCAAGTACCTGTTCACCACACTGCTACCTCACGAGGCTGAACTGGCATACAAGATTGCACTTAGAGCCATGAGGTGAGTAGATCACATGTGGGAATAAGTAATAGAAAATAATGCTCTTCCATACACGTAGTATTTACTGCTCTTTGTTTATATGAGGGAGGTTTTGGACTGGGGGTGGGGGGGGGGGGGGGGTTGGGAATTAGCCTCGTGAGACCATCTCGATCTCGCAAGTTCAAATTTTGTTTTTCTCTGGAGATTGATCTGGCCAGGCTTCAAGTTGTGCGCTTGTGGATTTGATGCAGCTATAGCATCAGTTATATCTGAACTGGAGAATATTTTTTCATTGAAAGAAGAGCAAAGACGGTGATAGACAGATGGTTCATCCAATCACCTGCCAAGTATTTTTTGAAAGTGCCCGTCCCTTTCCAAACGGTTTTCAAGGACGACTTCCCGGATGGTTCTGTGTAACAAACCAACTATTTATCAAAGAAACAAATAAAACCAAGCAGTCATAGCTCTCAAATGGAAGCACGTGAAACCATTGTTGAATAATAATACAGTTATTTATATTATACTAATACTATTATATGAAAAAATGTACATCAATGTCAAACATATTTTTCCATTCATATTTTTTACTGTTGTCATTTAGTAGACACTTTTCTCCAAAGGGACTTGCAGTGAATTCCATTTACCCTTGTATTCAGCATCTATATATGCACAGCTCTACATCTCCGGAATGCCCATATAAGAGCGTCCTGTTCCTGTGTTTGTGTTTAGGCTGCCAGTCCTGGAGCCCTCTGGTGACCTCTCCCGGTCTCACCACATCGTATCCGTGGTAACCAACCGATACCCGCGCTGGTTCACTCTCAGCCACGTAGAGTCCCAACAATGTGAGCTGGCATCCACCATGCTCACGGCTGCTAAAGGTAACGTGCACACACACACTCACACTCACACACACGCTCACACGTACACACTACCACTCGCATGTTCACACATGAACACAGTCACTCATACACATGCATGCACAAACAGGTTTGCATACACACACATACACACATAACATGCTCACTGCTGCTAGTTACATGCATGAAGACACACACACACATATTCTAATTTAGGATATATAATTCTACATGACTTAGTTGTACAATTATGAAATGGATAGTTCCAGTCCTTGATTCTGATTGGCTCGAAGCCATTTAAACTCTAAAAAACACACACATGTGACTGCATAACAATGTATTTTAATTATGAATGTGCCTGTATGCTAGCCCTGTGTTGCTTGGCAACCATTTTGCTGTCTTGAGGAACTATATTGCTTGGCAGAAGAATGAGGATCTGTTTTCAATAATTGATCGCATTTTATGTTGTGTGTAACCGTTTTAGTAACTGTTTTTTTCGTGCCGTGCCTAAGGACGCCCCCTAGCTGTTCTAAAATCACTGTAAACTGTGGCCTCTTGTGGCTTATTGGCTAAACATATTGCTGGTGTCCCTCCAGGTGACGCGTGTAAACTCCAGACAGTGTTGGAGTCCGTCCAGAAGAACATCCACTCCTCGTCTCACATCTTCAAGCTGGCCCAGGACGCGTTCAAGATCGCTACGCTCATGGACAGCCTGCCGGACATCACCCTGCTCAAGGTGGCCCTGGAGCTGGGGCTGCAGGTACGCACGCATGCATGCATGCACGCACACACACACACACACACACACACACACACACACACACACACACACACACACACACACACACACACACACACACACACACACACACACACACACACACACACACACACACACACACACACACACACACGGGTAGAATACACACACACACATGTGCGTAGAATACACACGCATGCACGCGTGCATAGAATACACACACACACATGCGTAGAATACGCACCCACACACATAGAACGTACACACTGCGGACATTGGGGAACGAACCCTGAACCACACACGCATCCTGCCCCGGTGCTGCTGACACTGTCCTCCACTCTGTGTAGGTGATGAGGATGACACTGTCCACCCTGAACTGGCGGAGGAGGGAGATGGTGCGCTGGCTGGTGACTTGTGCCACTGAAGTTGGTGAGTAAAGACGTCAGGAAAGACCTTTCCAGTCAGATGGTTTAGATTAGATTAGGTTTAGATTAAATGAGATTAAGTTTAGATTAGATTAGATTAGGTTTAGATTAAATTAGATGGGTACTTTATTCGTCCCTAAGGGGGTGATTCAGTTGTAACGGCAGCACACGAAAAAGCAAAACAAAACCTGTATAGAAATAACAGAAAATAGAAATAAAATCACAAGAGGACACAAAAAAAACATATTATAGAAATGCAGTATTTGCGTTAACAATATTATATGTAGATAATGTTGTTTAAGTACAGTGCAAATGTAGTAGGTTCTCTCTAGGTTAATTTGGCTTTGTTTGAGCATGGCGTATGTGTGTTTGAGGTTTTTAATGATAAAGGATGTGAATATAACAGTATGTTATGTTGTTGCTATAGGAACAATATACAGCTCCCAAGCTGGTTTCAAGTGAATGTAGGGGAACAAGAGGTTCATTATGTATACTAGAATCAGAGAAAGTAACTGAGTTTTAGTTCATTTAAAGCTTTTGAGAGATTTTGATCAAGCATCAAAGACCATCAAGTGTAGTTATAGTGATGCAAAATATTTAAATACATTTAAATAAATTCCAGTCATTCAAAATGTTGTTATAAATTCCAGTCATTTATAACAACATTTTGAATTCATTTTCATTTGAGATAACATGGGCGATATCTCAACTCTGAACTTCCTGAAAAAGAACCCAAAATGTATTCTAAAACAGATAATAAACCACAAAAAGATACCGCAAAACCCATGTACACAACTCAACCCCGATGCCATACCCCTCTCTATCCACCAGGGGTGTACGCGCTTGACAGCATCATGCAGAACTGGTACACCCTCTTCACGCCCACCGAGGCCACCAGCATCGTGGCCACCACCGTCATGTCCAACAGCACCGTGCTCCGCCTGCACCTCGACTGCCACCAGCAGGAGAACCTGGCCTCCTCCGCCCGCACCCTGGCCCTGCAGTGCGCCATGAAGGACCCGCAGAACTGCGCCCTGTCGGCCCTCACCCTCTGCGAGAAGGACCACATCGCCTTCGAGACGGCCTACCAGATCGTGCTGGACGCGGCGGCGGCCACGGCGGCCACGGGCATGAGCTACACGCAGCTGTTCACCATCGCCCGCTACATGGAGCACCGCGGCTACCCCATGCGCGCGTACAAGCTCGCCACGCTGGCCATGACCCACCTCAACCTCAGCTACAACCAGGACACGCACCCGGCCATCAACGACGTGCTGTGGGCGTGCGCGCTCAGCCACTCGCTGGGCAAGAACGAGCTGGCCGCCGTCATCCCGCTGGTGGTGAAGAGCGTGAAGTGCGCCACGGTGCTGTCGGACATTTTGCGCCGGTGCACGATCACCACGCCGGGCATGGTGGTGTCGGCGCTGCACAGCCGCCGGAACTCCGGCAAGCTGATGTCACTGGACAAGGCGCCGCTGCGGAAGCTGCTGGACGCCACCATCGGCGCCTACATCAACACGACGCACTCGCGGCTCACGCACATCAGCCCGCGGCACTACGGCGAGTTTATAGAGTTCCTCAGCAAGGCCCGCGAGACGTTCTTGATGGCGCACGACGGACACGCGCAGTTCACGCAGTTCATCGACAACCTGAAGCAGATCTACAAGGGCAAGAAGAAACTCATGATGCTCGTGCGAGAGAGATTCGGATGACGGACAAACAAACTTAAATGTTTTTACTTGAGTCCAACCCCCCCGTTTTATCCTTTCCAACTCGCTGCAGAAATAGATTGTGATCTTTTTTTAAAATCTGCAGTTCACAGACAACCTGAAACAGGTATAGGGCAAGAAGGAACTTGTGATGCTTGTTCGATGGATGAGTTTAGACCAATGGAGTCTAAATCTGGGTATTAAATCAGGTTTTCCGGAGGCTATAGAAATACCAGTATTTTGTGTACTTTAAGTCCATCTTTAAAGGGCCCTTATTATACCACCAGGTGTCATATTGATGAGCCATTATGAGCCATTTCAAAATCTATCCCTTTGTGACATCACAATGTGGGAGTGTCCAATCAGCTAGAAGGAGTTATTTGGACTGTATTACGTGGTAGGTTGGAGTTGATCTGTCCATCATACATATGAGCAGACACTCCCACTTGTGACGTCATAAAGGGGTGGATTTTAAGCACAAACTAATGACTTGATACAATAAAAAAAAAGAAGTAAAGAAGAAATTACATTTGAAACTATAATGGCGCCAAACAAAATATAAGCCACACTTGGTATTCATTTTAATAGTCAGGATACAAAAGCTCAAGTGTATGAGCGCAAGATAAATACAAAATCTATCTGTTAACACCAAGTGAATATCCAACTTGCACTTCCATTTCCTCATGGATTACCCGTAGCCTCAAACTAAACAGAAATGGCTTTAAACCAAGAGGACTCCCTATCTTAAGCAACAATTACCTCTTCTAAGGATTGTGTGTAAGCTTTATTCCACCTTCTGGCACATAAAGAAGTTTCTAAAAGAAAATCCACAAAAATCATTATTCTTTTGAACCAATATTCTTCGGTTTTTGTAAGACTCAAAAAAAGCAGTTGTATGTTTTGTCTTTTCAGTGTTGCCATTCATACTGCTCACATTTAACAAACAAAGTATAGAAACACACAAAGATACTGTCGTCATGTTACTTGCTTGTGAAAAATGTCAAAATACATTCTCAGGGATTACTTTGAAAAATCTAACAAAAAAAGTTAAGAAGCATTTTATTGTACAGTACTCACAGATTATTGTGTCTGAATATGTAAAAATGTATACATTTACTAATTTATGACAGAATATTATATGTAATGCAAATACTTGAAGTTTTTGGTATTTGTTTTTGTTTTGTTTTTTACAAAAACATATCAGAAAGACTTGAAATGTGCGCCCCGTGGTGTATTTTGAGGCCAGGTGACTGTCGAATGGCATTTGCATCTCATCCATTGACCGTCGGTAACCTAGCAACAGTGTGTGTCAGTTGATTGTCACCGAAGGCAACAGAGGTTATTGACACCTTTTATTGACAAGCTGTGAAGCATCCAAAGGTGGACAACCGAAACAATGTGTTGAGTTGTTGTACTGATGCACTGTGACGACGCATACGGTGAACAGAAAACGGGCTTATTGCGAGACGATAAATTGTCTTATTTTGTTTTGTATTAATACACGGAATGCATGCGTTCATATAATGGGAGCGCAGTGGGGGACCATAGGCCATGTTAGAAAACAGTCTTCTGAGCAACAAACCCTGGATCAGTGACTTACAATAGGCCACATTCACCTAGCGGGCCGCTAAGGGAATGATGCCCATAACACTCGGTCGAGCCAACACCATGGCTCTGTTTTTTAAAGGAAAATTAAACTGCTGGACTCTCCTCTATTAATAGAAAGTCTGATGGCAGACGAGCTCAAATCTGGGTGAACTGGGGGTTTCATTTTACTTTCGCTTCACATTTATTTAGACCAATCATGTGGCTGGGGGCGGGGATCTGTAGACGCGTGTTACATGGAATGACCGGCGGAACCACAACAGTGTGATATGGCCGACCGTTCATCTCGGATCCAGAAGAGGACAGATAACTAAAACGATAGCGCCGTCTTTCCATTGTCGGTGTCCCTCATTGGCCGACGGCAAACGCAAACTCGGCCAGCACCGGTAAACTAATCTTTTCCAGTAGCCGGTGGGAAGACGAGCTAAAGCGTCCTGTCCGGACACCAACGTCCTTAGACAAAGTGTCTGTAAAGGTTTCAAACCTGTGTAGTAGACTGGCCACTGTAGACAATACTTTTGTTTCGGAAGAATACATCCCTAACAAAACAGGAAACACTGCGTAACTCCGCCCCTCGCACGGTCTGGTTTCCGGCCCCGGCGCTGTGCAGTCCCCCCCCCCCCCAGAAGTTCGGCAACATTGTCGACCTTCTGGAGCCGAGATGAACCTGTAATAACTTGGGAGTGGCACGGCTACTGCTTTCTGCTCCACGCTCGACTACAACCCCGGATACAAGTCCACTATACTACTACTACTACTACAGTGTCTGCTATGCTAGCTAGCAAGGTGGCTAATGTGTCCGTTGTAGTTTTTTCCAAGCTCTTCCTAAATCATCAGTGTAGTGATTTACAACTCTACTTTTTTTTTTTTTTTTTTTTTACCCTTGGTGCAACTGCCAGTTTTGTTATTTTGCTTGCCAGACAAAAAGGGGAACCTTAAACATGTATGCCTTTTTCTGTTAAACAAGCTAATGTTGCTTGACAGTGGAATTTCTCTTTAAAAACTATTTTTACCTTTAAAACTACAGTATAACATGGGTACAGTAAAAATTGTTTCTTGTCCTGTGTCGGCCATAAAGGAAAACTTGTTTAGGCCCAAGAAATGTATATTTGCCTCCTCTGTAGCG
This sequence comes from Merluccius polli, assembly GCA_030340625.1. NCBI lineage: Eukaryota > Metazoa > Chordata > Actinopteri > Gadiformes > Merlucciidae > Merluccius > Merluccius polli. The sequence continues at coordinate 19,804 of JAOPHQ010002278.1, forward strand.
ATACAGACTTTGTGCAGGGCAGAAAGTTACTGTTTAGGTCTTGACTGTTCAGCTTTTTATAGCCTACTGTATATGGTCCTATGATTTCTTTTTATTTTTTTCATTTGTTTGGCTGCTTTAAAATAACCAAATGACCGTTTGTAACTACCAAACCTTGTTCATTTAAAATAAGAAATCAACACCTTTTTTTTTTACTTAAGTTCTTTTTTATATTCTGTATTCTGTGCTTTAAAAGCCCTTTTGTTTCTCATTTGTTTTTCTGTGAAAATTATTCAGTGTGACTTTCCCCTGTCCTCACTAGAGGTATATTACTAGCTCCCTTGTTTATAAAATAATTATGATCATTTTATTTATTATATTGCGTAAAAAGTTTGTACCGCCGTTTCAACTTGCTGATGAAATGGAATCTTAAGGTTTGATACATCAATATCAATTTATTTATGTAACTGGATCACTGTTTTATAAACTTGTTAATGATTCATTTTCTTTTGATTAAAATTTTGAGAGGATACGGTCTACACTTTGTTTTTCTTTAAAATACCATTTCAATTGTAATGAAGATTTTAAAGTCCAGATTTAATTACTACTTGAAGGAACTGAAAAAACTATTAAATCAATAAATATGCTAAACAAAAACACAGGGCCCTTGAGAAAATTCATTAGAATATTCTTTTAATTTGGATGACCTCAAATGATCAATTTCAGTCTGATGACTTAACCCCAAGAAGAATGCATAATATAATATAAATCTCTGCTTTATGAGAAACCACTCCTTACAGAATGACTGTTACTAGTAAAAAAAATATTTATTGATATTTAAATATTTAATATTTATTTTGTTGGCCCAAACATTCAAGCCTGTGTATGGTGAAGTTACACAAGACCTTTGCGTCTAGATCTGAATTGTACCCCCACTGTATAAGGTTTTCCTTTATAGATGAAAGCACCATCGCTGTCTTTGATTTCTCCTCTCATCTCCGTCTTTCATCTGCCCTGGCATGACTCTGCTTGGGAGGAGCGGTCGGCTCAATTTTTTGGGGACCTTCACGTAGAAAACCTCCCGTTTCAACAGCTTTTGAATGGAAAAGGAATGAAAGGAATCCAAAATGCCACACGTCTGCATTGCTGACTGTCCCATAAAGTTCTCACAAATTAGAAAATGGACCTTTTTTTACAGAGGGTAGCCATACATCACATACTATATTACAAAACTTTTTGAGCATGGCAATTTTCAGTGTAATTATGAACACTGACATTCATCAGTTTAGTTTTAACTGTTCATAGTCGTATGACGCATAGGAGATATTTTAGAATATAACCATTAGGTCAAATGACAGAAACATGATTTCGACCACTATCCTCAAGATTTGTTGGTTAATTATGATTATCTTTATCATCATATTTGATTTATAATGGCCATTTGAATTGTATTAATGACATTTCATTCTGATGTGTTACAAATAGCTAACTGCCTAATTTGATTAAGGCTTGTGACTAAATAGACCTGCAGGAGCAATGACGTCCAATCAAAGCATATATCCACCAATTAAGGTGACAGAATATCTCCCTTTGTCTTGTCTCCTAGCAACAAGGGCCCTCTGGCAGTTGATTAGTCCTAAATAATTATAGTAATTGCTTTTTTTATAGTCTCAATGTGGCCCTTTAAATATGAATAGATTTAATTGAAACTTTTAAACCCATAGCTATCAATGGTTATCTGTCACGGTTATTACACTTGTATTAGCTCTAGTTAGATCTTGCATTTTCAGGATTCTATTTTTTCATATTGTACACTTATTTTCTCAAATGAAATAGGCTACAGTGTTTTCTTGTATTTAGCTATAATTAGGTCTTTCCTCCTTTATCCAATCACTGTATCTGCTCCCCAGTGAATATACTGTATGGGTATTGTGAATACACACTGTAGTCTTATTCATGGCTGGGGTCTATAATTAAATCCTAATTAAAAGAAAATCCTCCAGAGATGCTGACTTGAGCGGTCTTTCTCAACTCACCCAGATTAGATGATTAAAAAGCTGATGGAATCCTGCTTCAATACTAATTTCACTCATTACAGCATGAAAAGAAGAGGTATACATTCTTCATTAAAAAAAAAGGTATTTAAATGTAATTAAATAATACCTTGCCAGTCAATGTAAAATACCTCCTGTGAGATTATTTTGACATATTTGACATTCATTCATAATGTATTGGATTTAAAGGTCCCCTATTTTACCCCCAGGTGTGATGTTGATTGTCCACCCAGATGTATGGTAGATAGATCAGCCATACCAGTTGGTTCAGTCCACTGGGTAGGCTGGTAGGTTGATCTATCTATCTGTATGGATGATTGATCTATGGGTGGACACTCCCATGTGTGATGTCACTAGAGGGTAGATTTTGAAATGGCGTGTAATGGCTAATCAATATCACACCTGGTGGTAAAATAGGGGACCTTCAAATGACTTGTTTACGCAGTAGAATTTAAACGCTATAATTTAGCAACTAGTGATAGCAAACAAAAAGATAATTGACAAATTATGCTAATACTATATATATATATATATATATATATATATATATATATATATATATATATATATACAGTATATACAGTATATATACGCAAAGGCAGATTAATTAAAAGTGGACATCCTTAGAAGCATTGATTAAGTGATGTCTGGATGTACATTTTTTGTTTTAGGAGAAAAGCAGATATCGGTTTTCGGTGAAAACAAATTAAGATTTCTAGCCTGTATTATATAAATGATATATGATAAAATGTACTAAATGCTTAACTTAATAATATAAACATTCAGTGCACACAAATAGAGGTTTAATTCCCTCTTAAATGTCATAGTAATACAGAGTGAAACACACACACGTGCATGCACACAGGCCACGCACACCAACAAACAAACAAACAAACAAACACATACACCAATTTATACACACTCACATACACACAATCTTGCAACACCCAGGTGGACATGGACACTGCACACACACACACACACACACACACACACACACACACAGACACACACTCAATCGTACATGCACACAGGCCACACACACCAACAAACAAACAAACACACAAACACACACACACACACACATTATGAATGTATGGGGTTATTCGGTTAGTGTGTGTCCTTGTGGCCTTTCTCGGGGTCCTGAGGGATGTGGCATTGACAGACCTGCAGGCAGTAATTAGGAGCACAGAGCCTCCTGGCCCGGCATCGATCCAACTGTTTAAGGCCAAGGTGAGTAATAGGCGTCTAGACCATAGCCTGTATAAAATAGGTCTAGACGCCCGGGTTACTGGGTAGTGGGAGGGCAGTGGTGTGCTGCTATACACTAATCTGTTGTTTACTATACATGTAGTTGTTATGTGGTTGTTTTGTAACGTGGGTTATTTTTTATTTCGATTATCCCTCTCAGCGTGTCTCTTCTGTGCAGATCATTGCCTCTTTACCCTCTTCATGTATTAAGTAAATTATGAATTATCAAATTAATTATTACATTAAAATGTAAGGAGGATAATTATTTACGAATGAAGTACACTTCAAGATAAACGGATGCATAGAATATACACAGAATCCAGTTAGACCAGTCAGTTGTCGGTTTGTTTGGTATTCTATCACTTCATATATTTTATAGGGATATCATGTACTTCTTAATGTAACTGATTACATTGGATAAGAGCAACTGAGTCATAAGTGGACATACACTCACCGGCCACTTTATTAGGTACACCTGTCCAACTGCTCGTTAATGCAAATTTCTAATCAGCCAATCACATGGCAGCAACTCAATGCATTTAGGCATGTAGACATGGTCAGGACGATCTGCTGCAGTTCAAACCGAGCATCAGAATGGGGAAGAAAGGTGATTTAAGTGACTTTGAACGTGGCATGGTTGTTGGTGCCAGACGGGCTGGTCTGAGTATTTCAGAGACTGCTGATCTACTGGGATTTTCACGCACAACCATCTCTAGGGTTTACAGAGAATGGTCCGAAAAAGAGAAAATATCCAGTGAGCGGCAGTTCTGTGGGCGCAAATGCCTTGTTGATGCTAGAGGTCAGAGGAGAATGGCCAGACTGGTTCGAGCTGATAGAAAGGCAACTGTAACTCAAATAACCACTCGTTACAACAGAGGTATGCAGAAGAGCATCTCTGAACGCACAACACGTCGAACCTTGAGGCGGATGGGCTACAGCAGCAGAAGACCACACCGGGTGCCACTCCTGTCTGCTAAGAACAGGAAACTGAGGCTACAATTCGCACAGGCTCACCAAAATTGGACAATCGAAGATTGGAAAAACGTTGCCTGGTCTGATGAGTCTCGATTTCTGCTGCGACATTCGGATGGTAGGGTCAGAATTTGGCGTCAACAACATGAAAGCATGGATCCATCCTGCCTTGTATCAACGGTTCAGGCTGGTGGTGGTGGTGTAATGGTGTGGGGGATATTTTCCTGGCACACTTTGGGCTTATTAGTACCAATTGAGCATTGTGTCAAAGCCACAGACTACCTGAGTATTGTTGCTGACCATGTCCATCCCTTTATGACCACAGTGTACCCATCTTCTGATGGCTACTTCCAGCAGGATAACGCGCCATGTCATAAAGCGCGAATCATCTCAGACTGGTTTCTTGAACATGACAATGAGTTCACTGTACTCAAAATGGCCTCCACAGTCACCAGATCTCAATCCAATAGAGCACCTTTGGGATGTGGTGGAACGGGAGATTCGCATCATGGATGTGCAGCCGACAAATCTGCAGCAACTGCGTGATGCTATCATGTCAATATGGACCAAAATCTCTGAGGAATGTTTCCAGTACCTTGTTGAATCTGTGCCACGAAGGATTAAGGCAGTTCTGAAGGCAAAAGGGGGTCCAACCCGGTACTAGCAAGGTGTACCTAATAAAGTGGCCGGTGAGTGTATAATGGAACTATACAGACAATACACTGTTCACTTGCAACTCGTAATTAATACATATAATAATGAAATAAGCACATTTACAACTGCTACTAATACTGGGCGCTGTCAGGCTTGAACCCAGAACCTTCTGCCAATGAGCCATCTCAGCTTCTCTCTTCTCTTGAAAACATTACCTCTTTCTCCTCTAAAGTGCTCAACACGGGTTTATTTGTATGGGGCTTTACAGTGTCTCAAATATACAAAAACAGAAATAAGTACGCTTATCGTTATAGTGCACCTAATTTGTAGTGCACTTAATTTCAAGTGCACTTAAATGGAATAATAGGAGGAGAAGAGGAAAGCAGCGTGAGCAAAAACCACAACAACAACAACATCACTGATGTTCTAGATTCGATGATGAATAAATGAATGAATGAAGGATGAATACAAATCTGTCCCCATTGATCTCCATCTCTGAAAACCGTTTGACATAACGACCCCCTCGTCTCTCAGGCCATCGCACGCGGAGGGAGAGAGAATACAGAGGGCCTCTCTGTGTGGATCCAAATCAAATACTGCTGAGGCTAGGTTTCCATGGCGATCAGGTGGCTGGCCCGTCGTTGACATTTGTGGGTTGAGCGGCGAAGGAACCTGCAACCCCCTCGCTTGTCTGACTCAAACGTGACCGGCGTATGTAAAACGGCCCTCCGAGTGGATGTCACGCGTCCGAATGAATCTATATGTGAATCTCATGTTAGTCCCTTGTTATTCTGCACATACCCTGTTATACGGAGGCCATGTAGTGATAAATAACAGCTCGTTGCTCGTCCACGACGATACATTATCATTAAATTCATTACATTCAGACAGACTGGCTGACGAAGGGACAGACAGACACTTTATTCGTCCCTGAGAGGAGAAATGAAGGAGAGGTGACTGAATGGAGGCAATGTAAGACACATAGGCTACACAAAAAACAACTAATAATAAATAAAATATGGTGAGTCAAAATGAAAGGGTTAAACAAGGGTGCCATTACACAAATGAAGACACAGAGTGTTGATCAAAGGCCTGAGCACACCCGCTTGGCTGGTAACACCACCCACTGCCATAGGAAGACCATCAAGATGAAGCACACCTTCAACGCCTTTGTCGCCAAATGCTCCTTCACATCAAAGGATACAGCATGTCTTACAAAATGTGCATAAAGCACAAAATGTGTGTGTGTGCGTGTGCATGTGCGTGCATGTGTGTGTGTGGGGGGGTCTTGCTACATTGGGTGGTCATTTAGGTGATTATTAGCAAAGCCTCAGCTTGGATATTATGATGATGACACAGAAACCCATTTCACGCATGAGGGAAAAAAACAATAACCAGCATCAATGCCCAGCATGCACTGTGAATAAAGGGTTTTACTGCCCATGCGTCGAGGCCGGTGGGTCAGCAGCACCCCCTGCAGGACGGGAGCTGTCACTGTACCCACAGTACATGCAGCATTACGGAGGGCCTACATTTGTGTTTGTAACACAAATTTGTGTTTGTAACACAAATGTAGGAGCGGGGGGAGCGTCTATCAATCACAAAGACTATGTCAGTAATGTGTGTGTATCATGTTTAACCGACCCCCCCCCCCCCCACACACACACACACACACACACACACACACACACACACACCACAAGTCTGCCAGGAAGAGCAACAAACGGCGACAACAGCGACGTTTCGTTGTTTCTCAGAAGCGGATGACGAGTCCTGGCCCGGAAACAGGAAGTGGTCATCAATGTCTCACATCCGCACGTGTCTGGCTATTGTGTGTGTATTTCGTTTCAAACTCCAGCAGCCTGGGGTTTGAAGCTGGCCACCACTCATCCTGTTGTGATTCATCCCCACTGTAGCTGTCCCAGTGTACACACAGTTGTGGGTGTATCATAGGAATGGTATGCACCATATGTGTACTAAAGTAATAATACGCCTAGCTGAAAACCCAGTGCATAACTAGTAACTACTGTATGTATATTATATGCTGGTGGTTTATAGAAGTAGGGCCTATATACTGTATGCTACCGTAGCATTCATGATTACATCCGTATAAATGATCTCATCTCATGACGATGTGTCATTTAAAACTGGGACGCTTCATGGAAATTGTGATATTATGAATTAGCCTATTATACAATGTATAATTAACATCATAATCTGCTCTACTCATCTGCTGCAGTCTTTCCACAGACCCTGGGTTTTATAAACACAGCTCATACCAGCTATTGGATTGAAAGGCACAGAAGTATACATTTTTAAATACAAATCGACATAGATATCTCACCATGGCTCAGTGAGCAGTTGAGGCGTGAGCGAAATGAATTGCTTTCCACGCTGATGAAATTGTGTGTGACAGTCTCTGAATAAATTAGATACAGACTTCATCATCAATGAACTGAAACAATGGGAATAAGCGACGAGCGTCAGACCGGTGGACATGTTAATCACAAATATTATCTGATATTATCATCACCATCTAGCAAAGCAATCCCTATCAAAGACTATTGAACACAATGAATTGACACACCCACTCCTTATAAAAAAAAACTAATAATAATAAGGCGTAAACATTAAGATAAGATAGTGGTTTTGTGTACAATCCACTATTGTTCTGAACCCTTTTAATGAGGGAGTCTGTGGGCTGTTTTCTAACAACCTCTCTAGTGATGAAACCATTCCTATATGGACACCGTTTCTCCCTCTCCTCTCTGATTGGGTTATCTCCTGAATAAACCTACTGTTTATTCTACTGTTTATATTGTATGGTGTGAAACAAAGCGTAGGGGCCTATACCTTGTCTCACTCTGACCAACCCCCCCCCCCCCACACACACACACACACACACACGGGGGGGGGGGGGGGACAGGCTATAGCTTACTACACTGTAACTGCCAGTGACTCCCCAGGGCAATGTTTGAGGTCCAGTGAACAGGACTAAGGGCCTCATCCTTTGCCAGCAACCGTTTCCGCACTCAATCTGCCCCAATGCCTAGGCAGGATCCCAATCAGTAAAATGAGCCACGTGAATTCAACTGCCATCTATTATGTGTACTTACTACTTAGGGCCTATAACATGTATTTATCCAGCTCCCTGTGGCTTAGGGGTACAGCCAGGCCAGATGTGCTGCCTTATTGGCATTCAGCTTTATTAGCCACGTCATGGAGTGAACTATGGAGAAGTGGACTATGGAGAGATATGAAGTCTGAGTCTGAATCACGTCTGAATCATCACGGAACTGATTGACCTCTGGCAACACACACACACACGCCCACACACACGCCCACACACTGTATATGGAGAATATGGTTAATGTGTGCCACAGCATAATTCACTGCAAGACACCGAGCTGACTAATCTTATCCTTTCAACACAACAGTAATGACTTCATTCATCATTCATATTCGACGTCATTAGAACGAGAGTCTGGACTGCGTTTATTATGGTTTATTATTGTTTATTATGGTTCTCTAGTGCCATCGTCTTGTCATGTGATGGCACTGCAGAAAATATATCGGTCAAATATCCTATAATATATCTGTAAGTACAATAAAAAAATAGAAAAAAACAACAAATTAAGCTATATAATTGTATGTATTCAACCAATTGAGAAGCGATTAATCACAGTATTATGTACTAACAACGTATTATCTTCTAGAGATAAGTAACTCATTCACAATACGAAATAATTCATTAGTTAGAATAACTAATATATTAATGTATTCATTCTGCTTTTTGAATAACTAGAATGTGTGTAGGCCTATTATGTATATGCATGTCTTGTGCCTATTAGTCTACGTTTTTCTGAATAGCTATTGTGAATAAAGATGATTTTCATGGATATATACCTAAAAAAATAAATCTAAAAAATAATAAAAGTGCAAAGGTTATTCTGGATAATATAACATCCAAAATAACCTTTGCAATTTTATTTTTAATATAATTTTTTTGGGCGAGTCTCCCCCCTCGGCGCGCATGCGCTCTCCCGCCCATCGCTCCCGCTCACACACACACACACGACCCAGCAGTCTCTCCGCAGCGCCGGGGCTGAAGCGGGAACACACCCAGCACCACCCGGCACCACCCAGCGGCCCAGCATCACCCAGCGGCCCGGTACCACCCAGCACCACCACCCCAGTACCACCCCAGTACCACCCAGCACCACCCAGTACCACCCCGGGAGGAGGCACGTCGGCATGGCCGCTATCTTCGGGAAGATACTGTTCGGCATTTATGTGGACATCAAAAGGAGCGACGGTAGGTACACGCACACACACACACACGCACACACACACGCGCGCGCGCGTCCAGAACCGGGCCGAATCACAGCAGATCGCCTCCTCAGCCGTCATTGTAACGGAAAAACCGGGCTGTCTCTAGCCGGCAAGCTACACCTCCACCACCACCACCACCACCACCATCATCATCATCATCATCTTTGTGGCCATCACACCGCACATCACGCAGCCCAGAACCCGGAGGAACCAGAACCTCCGGGTCTCGACGCCGAAACCGGGAGGAGGACTGGGGACGGGGACTCGGCCTTACCGGGACGTGCCTTAACGTTTTCATTCACCACCTGTGCGGGTGGCCGGGTCTGGGTCTGGGTCTGGCCGAATTAGGTCCGGCTCTCGTTTTATCCTCCCCCCCCCCCCCCCCCACGCTGTGCGCGGAGGACGTGATGTCGGTCTCTACGACAACCGTGACCGGCATTTGTGTGTAACTTTCCCACCCGTGATGCGGGGTGGGGGCGAAAAAAACGACATGCTTGAAGGTTTCTTTCCCGTTTAAAGTGTCCTCCAACCCCGTTTGGACGCGGACGCCAATTAAAGATGGTGCTGTGTTTAGCTAGCTAGGGGGTCGGTTGGATGACACAGGCGGTGCCGGTCGCACGGTACAGTAAAAACCGTTAATTTCCGCCCCCCGCCACCCAAAGAAAAAAAAAAATATCATACCATAGGCTTGTACGTCGTGACGTCACATCGCGGTGACCGCCACCATTTTGGAAGCATAGGAGCGTCGGGATGTTGGTTATCATGTCGTAATAACTGACATAACGAGTCGTGGTTTGTTTTCAGTTTTTTTTTTTTTTTGGGGGGGGGGGGGGGGGGGGGGGGTCATTCTTTTAGTTATTGATAGTGAAATGATTTTTCGTTATGGGGAGACGTGTTTAAAAACCGATTCATTGTGGGATTCGGGAAACGCGTTTATTGAGTACTCTCAATATGGCGGAGTGTCGCCTACACAAAACTCCCATGATGCATTTCATTTCTGTCTGTGTGACAGCGGTACAACAGACCGAAGCCCAACAGCTGGATAAAAAAGAAAGAAACGAAATAACGGTTTCTGACGTGATGCCTATTGGCATGCTACTAGGATCTCGGCATCAGTCTCTTTCCTACTGTAAAAACCTTAGTATCATCATCATCATCATCATCATCATCATCATCATCATCATCATCATCATCTGTTCAATGCTGTCCTCTTCTCCCCGCCACTACAGGCAGAATACACCATGCGATGGTCACGGCGCTGAACGAAGAAAACGAGAGCGTGACTGTGGAGTGGTTGGAAAATGGAGACACCAAAGGGAAAGAGGTAGGACTGAAGAGGAAGCTACATAATGAAATAAGTGTAGTGCCTTTGTACTAAGGCCAAAATTGTGATTTCGATTAATATGGAATTTCATGGTGGGGCCCTACTTACGTATACTCACGTTGTCAATTGTAATTCGTTTTTCGCTCGTAGCTTCACCTTGGAATTTAAGTTTCAAGTTCAAAATTATAATTCAAATCCAGACATATAAAACTATACAGTAGTATAGGCCTACATGTTATTCTTTTGTAATATCCTTTCACTTAAATATACCGTATTGCCCATACATACATACATACATACATACATACATACATACACAGTGTGTATGTATGTATGTATGTATGTATGTATGTATGTATGTATGTATGTATGTATGTGTGTGTATTACACACACACATACATACATACATACATACATACATACATACATACATACACACACACACACACATACATACATACATACATACATACATACATACACACATACATACATACATACATACATACATACATACATACATACATACATACATACATACATACACACACACACACACACACACACACACACACACATACATACATACATACATACACACACACACATACACACACGTACGTACGTACATACATACATACATACATACATACATACATACATACATACATACATACATACATACATACATACATACATACATACATACGTATGAATAGCTGGTCCTGGCTAGCTCTCTGTCATAGCCTGTGTTTGAGCACAAAATGAATGCCTAGCTCTTAGGCTGGAGTTCATCTATTAGTAATACATGAACTAATGGCTCAGGATCATAACAATACAGTAACCCAAGTCCCGTTTGAAATCCCCCTTTCCTTTTGGGATTTGGGTGTCAGGTAAAAGGACGTCGATGCACACATTTTATTTAGTCAGAGCCTTTTTTATGCAACACGATTTAATTCAGATAAAGGTTATTTAGGAGGTAGGTGCAGGTAGGGGTTAGGGCATCTTGTCCCAGCTTGCCTACAGGTAGACTGTGAATATAGGGATCAAACCCTGTATCTTTTGACTATTAGGAGTCAAACACCCTAGCCACTAGACTATCCTGCCACATATTTACATATATATATATTATGTATAAATTCAATGTTTTTAGGTCATATGTCCTGAGAATATGTAGAAACATATCTAATATTCTCTCTACTCTACTTATATCCTCTAAACCAGGACATCTGTTAATTACTCAGGTGGGGTAACTTCACTTCACATCACGATCACTGTGTTGACTTCATCTCTGCTCCATGCACCCTCAGATTGACTTGGAGAGCGTTTTCGCTCTAAATCCACATTTTGCTCCTGAGGAAGAGGTGCCGTTGAGTCCAGAGACGCCTCCTTCCTCCATCTCTACTGCTGCCAAAGCCACCAAGCTGCCCAAGGTCTGCTCCTCCTCCTCCTCACTCTGGACCACCAGTCACCCGCCAATGTTATTGTTATCTCTGTTCCTGAGGACAGTTATTACCATCATCTTGCATATTTCACAGTAATATGGACAGTTATCATGGCCAGACAGGTACATTTATACATGCAATGACAACTTAAATGGAACTAGAATAGGAATGTCTAAAAATGCTTTTAAAGCCTAATCGATTTGTTGACTGATCACACACGTCTATCGCAAAAACAGTATTGCCGGTCAATAAAAGGTGCCATTTACTGTCAGTGCAAACAGCTCAACTCAGCTCAACTCATGTCTGTGTGGAACCAGCCTTCATTTTAGTCTGATGATAATTTTTTGATGTTAGTAATAGCGGTTATGACAAATCTCCTCCTTTTCACAACCTCTTCCAGAGTCGACGGACAATCGTTCCACCCAAGACTGAGAACCCGACGCGAGAGAACAGAGGTAGGCTGATGACCCTCAAACCACCACCATCTACTGGCCAACAATAATACTCTTTAGCCTAAAAGACACGTTTTCCAAGAAATACTGTTTAGGCACCATCTCTATCTTTTGTGTCCAGAAAAAAAGTGTAGGATAGAAGTAGGGATGCACCGATACGATACTGGGCATCGGTATCGAACCGATACTGGCCCAAAATGTGGTATCTGGTATGGGTGGCTGGAGTCTATGCATAGCTCTGATAATCTTGTCTTGTTCTCTCTCATCCAACTTTTCTTATATAGTGAAATCACAGCTGCCGTTCAGGTAAAAGAGAGATAATACAGTTAATAGTCACTTCAATACTGACTTTATGAAAGTGTGGTACACTACATTATACACATATCTTTTCACACATATGTTGGCGGTCACACCGGTTTCATAAACAATTCAGTCATGTTGTATGCATCCATTTACTGTATTTCTATTTTACAAAGTTTGGAATTAGGCGAGCCTAATATTCAGCTTTTTAAGTAAAGAAAGAAAAACGTCATTGGTATTGGATCGGTACTCGGTATCGGCCCATTCGAAGATGTGTGTACTCAGAATCGGTATCGGTAATTACAAGGTGGTATCGCTGAACCCTAGATAGAAATGGAACGAGTTCAGAATCAGTAAAACACTTGCCTAGTTAATGTGTTAGTAGTGATATACATTTCTGTTGAATTATGCTGCCCCATGTTGGATTAAACTTTGTTTGACCACTGCTTTTCCTACTTACTAATACTGTATGTCCATTATAATAATATAATCCCGGATGTAACACTCTCCTCAAAGGATTAATAAAGTGTTCTATTATCTTAATAGCCAGAGACGTATGTGTATTAAAACATATGTGTACATACAATACAGTACATGGATAGTGGTCCTGTCTAGATCAACTAGTAAGTCACGGTACCTCAGGGCACTTTGGATAAACGTGTCCACCAAATGGTGCAATATGTTATTTGTCAACACTTAATAACGGCATATCTTTCTGTTAAAGTACACTGCCTTGCGTGTGTGTAGTTTTGAAGCTGTGTGTTTTAACCTGATGTGTACCCCACCCCCCAGCTGCATCGGTGGGCACCACCCGGGCCCGGCCCAGCCACCAGGTCCAGGCCAGCGAGCCCCCGCCGCCTGCCATCACCCCCCAGCCCACCCAACAACAGACCCTGCTCCAGCAGCAGATGGGTAAACACAGAGCAACACACACATACAGTGATGCACAGTAGCAAACAAAGACACTTTCATAATAACATAGAAAGTATCACATGAACATGCATGGACACGGTCTTAAAACGACATGCAGAAACATAAATTTGGCAGAACAGCACACTAAGCTGCACAGTAGTGCAGAGTCACATGGTAACATACGTAGACAGACACTGTTATAACAATACACACAGAACTATACACAGTAACATATGTAGAGACTGTTTTAAAAACTACACACAGTAACATAAGTAGACACTGTTATAAAACTACACACAGAGCAGAAAGGGCCTATATTATTATTATTATTATTATTATTATTATTATTATTATTGCTGGTAGTCAGCGGTTTAACAAATTAATTACACAGGGCTACAGCGATAAAAGATTTCCTGGTCCTTTTAGTACACACAGCAACATATGTAGACACTGTCAAAGCTATCATTCAGAACCAAGATGGCGGCTAGGCGAATAAGGGCTGGATCTGTGGCTGTCTACCACAGACACCAGTGACCTCATGCCTTCCAACCATATTGTGCTGGAGAGGCTGAAAGGCCCTTTGAGTCGGCCACAGGCCCAGCTTTTATCAGCGCACGAGTTCCCGAGCTTCAGTAAATCATTCAGATTGAGCATTGAATATAAAGAACTAATAAGCTATTATGAAATTAAGTATTTAGCTTTAATTTGCAAAATTGAGACTTAACTTAAGATGTTTCATTGTGATGTGTTCTTTCTTTCCTCTCTCTTTGCTCTCTTCCTCTATCTGTTACAATTTCTCTCTGTATCCACCCCCTCCCTATCTTTCTCTCTCTCTCTCTCTCTCTCTCTCTCTCTCTCTCTCTCTCTCTCTCTCTCTCTCTCTCTCTCTCTCTCTCTCTCTCTCTCTCTCCCTATCTTTCTCTCTCCCTATCTCTCTCTCTCTCTCTCTCTCTTTAGCACGGAGAAAGTCCAACTGTGTGAAGGAGGTGGAGAAGCTGCAGGAGAAGAGGGAGAAGAGGCGACTCCAGCAGCAGGAACTTAGAGAGAAGAAAGCACAAGTGAGACACTGATCCGATTGGTTTAACCATGTTCATCGGAGAACACGGCACTGATTAGTTGAATTTTGTTTTATTGTTGTCTGTCATTGCAGGAGGTGGACGCCACTCTACCCAACTATGAGATCATGTGTATGATCAGGGACTTCCGGGCCAGTCTGGATTACAGGCCGCTGACCACCACGGATCTGGTAGGTCCTGTTCAAAACAGCAGGTAGGATAGGGAAGGCATTCACCAAAATAACTGAGTCTGCCTAGCTACAGTCTTCGGTTGCACAGTCTTTACAGTCTTACAGTTACAGTTTCTCTAACATAGCCAATCTTGAGATAGCAATCAGCTATACTTATTAAAGTGCCTGATCCGAAAAGTATATATATATATATATATATATATATATATATATATATATATATATATATATATATATAAAATACAAAATATGATATAATATGTATTTATTTTATTTGTTTTTTATTTATAATTATGATTATAATTTAACAGTTGGCTTTTGAGAGCTTTAGAAGGATTCCTAAACAGAGTGCTGTTTAAATCTGTCTACAACTGTATGTGTTGATGTTTCAGATAGAGGAGCACAGGATCTGTGTCTGTGTACGAGCACGGCCCCTCAATAAAAAAGGTAAAGCACTTTATTACACTATAGAAGCAACATCATATCATATATCAACACCCTTATTATAATAATAGTTATTATTTAAGGGTCCCTATTTTACCGCCAGCTCTTAAAATCTACCCTATAGTGACATCACAAGTGGGAGTGTCCACCTAGCTGTATGATTAGATCAGCCTACCAGTTGGTACAGTCCACTGGGACTACTCATCACACATCTGGGTGACATCACACTCCCACTTTGTGATGTCACAACAGGGTAGACTTTGAAATGGCTTTGTGATGACCAATCATCATCACACCTGGTGGTATTAAAATAGTATCCCTTTAACATCCGTCATCTCCACTATCTCTCCCATCTCAGAGTTGACCACCAAGGACCTGGATGTGATCACCATCCCCAGCAAGGATGTGGTGATGGTCCATGAGCCCAAGCAGAAGGTGGACCTGACCCGCTACCTGGAGAACCAGACCTTCCGCTTCGACTACGCCTTCGACGACAGCACCACCAATGAGATGGTGTACAGGTACAGGACCCCCTGCCTTCCTACAGCCCTTAGAGCAGTGGATGGAAACCTAGCTGCAGACCTGGACCTAGACCAGACCTTCTAGGTCTAGGTCCTAGCTGCAGCCTGTTACAGTTGTCTCATACTCCCAATACTGCAGATGAAAATTAGCCAAAGAGGCTAATTGTTCATTATTGATGCGTATTTGCATGTTGTTCACAGAAATGTCGCTGAATTTGTCGCTGTCAAATACATTTTATTAATTAAGTACTGTGCAATTTTCATTTAATTTCATTGCATTTCATATTCAATTTAAAGTGCAATATCCCAGCATCTGATCCACATTTATAGTTACATAGGTATTAGGTATATTTCATGTACACATTTGGGTATACATATTTTTCTATATTTCACATTTTTATATTTTATTGCCATTCTGTATTTTTTGTGTTCCATATTTGTCTTTTTTGTTTTATATTGTTGCTTGTTCTATTCTCTATTATTACTATTATGTTTCTATCTTTGAGCAGAGCATCTGTGACAGTAAAAACAATCTAATTTCCCTTGTGATCTATATTAAATTTGAATCTGAATCTAAATAGCGCTGACTTGGTTTCTCAGGTTCACTGCTCGGCCTCTAGTGGAGACCATATTTGAGAGGGGGATGGCGACCTGTTTTGCGTATGGACAAACTGGAAGTGGAAAAACACACGTGAGTGTAATGTATTTATGTATACATGCATACATGTGACAGGTAATGTAGAAATGCTAAATATGAATATCAAGTTCAAGTTCAAAATCTTTATTGTCCCCAAAGGGATATTCGTTTTGCAGCAGGAGCACACATACAGTACCGTACCTTATATATCACACAGTTGGCATACAACAACAGGGAGGGACAAGACAAGCAGGCCAACATACAGTTAATATAATTATATTAGCATTTTATTATTGTATTATATTATTATTGCCAGTAGTCAGCGGTTGAATACATTAATTACACAGGGTCACAGGGATAAAAGACTTCCTGGTCCTTTTCCCCTTCCCCTTTGGCACTCGTATATATTTAAGATAAATATGAATGTAATATTCATATATAAATAATTTTTCCTGAGGGAATTTGAGGGTTTCATTTATCCCAACACACACTTGAAATATTAGAAATTCTGCATTTATTCTGCGTCATTTTTAAGTTGTGTGTACATGTATCTCATTTCAGACTATGGGTGGAGACTTTTCTGGAAAGAACCAGGACTGCTCTAAAGGGATCTATGCCCTTGCAGGTCTGTATCCTACTACTACTGTACATGTAACGGTGAAGGGGCTGTTGGCCATGTTTGGATGCGTTTCAACGTCATCTTTTTTTCATTTTTCTTTTCAGCCCGAGAAGTGTTCGTCATGTTAGGGAAACCAAACTACAAGAAGCTCGACCTTCAGGTCTTTGCCACATTTTTCGAGATTTACAGCGGAAAGGCAAGTGCACAAGATTGTCCTGTCTATTTATTTTATGAGATATGAACTCTGTTTGAATTATGAATGATTCAATACTTTGTTGTATCATCATATTCAATGTATAGTAGCTTTTAGCTTTTTACTACATTGAGTATGAGTTCTTTAGTCCTCGCTAGGTTCTAGGTGAATGCTCTTAACTACCAGGGCCCTCATTTATCAAGAGTTCGTAGAAAAAGTTTTAAATCCTATCGTACGCATGACATTTAGAAAGTTCGTACGCACGAAAAAGTTGGGATTAATCAAGCGTTCTTAGGCTTGTCGTACGCACACCGGTGTGCAATTTACCTTGATAAACACCGGTCGTTCTAAATCCTTATGCTCATGCCCGCCTAGTTCATTACCATATATTTACGCCCATAAATAACCATATATGGTCACAAAACATCCCCTTTAACAGCACGGGAAATGTGTAAATTAATGTGAAAAACTGGAAATAGACAAATAAATAGTTGAATGGAATGGAAGAGTAAATGGGAAAATCCAAAGAATAAATAAAGAAAATAAATGTATCACATAGTGAGATAGTGAGTGTCCCTCTCCCCCATACAGTAGCCTATCAGAGGTCCCTCTCCCCCATACAGTAGCCTATTAGAGGTCCCTCTCCCCCACACAGTAGCCTATTAGAGGTCCCTCTCCCCCACACAGTAGCCTATCAGAGGTTACAAGTATTTTGATCTAAAATCAAGCGCTATAGAAGAGTGATCGCTTATTAGCATTACATTGGCCGAACTGGAGTGGCTGAGGCTGACCGAGTCCTCCAGTGATGTAGGTCGCCAGCGTCATTTGTGAGTGCATTTCTGTTTACGTAACTGAATTAATCGTCAGATTGTGATTTCACTCCTATGATGTTTGGAAATGTTGGGATTGGAAGTCCCTTTTTATATCAATTCAGACTGATGTAAGAGACACAACAGACAACAGATACAACAGACTGTTGTGCAGCGGTGTATGGAAACAAATTGAATTTACTGTGTGCGTAAAGTGAAGGACTGCAGCCAGGCATTAAGCAGCTTAGCAAGGGCTGGGAAACTCCTGCTATATCTCCCAACTCTTGCTGAGACGAGCCAGTAGCCAAAAACCTGAGGGTGGGGAGGACTTGGACACCGCCAATAAGTTGGTGCGTTGTCTGAAAACACTCTCACTTCTTCTTACCACACCACTAACGCTAGGTCAGCCCCCACCACATAGTCTAACAACGCTAGACCAGCCCTCACCACATCCTCTAACAACGCTAGATAGGCCCACACCACTTCCTCTAACAACGCTAGATCAGACCCCACCACTTCCTCTAACAACGCTAGATCAGACCCCACCACTTCCTCTAACAACGCTAGATCAGACCCCACCACTTCCTCTAACAACGCTAGCCATTTGACGCATGCACCTCCTACAGCTGCCCTAATTTTATAGAATTTCATTACATGACTTCAGTTAGTAATATGCAGCATAGTCAAATTATCTTATATTGAATCTTGATACAATTATTGTATAGGCCTACTTTAAACGTAGGACTACATCAATTGTATCATTAAAAATCACGTTACTTTCCGGGGGGAAATTGTATTTGTATAAGTTTGTCAAAAGCAGGTCAACTATTCATGTTTGCAATTTCTTTCTGGTGATTTTCCTGTTTGCTGTTCATTGTACCGCTTTCTGTGCATACGCATGGTCAGACCCTGTGCGTACATTTTCTCCTAAAGTACACTACACACGTTTACAAGCCAAGAACAAATTGATAAATCCCACATTTTGTCGAAAAACTGCGTACGCATGGCTTACGCACAGATACGTACGCAACTTTGAGAAATGAGGGCCCTGGCTCTTAATGAATGCTCTAACTACCAGGTTGTAACTGCTAGGTTGTAAGTGTAGATTCTAACAGTGTGTGTGTGTGTGTGTGTGTGTGTGTGTGTGTGTGTGTGTGTGTG
Organism: Merluccius polli; assembly: GCA_030340625.1. NCBI lineage: Eukaryota > Metazoa > Chordata > Actinopteri > Gadiformes > Merlucciidae > Merluccius > Merluccius polli. The sequence continues at coordinate 39,110 of JAOPHQ010002278.1, forward strand.
TACGTGTGCGCGTGCGCTGCAGGTGTTTGACCTGCTGAACCGGAAGGCCAAACTGCGGGTGCTGGAGGATGGCAAGCAGCAGGTGCAGGTGGTGGGGCTGCAGGAGAGGGAGGTCAGGTGCACCGAGGACGTGCTCAGACTCATCGAGGTCGGGAACAGCTGCAGGTAAAACCCTGGGGAGGAGGAACTTGACAGACTGTACATATGTCACTCATTCACTCTTTCAGAGACCCAAGTGCAGATATCTAGGGCCAGCTGCTCAGTGGTTTACTTTATCTTTATTCTTGTTTTTCTCCTGTGTTTTCCCTGTACAGTGTCAAACAAACACAAATTTAAGGGCGTGTTCACACCTAGCGTTTTATTTTTTCTGCCAGCGCTCTTTTTACATTGTATTCCTATGTAGCAGAGCGTTTTTGGACACCTCTTTTAAACACCTCTCTCGGTGTTTTTTTCTCCCGCACCAAGCATAAAAAAAAGTTGAAAAAAGTTCAACTGTCAGGAAAAAAAAGCACCTGATGTCAGGCGCTTTTTTGACAACTGACCAATCACAGTACGCCACACATCGAGCATCATCAAAACAAAGCTCCTGGACTATGATGGTCAGCACCTTGCTGCTGCCTTCCCCGAGTGATATCTGCACCCACAAACGTGCAGGTACACGATTCTCCTCGTCGTCAGTTAGGGCCAATGCAAGTGCCAATCGCCTGTTTCTAGCCATTTTGTAACAACAATGTAAGGGTAGCCTGGATAGGTAGTAGGCGAGTAACGTCGGGGTCTAGAGTGGGTTCGTTGCTAGGCGATAGAAAAAACGCTCTCGGTGCTTTTAGGACAAACAGCGCTGCCAGCTTTTTTTTTTGTTGAAAAAACGGTTGGCTCAACTTTTCCCTATCACAAAAAACGCCAGGTGTGAACACGCCCTTAGTAGTGATAATAAATAAAAAAGCAAAAGTAACAAAGGTAAATACAATATTTACAAGATATACTGTAGAATAAAGCTAATATTTTCTTCTTAAAATGGACCATTCTCTCTCTCCCAGGACCTCAGGTCAGACATCGGCCAACGCCCACTCGTCCCGCAGCCACGCAGTCTTCCAGATCATTCTGCGGCGACGGGGCAAGATGCATGGCAAGTTCTCCTTGATCGACCTGGCGGGGAACGAGCGGGGGGCCGACACGTCCAGCGCCGACCGCCAAACCCGGCTGGAGGGCGCCGAGATCAACAAGAGCCTGTTGGCGCTCAAGGTGTTGAACGCACGCGTGAAGGACGCTGTTGTTTACCTGGATTTACTTACTGAGTCTTGTTACGCTTATACAGTCTTATTTTAGCGAATCTTATTGAATGTTATTTAAAGTCTGTGTAAACCAAAAGTAAATATGTGTTTAGAGTTTATCACACTATAGAAAAATGTGTTATTAACCACCCAGCCAAATTTGAATGATTAAAAAAGTCGGCAAGTATATAAAATTAGGATTCAAAATTGTGAAAGAATAAGCATTATTCTCAGCTTTGAGATGCTGGGGGCGTGGCCGCTGAATGCACTAAATCACGCCCATTTGTGTACGGGGGGCGGAGCCTCTCTCAACTGTCAAATAACTAATAACTGTAAAACTCATGATTGAGCGTGACATACAGTGACGGAACTGCGCTCTGGTTGTTAGGGGCGGGGCAATGCTAAGGGGTAGCGCGTTATGGAATCATGTACCCTTTAAGCCCCGCCCATAAAATCCTGAACGCGAAAATGGTGAAAAATAGAAAAACGGTCCAACTCCACAATTCAAAATTAAATGGTTATACAGTGTGTGTGTACAACATGTGTAATGTGTTTAGAAACGAATCTCAGAATTTGCTTTACACGGTCTTTAATCTTATTATTGTCTTGTATTATTGAATGTTATTCTTTAACAGTTGATTCATTAGTTGTTGTCTTCATGTGATTGAACTCAGGAGTGTATCCGCGCCCTGGGAAGGAACAAACCACACACTCCCTTCAGAGCTAGCAAGCTAACGCAGGTGCTCAGGGACTCCTTCATCGGAGAAAACTCTAGAACATGCATGGTAAGTTATTACCGTAGTGCTAACTAACTGCGGTAATAGTCGCATGAATATTAGAGATGGAGGTCAGTTATTATGTGATTTTCTTCTTTCTAGATTGCAACCATTTCTCCTGGGATGGCATCCTGTGAAAACACACTAAACACACTGAGATATGCTAACAGGTAGGACATACTAAAAACACCCTGATATGTTCTAATAGGTAGGACATTTTAGCCGAGCTAGTTTCCGATTTTTATCTTCACGTGTCACTCTTGTTTAACGTTTCTTTTTCTGTATTCCGACGTCTGCAGAGTGAAGGAATTCGGGATCAGTCCCTCTGACATCCCCTTCTCCCAGAGCGGAGGGGGCGGCGGCCGCTCGGAGCTGTCCCCCACCTACGAGTACGGAGACTTGGCCAACAGGTGCCGTACTCCGATCCTCTCTCTCTGCGCCCTATCCACCGAGTCGGTCCCAACATGCCCACCCACAATAGCCATCTACAACTAACATTATCAACTCATCTCTATCGATACCTTCTTCAGTAGCCCGTTAGTTGACCCGTTACTTTCGCCCACGTTCATTTCAAAAACAATGGCGGACACCGACAGAACTGTGGAACCCGAACCCCAACGTTAAACCCATACATTAAACCACATAAAATATAAAACAGTATCAAAATACTCCTAATATCGTATTTGTATCACAATATTTACATAATTGCAATACATATATCGTATGCATAGGAGCATTGGACTGTTAGTTATGGTGTTGGTAGTCATGGTGTTTTGGTCATCGTGAAATTATTTTTCATTATGGGGAGACATTGTTGTGTTCACTTTGAAACTGCCACAGCGTTTCTCATAAGGCTACGGTATATTTACGCTGATTTAGGATCTTACAGTGCTACAACTCTGTCGAGTCCTCTCAAGATGGCGTTGTATCGCCAACAAAATCTCCAGCGATGCGTCCCGATGGCCGAGCCCTGTGCTAATATGCATGTCATGGTTTGGCGGTCCTCTCTCTCTCTCCCGCGGCTCTGCGTGTCCAGGACCAAGGAGCTGTTGATGGATGGCGAGGGCCTCATGGACCGCCCCCAGGGGGATCACCACGCCCAGCTGGAGGTCCTGGAGGCCCAGTGGGGGGTGGGCAGCTCCCCGCAGAGAGACGACCTCAAGCTGCTCTGTGAACAGAACGTAAGACGCCGCGCGCACGCATGAACGTTACACACACATATACACACACACACGTGGACGTAGTCACATGCGTGAAGATGCATGCACATACACACTCACTTGCTCACACACGTATATAAACACACACATATGCACATGCAAACACACACACACGCATGAAGATCGAACACATACACACTCACCTGCACACAAATGACGCACACAAACACACACACATTCATGCACACACATGGAAGTATCCACACTAAAGAATAAAGACATTGGTGTGTACCTGCATTTTTGTACTTTTGTGTGACAACCGTACACCGAAACGCACACCGGTGTTTTTGCTGTGTCCAGGAGGAGGAGGTCTCCCCACAGCTCTTCAGCTTCCACGAGGCCGTGTCCCAGCTGGTGGAGATGGAGGAGCAGGTCCTGGAGGACCACAGGGCTGTCTTTGGGGTACACTCACATTCTAACTGTACCACAGTAATAGCTTACACCAGTGGTTCCCAACCTGGGGGTCGGGATCCCTCTTAGGGTCACCTGCTATGCATATGGGGTCAGGGGGGGGGGGGGGATTGCTGACTCATAAGCTATAGATATTTGATGATACATTTTGAAAATAAAACCGTTGAAAGGTCTCATTAGGGTCATTGAGATGTTCACTTTGTTTACTGGGACATTGATGTTACAGGCAGCTAAAATGATGTATGTTGCTTTTATCCAAAGTGACTTACAGACACATGTATAGTATATAGACACATTATTGCTGTAATTGCTGACCGTAACAAATTCCCTCGGGATTAATAAAGTACTGTGAATCGGAAACACAGCTGTAGTTCACAAACCTTCCACTGTGAGGCGTTGTTTTGCTCACCCACCACCACCCCCCCCCCCCCCCCCCCCCAGGAGTCTATTCGCTGGCTGGAAGACGAGAAGGTGCTTCTGGAAATGACAGAGGAAGTGGACTACGACGTGGACACGTACGTCACCCAGCTGGAGCAGATCCTGGACCAGAAGATAGACATCCTCACCGAGCTCAGAGGTGAGGAAGGACATGATCAGACGCCATTTACTATGAAGTCGTTCAGCAGATGAAGTCGTTCAGCATAACGACTTGCATTTAATTGAGATACGTGTCGTTTAATGAGCAGGTACGGGGTGAGGGCATCTCGCTCAGGTTAGGTTGCAGCCATGAACACCCTAGCTCCCTACATTGTCCTGCCCCTTCAGTTAAAGCCCAAATGTATACATAATTGTTGAAATAACTAAAGATGGGCCTACTGAATAATGAAGTACTTTCATTGAGCACTACAAACAACAAAGGTTATTACTCGAGTACTTCTGTCAAAGCAAGGGGTAAAGTTTAAAACTACTGAGAGGTGGTCACATAACAAGTACTGAACTCCTTGTCTGCTTTCAGTAGCCCCTTTTACACAGCCTGTTTAAGGCAGGGATGTTGCTTTTTATGGCGGGGGAATTAAAGAGCAGTTAGCAGCAGTTAGTAGTATGTTGTGTGTTATATACAATGCACAACTGTTAAGTTATATGTCACACTATGTTTGCTTGTTTGGTTCAGTGTGAAAAAAGCAAAGCCGGCGTAATGACGGGTGATCTTTAGGGCATTATGATCTCTGTGTAAGAAGGGTTTGTGTGCTAAACTCCTGAGATTCATTCTGGGTCATCCTCTTCTCTTCCAGACAAAGTGAAGTCCTTCCGCTCTGCCCTTTCGGAAGAGGAGATCGCTAGCAAGCAGATACCGAGCGTGCCCAAGAAGTGTCGTGCTCTATAGATACACACACACAGACACAGACACACACACACACACACACACACACACACACACCCCTCCCCTGCCCACCCAACTATCGGAAAAGCCATTTTTTGCACTACTTGATTTGCAATGTTTACGTTATGTTCTTTACATTGTCAATGCAACCTGACAAGTTTTTTTAATTTTATTTATTTCACATTTTACAAGCACTTTATGTTGAGGATTCAGAGCGAATTCATTTTTTAAAACTGGATTATTATAACATTTTTGTTATTTGTTATGTTTTGGTTGTAATCCCTTAAATGCTGAATGGTTTCTGTGCCGGAGCACTTTTCACACACGCATCATCTCATTTTGTTATTCAGACGTGTGCAGGGTTGAAATCCACACTAAACGTGATCTAAATGCATCGGTGTGTTTTGAACTCATTTTCAAGACCTGCATTGTCATTTCTGACTGTTTTTTTGTGTTTTCAATATTTCTTCTCATTTACCATCATCTCTATGAGACAGCCATTCGTAGGAAAAAAAATCAATGGCAAAATGGTAAATAACAAGAACAACAACAATAAAGTCTATTTGTTTTTATTCCACAGTACAGACAATGATGAAGCAAGCTGTGGCCCACGGTTAAGAAAAGAAAAAATGTAATCTGATTACATCAGATTATTTTACAGACATGACCGAAATAAGGAACTAATATTAGTAGTAAGACACAGATTACTCGTATTCTGAAAGAAAGCAAAACATGGATTAAGATCCCCTCTTGAGAAGCATTGATACTTATGTTGTAAAGTTGGCCCACACACAGCGCTCTTTCCAATGGTATTGAATGATATAAGAAGTGTATAAACAAAAGTTAATAAAGGTTCAGACCACCCACTTGGATTAAACGATACTGTGAATTTCTGATCTGAGATACTGTTTCTTTTTAAGTATCCGACTGAAGTGTGAAACGTTTTGCTTTAAATTCTTTAAACACTGCATATATCTAAAATATAATGAATTATTGCCACCATATACAGTTTTACAATCATGTATGTTATCTGTCCATGTTGACTACTAGGTTTCCATTTCATGTGCAAAACGAATTCTAGTAGCTGAAAGCAAGTATTGAGTTAATACTTAATCTGGAATAATTATCAATATGTTGATGTATTCAGAATGATCACATATATTTGCCTAATTTTGGTAGTAATCACCGTTAATATCACAAGCTTGTTAGATGCACTAAACATACTCTACTCTACTGCACAGTTGGAAATACAGAACATAAAACTTTCAGAATTTGAGCATTTAGTATTAGCATATGTCTTATAGTGGCAATAATTGTTATGACCTCAAATATAATAAGTATTATGTTTTGCAGAAATGTTCCTTCCACACTGAAGACATTACACTGTATATAGCTCAAGGTTGGACCAGTAAGATTATAAACTATGAGAAGATGTATAATGCTTGGACATGAATTTGAATTAGTTGTTGATATATACTACAGTGCACACTTTTACAAGATTGATGAATGAGTTATTTAGTCCGGCCCTTTTCATTTGTAAACAATTCATGTGAAAGATGGATAAAAGAGCCATGGTGGACCAAGGATTGATTTGAAATTGTTTTCACCGCTAGATGGCAGAATTTCCTCAAAAAGTGACCAATCTTACCAGCTCTTGTAAAGTAACTCTAATCTAAATGTCATGCAACGGCTTGTTAAGGATAAAGTATCTGTCTGGGGCTGCAATTAAACATGCACCCAATTGCTGAATGAGAAACCTGCCTACATTAATTAGCAAAGGTTCTGTAAAATATTTCAGTTTGAAAAATAGTTTAGTCCATCATGCTATAAAATGTTTAGCAGTTGACTTTTGTAAAGACAGAGCAGAGGTCAAAAGTGACTGAGTACAAACTAGTTTCATAAGTTGAGGTTCTTATTAAAGATGTCTTTTTTTTTTTGAGTGGTCGTGTTGATGAAATGATTAATAGCTTGTGCATTGTGATTGAGTAGGCTACCTGCTGTGATGTTGGTTTTGCCTTGCCCCGACTTGTACATTAACATTACACTCACTGACAAACAAACAAACAATAAAACTACAAACGTACTCTTGGTCCTATAGGCCTACACAGAGCAACAGAAGGGACTGACCGACAAAAACGGACGAACAAAAATGCTACATATTTCAAATATATTTCACCTGAAATTTCCATAATAACCCAAGTGTGTTTAGGTAAATAAATAGCTCTCCACTGTATAACTCCTACATATAGATCTTTACTTTACAGTATCTACACTGACACGACCAACGCCCGTCTGGATCGGTGAAGATCCGGACGAGACAGACATTCAACTCGGGACAACAAGCCAGTCAGCCAGCAGGGACAGGTATGGCTGTATCCAAAAACCTCTTCACACACCCTAAATATCACAAAATGTCTGCCTTGACGAGTATTTACCTTACGCTTTGTCCAATCCTCTATTTGCAATATATTTGTCATGGTTTTGTATACTTGCATGCTTAAAATGCATTTTACATCAAAGTAGGTCTGATTAATTTGAAATACTACACCTAATGTGGCTAATAATGGACCTGAAAGATATCTAGTTGTTGTTGGTATAGTAGGCTATCTTAAACTTTAAAAAGATGTGTTCCTGTCGATATTTAAAATGTGATTTTAGGTTGTGACCCGTTATCGTACAATAAGGTTGGATACACTTTAAACCTGTCTACATTTTGGCACGTATAGTTATACACCCTTACAGCTACATACATTATTTTCATGTCTTCACAAAATGTACATACGTGTGCCTACTAGCACATCACCCTGAAATTAATAAAAAAGCTTGTCATGCTCTACAAAGGTATTAACATGTATTAACATGAGATAACAACTAGATCTTCTGCCATATACTAGTGCAAAAAAACAAACAATGAGGTTATACAGTTGAATTACTACAGCATTCAAGAATGGTTTTGGCTTTTGTTGTGGCTTGAAACAAATTGCTAATCGTTAATTATTGTGAATGATACAGAGACAATGAAGACCTATAGGCACGTCCATACTTGGTCTATCTAATCATGGAAGCAGCGCTAGACAGCATCGTAAAAACAAAAGGGAGGACGAGGTACAATCATGCCAAACGGATATCCATCCGTCATCAACATTTGGTTGCGTCGCGTCACCGCTGAACACCCAACTCGTTTTCCCAGAGCCTTCTCGTTAGGTTCATGAAGAAGAAAAGTGAACCGTTTACAGTTTCGAAATCCTCGTGGCGCTTCTTTCACATCCCGGGTGTCACGCCCGTCGGCAGTTTTGTGAAAGCCTTTCCCGCCAAAATCCATGTAAAAAAAATCCCCTCCTCCTCGGCCCCCCACTTCCCCATCGGTTCGGTGAAATATTGACCTTGGAGCAATTCCTCTGTGTCCCGTCTGACACGACACCCCGCTAATAACAGCTATATGTGTGGAATGGGACGTCACAGGATCGCTATCTAAGGTTAAAGAGCAAGAAACGTGGCAAAAAGAAACTCTGAGGGAGCGCTGCATGAGCAAGCTCTCCCAGTAGCAGCAGCAGCACATATGCACAACGGGAGACCACACCGCCACCTAGTAGTGGGCCAGAGGTATTGCAAGCAAATGACCAGATAAAGGGATTGTTGCTGTAGACTGTGGACAGAGCTCGACTGCGTCCCGTGTCCCCCGTCTTCCCTAACGTTAGTTTGGTAAGGTGTCACGTTATACCAGGTCTTGTTGTGGACGTTAAGGCCTTGGGCTGGCCCACTGAGCGGAGGAAATAATACGAGAAAGGTCCAGCGAGAGAGAGAAGCACTGAGTGTGTTGCGGTAGTTTAGTATGTTTTTTTTTGTTGTAATGGTTATTTGTAGGTGTTGATGGTTTTGGCAGCCGTCTCCGTGCCGGCGTTAGAAACGTGTGATTGTGTCTCCGGTGAAAGTGGGACTTTTTAAACTAAGTTGAAAAACGTTGGCATTTAACCATGGACACAAGTCAGTTAACTGGCATCTGTGATGGACTCTTGGAACATGTTTAAACAAGTGTTGCTCCATAAATTGTCCTGAGCTTTTTTTTTGTGTGTGTGTGTGTGTGTGTTTGTGTGTACATACGTGTGTGTAAGAGAGAGTACGTGTACTTAGGGGTCCCGTAATATGACATTTATTTAAGGCTTAGAATATATGATGAAAAATTACTTCTTCCCTAAAATGACCAGTGATGTTCTCTTAATGAAGGTATTACTGAGTGGTTTTGCTACAGAGGAGTCGTCTCTTTGTTTTCTACTGGTTCATTATGACCTTAAAAATCACTCTTTTCTCTTTCTGGAGTCTTCTGGTCTGCTCCGCTGCCCCGTGGGTAAAGGCTGTATTGACGTGAGCACTTTTAAAACACATGGACGGCGTCTGTTTTATGATGAGTGTCATAACGTCTCATCATATTTACTATTTAGTCATTCAGGAGACGGTTGTATCCAAAGACACGTTAAAGGAGCAGGTAGGGGGAACGCCTACAGGTTAGACTGCGGCCACTGAGGATCGAACCCAGAACCACTTGAGTTTCCTGCCTCCTCTTGTCAGTCAGTTTTTGGAATACATTAAAAAAAAAAAAGTGTTCACATGAATGCAGCCTAACTGATTTTCCAATGGACGTTTTCCCGAAACCCCGCCCCTTTTTCCACACTCCCTCAACATATACAACCACGCCCCCTAAGCTAACCCTCAGAACATCGAATAAAAAAGTCTTCTTCTGCCTGTCCATCAACCATCCTGCTTAGTACAGTACTGTGTCTCAGTCGAATCCTCCCCACCCCCCCCTACACACATATACACTCACAGCCACACACACGCGCACACACACACGCACACACACACACACACACACACACACACACACACACACACACACACACACACACACACACACACACACACACACACACACACACACACACAATCAACCCTGTCCTCTAAACCCTGGTACAGTACTGTGTGTCTCACAACCTCCACCACCCCCCCCCCCCCCCCCCCCCCCCCAACGCTCTCACCCCTTCACCCCCGGTCCCAGGGGCTTCACTTGGGGCTGAGCAGCCCACCGCTGCCCTCCCTGGTGCTGCCGCTCCGGCCCCAGCAGCCGGCCGCGATGCTCATGCTCCGCTGGGCCGTGGCGGCTGTGGCCGGCGGCGTCCCACGGTCCATCTCGCACTGGCTCTGCGTGCGCTCCGTCCGCCCCAATGTGGCGGCGGCGGCGGCGCCCGTCGTGGCGACGCTGCCGGCAGCGGCGCCCCCCCCCTGTCCCGGCCGCCCCGGGCTGGGAGGAGAGGTTGCGGAACACGTGGTTGCGCTTGCGGAGGAAGTCGCCGCCGGCCGCGCCCAGGCCAAAGCTGCCCTTGCGCAGCACCATGCGGGCGCTGGCCGACTTGGCCGGGCGCGACCGCTGGTTGTACTCCAGCTGGGCCAGGTGGCTGGCGTAGCCGTCCGGGATGAACTGGAGGAGGGGGAGGGGGAGGAGTAAGAGGAAGAGGAGACGGAAGTGGAGGAGGAGGAGGAGGAGGGGGAGGAGGAAGAGAAGAAGGAGGTGTAGGAGGTAGAAGAGGAGAGGGAGGAGGAGGAGAAAGAAGAAGAAGAAGAAGAAGAAGAAGAAGAAGAAGAAGAAGAAGAAGAAGAAGAAGAAGAAGAAGAAGGAGGCGGCGGAGGTGGAAGAAGAGGTGGAGGAGGAGGCGGTGGAGGAGGAAGAGGAGGAGGAGATGGGGGTTAAGTGACTGGCCTTGTACACTCATTGATCATTCATATGTTCATTCTTCACATGTGTTCATCTACTACTCAATTCATTCACTATTTATGAATACATTCATTCAGAAACCAAACGATGTGTTTTAAGTTTTTCATTCATTCATTCATTCAATCGTGTTCACGAATGTGTTCATCGCCTCATAAATTAATGCATTTGTTTATTTATTAAACAAAAATCACTCTCATTTGTTCAATCATCACAGATTAATCATTTGTTTAGTCATGAGTTAATTAATCCATTAATACAATCATTCAATTATCCTCTGTTTATTTGTTTGTTCCTTCATTCATTCATTCATTGATGAATTAACTATTCAGTCACGTGAGTATAGCTTTCATTTCCCCCAGTCAGCAGGAGACGGTGGGAGGAGATACCTGACACTGGTGTATCATCTTCTTAGTCGCTCTTCCCACGATGTAGATGTGAGCTGGAGAGAGGCCGATAGAGGAGTACACAGAGATGTCTTTGGTGGAGCCGTAGGCCGCAAAGATCTTCATATGGGCCTGACACAGATATAGTTTATTTAGATTAGCTTGTTGATTGAGTTATAGGTGATCATATCAGCAAATATGGATTTTGTGAATGAACACACAATATAAATCGATTCAACTAGGGCTGCAACAATTAGTCGATGGTGATTAGTCGATCGACAGAAAATTAATCAAATCAATTTTTTAACATTTGCTGCTTGATGCTTCAGAAATTCAAATGTTTGGTTCATGGATAATTATAAAATTAAAACTTTAGTTTGTCTTGGCTGCTTGTCAGATAAAGCAAGCAAGACATCACTTTGGGCTATTAATGATGACATTTTCCAGACTAAATAATTAGTTTGTTAGTCCATCGACTATGAGAATAATCGATAGTTGCAGCCCTAGATTCCACCATTCAAACATAAAACCACACAGCATAAATACCTCGCAGATGAGGGACTTGAGGAAGTTGCCCTTGTGTCGGAGCGGGTCGTGGACCAGACCCTCGCAGAAGGACACGATGCCGTGGGGGAAGTTGTGCTGGGACAGCCATGCCACCACGCGCTGCTTCTGCATGTCGGGACGTCCCGTCACGTACACGATCAGGTAGCCCAGGTCCTGCCAGTGCCTGGACGCAACACAAGAGGACAATTATAGCATGAAGGAATGTATTCTTAAGCTTTACTTTATGAAGGAAAAACTTCTGGTATACTCTGTATGTAATGTTTTGATTTTTATTTCTGCTTCTACAGTCTGCACAAAGCCCTAATTTACTCCTATGAAGAAATATGAATTCCTCTGTATTTTCTTTTCTTCCATCGTCCATCAACAATTTTAGATAAATATATATTTTGCTTAATTTTCCTCTGCCTGTATACCTGGCCTTATCTTAACCATCAGTAGGATCAATGGAAAAATACACGACCATCAGACCACATAGGGGTATAAATAAATCTAAACAATCAATGTTGGTTAGTTTTTGTGTGTGATCATTGCCAAGCTAAACTATAGTGACGGTACAGCAAACATCAGCAACTGTAGACAAGGGCGAAATAGTGAGTCTCACATTGGGCAGGACCAATCGGGTCGGCAGTGTGGGGATCTTCCAATTACATAAACCCATATGTTAACTCTGAGCCAACCATGTAAAACAACCGGCTGACGCTGAAATATTGGGGGGGACAAATTCGCTCTCTTTGAACCTTGGTGGGGACGTGTCCTCCGGTCCCCCCTGGGAAATTCGCCCCTGACTGTAGAAGATTAAAAGGTCATTTAGAGCGTTTTTCACCCGCAAAGTCTGAGCGGCAACGCTGTTATCTGCAAGGCATAGACATGAATGCAATTCAGAGTGATGCACGCCAAGTCCTGTGCGGACGGGCCGTAACAGGCTAACCAGTGTATTCTCCCCACGGGTTCTTACCTCACCACGTCCACAGCTCCGGCCCGCACCTTGGGGTCGCTGCCCATGATGGACACGCTGGCGGCGAACGAGCCGTCGATGCTGAACACCACAAACTCTGTTCCCTGTGGTAATACAGTCAGGTAGCTGTCTGCAGACGTATGGTCGCCTCTGTAAAAGCATGCACACACACACACACACACACACACACACACACTCACACACATACAGACAGACACACACACACACACACAATAATGAAGAGGGGACAGAGACGGCTTAAAAAAAGTGCAGCATAATCAGATCTGTAGACTGCAGAGCAATAGGGAGGAGACAGGGGGGAGATAAATATAGAGAATGATAGAGAAAATGTGAGAATGATGAGAGTCAATATGGGAAAAAGGAAAGACAAGAAAAATGGGAGAGAAAAAAATAGAGAGATAGATTTAGAGCAAATTCCTGTACTCCCTGTAGGGAGTACAGGAATTTGAATTGGAGGAGGAAGTCATTTGTTGTGATCAGGAGAAAGTTGTTATTATCTTAGCTCACCGGACCACCATTTTGACAGGGTAGACCCCGATGCTGAGTCTCTTGCTGTCAGGGATGGTGTAGGAGATCCTGCCACTACTGCTGGTCAGCTCCGTGTCGAAGTACACCCACTCTCCAGACGGGGGCTGTGTCATGATGTGGATGTCAATCTAAAGACAGAAATTAGAAAATATCTAAAAAACAAACTGAAGCAAAAAAAACATATATAGAAACATTGATAATTGAATGTGATAATGAAATATTTCACATGACAAAGGATTAGTATCAACACATTTTTGGCAACGTCATTGTACGTCTTTTTGTGATGGAAACATGATGGGAGGAACTGGTTTGATGAAGGTCATGTTTCGACATTCCAGTTTACAAGGAAGTACTAGCAAACGCTCTTTTTTGCAGCGTCATTGTATGTCTGAGTTGAAGTGAGCAGTGGTGTGTTAGCTGGCGCTCGGGGGGGGGGGGGGGGGGGGGGGGAGAACGGACTACCTTCTCCCCAGTGAGGGTGACCATATCCAGGGGGCCGTACATGAAGCGACCGGTCACCAGCTGAGCTCCGTCCTCAGAGAACACAGCATCACACACGCGATGGTTGGCGGTCACGTTCTGAAATAAACAAGAAAAACAAACGTCCTTCATTAGTAATTCAGTAATAGTCAGCGCTGGGTAATAACTCGCTACCCTCGTTTCTAGAACCTTGAACCTAGCTAGGCCTTTTAAGCTATTTCAATCATGCAGCACTATTTCTTATTTTTCAAAAATATGAAATATTGTTGATGTTTACACAGAGCTTACATGCATATTGTATTCTTTATCAGTTACTGCTGTAACATTAGTTACAAGTTAACCGTTTCATATTACAAGACACATCAACCAATAAATTACACAGAAATTAAATGAAATGCAAAAAATGCTGAACAAAATTCACTCCTAAGCTATCAGCTCTTAAGTTTTTTCGAATTTGCGATTAAATAATATTTCAGGTTAAGTAAAGAATTGACCGGGACCAAAGGAAGATGAGGAGTTTTCGTACCCTTATCTTAACCTGAGTCCTCTTGCGAAGCCACTTCTCCCTGGGTTTGGAGGGCGTGAACTCTGACACCTCTTTACCGTCTAGCTCCAGGATACTCGCGTTCTCGTGCCTCATTACCTGGACAACCAAAACATTAAAAACCTTTATACACAAGGAGAAATATAAAACACGCAGCGGTCACTTCTATTTTTTGGAATAGCTAATTAAACATGTGCACTTTGCACTTGTTTTTAGCTCTGGTTCGAACCTGCAATCTAACTCGCTACACTATTATGCACTAATAAAATGTAAATTGGAAAAATTGTAAATGTAAAATTCTAGATGATTAAATGTAAAACATTAAAATGGTTCAATGTACATTGTAAAAAAGTTTTAAAAAATATATATATATAAAATGTAAAACGCTAAATGATTACATGTTAAATTGTAGATGACTAAATGTGACACGGAAAAATGCGAAATGACTAAATGTAGATGGGGGGGGGGGGGGGGGGGGTTGTTGTTGTAGTTGTGGTGGTGGTCAGGACCTGTCGCAGGATGAAGGCCACGACGTCGGTGGACTCCCAGTAGGACGCGTGGAAGAGGTGGGGGAGCGCCACGGTAGGGAACGCCGTCAGTGCGTCCGGACAGTAGAGGGCAAAGTCAATCCGCTTAGCACCCCACCAGTGAGACGCGACTGCAGAGAGAGGGGAGGGGGAGATAGGGAGGTAGGATTCATTTAGAGAACGATGAGAGAGAGAGAGAGAGAGAGAGAGAGAAAAAGAAAGGGGGAGAGAGAGAGAGAGAGAGAGAGAGAAAAAGGAAGGGGGAGAGAGAGAGAGAGAGAAAAAGGAAGGGGGAGAGAGAGAGAGAGAGAGAGAGAGAGAGAGAAAAAGGAAGGGGGAGAGAGAGAGAGAGAAAAAGGAAGGGGGGGGGAGAGAGAGAGAGAGAGAATACACAGGGCCAGAAAAAAGAGAAATACAGAAAGAAAAGACAGAAAGCGTGGAAGACATCTTGCTTTATCTGCATCTCCATCTCTATACTGCATCTCTTTTGTCGGAGAGATAAAGAGAAGGTGTGTTTGTGTGAGAGAGAGGAGAGAATGAGAGTGAGATCTGCCCTACCTGTAATCTCCATTACTAATGTTCTCTAGGTTCACAGTTGAAGGGTTTGACTGGGCATCTAAAGCAGTGGTTCTCAACTACTTTTACTAATGTACTAAGATATAGTAACCCTTTAGCAGCACAAAACATTTTAGAGAGGGAACTGTATCTGCATGTTATTTATAAACGGGAACATTAAACTGTTGGTGTGAATACTTACAGCTGGAGAACAAGTGGAGTTGTGCTTCACTTATGATGAGAAAGATTTACCGAACCTGTATGCAAGTATTCAGATTTACATTATTCTACTAAAGCGGCATTCAGATTCAGAGAGAAACGCTGGTCTGAAGGAAGAGCAGCACGTTATCTACAGCGCTAGTGTCTCCTCACACACAGGAGGACAGTAACACCCAGAACCAACAGCTTTCATCAGTTCTTCAGTTCCCCTTTTTTCTCCAAGACTCGGAAGGGGAAAGGGCACAGTCTGAGGCTGTCGAGGAGACTAGCGACCACACAGGAGGAGAGGACAGCGGGGTTAAACGGCCCCTATTTTACCACCAGGTGTGATCAATAGATTGACAGATCAACGTACCAGCCTACCTGGGCGGACTGCACCAACTTGGTAGGCTCTAATATCCCATCATTCATCTAGGTGGACACTCCCACTTGTGATGTCACCAACGGGGCGATTTTGAAATGGCTTGTCGTGGCTAATCAACATCACACCCGGTGGTAAAATAGTGGCCCTTTAAATGTAGTACAGGTGTAGTACAAGTCTGGGGATGTTTAAAACTAGAACTCGGGGAAGCGGGGAAGCATCTGATGAAGGTTTTTAAAAACACTGGGAGAACACACACACACACACACACACAGGAAGTGAAGGAAACCGGGGTAACAGGAAATGCCTCTTCCTTCCAACCCCTCACTTCCTCCCCGTGGTCTCCTTCAGGGCTACCTTGCTCTATGCACAGCATCGCCCCCGGCGACGGGGGGGAGGAGCCGAGCAGCACGTCTGCGAGGTCACAGGGGACGTCGGCAAGGTCGGGGCTCGCGGAGTCGGACTCCGCCTCGCGGGGGAGGACTCTCTTGCGCGAGCGGAGCGAGGGTGTCCGAGAGAGCAGTTTGTGGTAGGGCAGGGCCAGCTGGGCCAGCAGGCCCAGACGCTTACTGGGACTGCTGCTGCCTTCCAGTGTGGGTGCTGAGAGGAGGGGGGTGGGGAGGGGAGAGATCACAGTTTAACGCTGGCTATCACTGCCCCCCCCCCACCCCCTCCGCCAAGCCATAAGACTGCAGAACTTTTGACGACACACCGGTCACACGTTGGTTATTTTTATTTGTGTCGACTCGCACCATTGAAGAAGCCTGAGTTCACGCATTTCATTGCTATTATTGACCGCTGGCTGCTGCTCGTTGCTCTATTTATTGTCGTGTTTTTCGCTTTTGTTTTATATATATAACCATTTCTGCACCAATACACCACAGCAAACGCCTCGTATGTGAACGCTTACTTAGCGACGCAACGCTTTTAAACTCTGATGAAACGACTGATGAAAATAAACTTGAAACTCTCCCCTTTCACGCGTACTTCCGCCTATTTCGTCTCACAACGTACAAACACAACAACTTCCGTCTTCCGGGCAGCACAGACAAGAAGCGTCTAAGCGCAACAACGTACTGGTGGCGATGTTGGAGGCGGTGTAGGAGTCGGCCATGCCCGACACCTGGCTGGCGATGCTGGCCTCGCTGGCCCGGCGGTGCCCCCGGAGGTGGGGAACTCCGGGCGACGGGAACGAGGGGTACAGGCCGTCCACCAACAGACCGCCGCAGTGAGAGTGGAGGAGGTCGGCTGAGGGGAGACGAGGAGAGGCGAGGAGTAGAGAGGGGGGGGGGGTGTTGTGAGTGATTGTATTGTGAGAACTCAGACATAGTTTATAATCAATGGTAGTATGATTAAAATGCATAAGAGACTATTTTTGACAGACACAAAAATAGGAAGACGAATGAAATCAACACTTAAAAAACAAAACAACATTAGCGCATGGGCGCAAGATTGAGTCGATGGGCCTTATTCACCTAGTGGCCATCTTGGTTCCATCTTGGTTCTAAACGCTAGCTGGGTGATGAAACTAAATGCGAACCAAGATGGCCGCCAGGTTTAAGATTTATAAGGCCCATAAAACAAAGACTAAAGTGAGCCAGTAAAACCTAGAGAGCAGCTGGAGAGATACACACCTGTGTCTGCGGCGGGCTGCGAGGCCTGCCAGTTGAGCACCGGTACGGGGATGGAGGTCTCGGTGACGCTGCCTTCTGGGTAGCGGTGGGTCCCTCCCCCCAAGGGCTCCACCAGCAGGTGGGGGTTACACTGCATGGTCTCTACTAGAAGGGGGGGGGACAGAGAGGACACAGAAATATATATATATATATATATATATATATATATATATACACACACACACACATTATAAATATATATACCGTAGTAGACACACACAGCACAGTATATATATACTGTAGTAGACACACACAGCACAGTATATATACACCGTAGTACAAACACGTCACAGTATACATATATATATATATATATATACCGTAGTCAGCGATCATAACACACCCCGGACCGCCGACCGACGGGGGGGGGGGGTTATTTTATTTTATGTTTGTCTATTTTCCCACTACTAACAGCTGAGTAAATAAAGAAACTGAAAAGGGAAAATTGGTCAATTCGTCTGTTGGTCATATCTTTTGCATAAATATACCCTTATAGTCTTTGTTCCTCTACAGCAAATTATAACATAGTGCACTTTCAGGGAGACTTGGGCCTAACATATTCAGCCAGTTGGAACAGAAGAACACACCAGAATAGGCCTGTTTAGTGAGCAGGATTTGATGCCGCATTCCTACACTTATAAAATGCAATTCAATGTGGAAGTAATCCAAGTATTCAGAATACAATACTCAGATTGAGTAATTTAACGGAATACGTTATAAATTACATTTTTGGGCATGTATTCTGTATTCTGTAACTGGATACATTTTAAAAGTATCCTTTCCAACACTGACCGTAGTACAAACACGTCACAGTATATATACAGTATATACCATAGACAAACACGCCACAGTATATATATCGTAGTGCAAACACGTCACAGTATATATATATACCATAGACAAACACGCCACAGTATATATATCGTAGTACAAACACGTCACAGAGACGTCTACGTGCAACATAGCATCACAGCTTCTTTCGATGAGTCCTATAATGATGTCATGATTACATTTAATTCAAGTAGTTCAAGTGTGTATTGGTCATTGGTGTGTGTGTGAGTATGTATGTGTTTAACATAATGTGCCAGAGTAAAAAGCATCAAAATAGAGCTTGTGTATCAAAAAATGTTCCCCCCAGGGACCACCATGGACCCCCCCTAGAGATCCCAGCTAAGCTATGTCCTCAACTTCTAGAAACTCCCCTGCTACAGAGCTTCACATTGGTCAATGCTCATGCTCAAGAATGACCTATGTGAACATAGATCAAATATTAAATGTGTTTGTGGGTGACCATGCATCAGTGAGGGTGAGTGTGTGTGTGTGTGTGTGTGTGTGTGTGTGTGTGTGTGTGTGTGTGTGTGTGTGCAAGTTTCTATGTCTGTCTGTGTATATGCATGTCTTTTAGTGACCATGAATGTGTGTGTCTGTGTGTGTGTGTGTGTGTGTGTGTGTGTGTGTGTGTGTGTGTGTGTGTGTGTGTGTGTGTGTGTGTGTGTGTGTGTGTATGAGTGTGTGTGTGTGTGTGCAATTGTGTGTGTGTGTGAATGTCTCACCCAGCAGGGCAGAGTGTCCGTCCCCCAGGGGGAAGCGCTGGTAGCGGGGGACAGAGAAGGGGGGCAGCAGGTGGAAGCGTTTCCCCAGCAGGGGCTCCAGGCGCGAGGCGGAGGGATCGGCGGGGTGGAACAGGTTGTACACCTGCTGGCAGGCTGGCCGCAGCGCCGACACTGTAGACAGCAGGAGGAGAAGAAGAAATATGACCACAGGGCCGCATTCACCTAGCGGCCATCTTGGCTCGAAACGGTAGCTGGGTGGGGAAACTGAATCCCTAATTCTGCTTTCAGTTTTCCACCCCACCGTTAACAACCAAGATGGGAAGTTAGTTTCATCTGAAAAAAATATCTGTTAGAACTTAGGATTTTGCATTTTGCATTATGAATTTGTGTTGAAGAGTTGAATGGAATGACTCATAAAGAAAGTGATCACAAACATAAACTAGTCAAAAAATGCAGTCATTGTTATTTTTAATGCTGGATATAGAGTGTATAGAAGAACCCTAAACTAACAGGAAGTGGTCATCAGTATGAGGGCGGTCCTCACCATCCAGGGAGGGCACTACGGTCTTCCTGAGGGCCAGGACCAGGCCCAGCGGGGAGCCGAACAGGAAGAAGTCTGTCACCTCGAAGTCGAAGCGGCCCAGGGTCCCGCCCTCCAGCATGGTGCTGTTACTGGAGCGACGAGACCCCGCCTCCCCGTGCAGCACGCTGGAGTGCAGGCTGGTACGCACACACACACACAAACACACAATGAATAGAACATGAATATGTAAGCTATTATAATGCTTTAACATTTTAAAACTGATAATGCATGAGAAAATAGACCAAATTTAATAATTTACAAACACATAACTAATTAATAATTACACTAATACTACTACTACTACTACTAATATGAATTTGTAGTGGTAATAGTGCAAACTTTTTGACCAAGAAGTGATAATGATAGCAATAGTAACAGTAATAACAGTAACAGTGTGCTCTACCTGGACAGGAAGTGATGGTGAGTAATAGTAACAGTGTGCTCTACTTTGACAGTAAGTGAGTAAGTAAAGCTTAATTTATATAGCACTTTTTAAAACACACAGTTACAACTTCCACACACACACAAAATATAAATTAGGTAAAAACTATATAACAATATAAAAAAACAATATTACAAAATAAACAATATAATATGTTTATTTGTATAGAAAATATTACAATCTAAAACACAGCACAAAGAGAGGCAGACCAAAATCAAACAAACCAAAAGATAAAACAGTTACAATATAAAAGTGATAGTGATAGTGAGTAGTAACAGTTACAGTAACAGTGTTTCCTACCTGGACAGGAAGGCCTGGTGCTGTTTGATGGTGTCCAGCTCGTAGGTGGAGGAGTCGCTGCGTTTGCGGGGAAGCTGTTTCTTGGGGTCGTCGGCCCCTGAACTGCGGGGGATGTCGATGTTGCTGCGACTCAGGTGGCGACTCCCCTCCAGGGAGGGGGAGGAGGAGCCACTGTTTATCACTATACCTGGAGACAGGAGGTCCGTGTCCTGGGAGAGAGACATAGACAGAGTGAGATTGAGCGAGAGCGCGAGCAAGAGAGAGTAAGAGACAGGCAGACAGTCTGAGAGATCATGATGATAAAGGAGTGAGATGTAGGGACAGAAGACAGCTAGGTGGTAGGTAGTAGTGACATGGAACCAAGGACCGCTAGGTGGTAGTGACATGGGACAGAGGACAGCTAGGTGGCAGTGACATGGGACAGAGGACAGCTAGGTGGCAGTGACATGGGACAGAGGACAGCTAGGTGCTAGGTGGTAGTGACATGGGACAGAGGACAGCTAGGTGGCAGTGACATAGGACAGGGACAGCTGGTACCTGGACACTGATGGCGCTGCCCCTCCGGCTGCTGTTCTGGCTCTCAGAGACGCTCAGAGAGCTGCTGCAGAGAGCATCAAAGCCCAGGATCCCCCCCACACAGTCCCCGATCACACACACCTGAGGCACACACACATACACACATAAATAAACACACACACAAAAAGAAACATTCACACACATAGTGTGAGTGTTCTCTCATGCATCTAATGCATGTGATACATATAATATAAAATAGATTAAACATAATCTCCTGCAAGCCATGGAACTTGCCTGTGTTGACATAGGTGTGGAGGCATGCCAAGCCGATACGGCATGCCAGGGGTTTGTTCCCCCATTGCCTGGCCAGACAAAATGTGGACTGTGACGTGGATGAAGTGCTGTGGCCTGACCCAGTATGGAGACATGATGCTGTGGCTGAGTAATGCACTTATTTGTATATTTTTGTACTTTATTTTTACATGGGCTTACTGTACACAAGTGGCAAATGCACAAGATTTCTGCTTGTTTTTACAAGTGCTACATGTAAATGCACAAGATTTCTGTTTTTTGTCTTTTTGTACAAGTGCTAAATGCACAGGTTTTTTGTTTTGCAACATGCATTTAGCCTACAGTGAACAATAAACATTTATTTCTCCAGCTTCATGTCCTGAGCATTGTGTTTTCTATTTTTCTATGTAGTGTTTAGTGACTGCTCAGTAGTGTTTTTAATTTTGATTGACTCGGGTCACGATTTGACAACAGTTCAGTTTTGACCACAGATTGAACTGTTTTGAGGTGAAAGTTTGGTTTTGCAAGAAGAGTCTGAGGTTTTGTGAATGTAGCTTGAAAATTGAGTTTTGTGTTCACAGTTTAGAGAAAAGGAGAGCAGCTTTCAAGAAATGTGTCTTAGCAATCGAGAAAAACTGTAATACATATTACTATTATATTATATATAATTATTATTATATTATGTTACATTACATTACTTTATTACATTATAACGTAACATATTATATTATATATTATTATATTATGATATTAAATTATATTATTCCGACACCCACCTGGCCGGAGAACGACGCCCCCTCTGGAGACTTGATGAAGTCAGCGTACACCTGATTGGCTCTGAGGATGACGGTTGCCACGGCGTCCTGGTACTGAGGAGCGGAGGTGGCGAGGAGCGGGAGCGCGGCCAGAGGAATGTGGTCCTGACTGTTGGACAGACAGCCCTCATCGTAGCTGTACGGACTCAGACTGCACAGAGAGAGGGAGTGTGTTACGGGTGTGTGTGTGTGTGTGTGTGAGTGAGTGAGTGGTGTGCATGTGTGTCTGTGTAAGTACGTGTGTGTGTGTGTGTGTGTGTGTGTGTGTGTGTGTGTGTGTGTGTGTGTGTGTGTGTGTGTGTAGGAGCATGCACATGTGCTGTGACGGCTCTGAGTTGAGTCGTTCGCTGAGGATTAAAAGCGAACCTGCTGAAGCCCTTTCGCCATCACTGACTGACCTACGCGCTCGGTCCAGACAGTCCTCTGTATTTTTGAATTACGGTATTTCATTTATTCTGGGACTTTAATAGTTACCATTGACTAATTTCATTTGAGTTTTGTGTGGAAAAAAGATCGTATTGCTTTAATATACCAGGCCGAAACAATTTAATTTAAGCCCAAGGTATGGGGTACTGTGTGAAATACGATTTCTTCCTTTGATTTTTTTTACGGAACTACTATTTTTTTTTGCATTTAATATACCGGGCTGGAACAGACTATTTAATTTAAGCCCGAGGTACGGGACATTGTGGCCGAGGTACGTGACTTTGTGTGAAAGCCTATGTATAATTTATTTATTTAAAGAGCATTCTGGTGTTGTTTCAACTTGTGGTTGGCATATAAATTGTTATGAGTTGTTTTAACTGATGAAACATTTTCATTAAACATAAGTGCAGACCAGGAAAATTGTTTCGTTATTGTTTCTTAATGAAAAAGTTTACGTAACAGCATAAGTCGTTGACATCCTTACTGTACCGACAGCGATATACAAATGTTGTCAGCTTTCTTCTGACAAATGTACTTATTGTAAGTTGCTTTGGACAAAAGCGTCTGCTAAATGTATTTCCATCATGCAGCAGTAGCATCACCCCCCCCCCCCCCCCCAACCGAGTCTCAATCTTAAGTGAATTAGCAGCACACAGCAGCCAGCGTTGCATGCGCCCAGTGTGTGTCTGTGTTTGTGTGTGCGTGTGTAGTAACCACAGTAACTGACTTGGAGACCAGGGAGAAGGCCTCGGCGCAGACAGCGGGACAGGGGACGAGGCGGACGGCGATGTGACCCAGAGCCGAGGGGTAGTGGACCCTCATCACCGTCTCAAACGCCCCGCCCAGCGTGTTCACGTCCCCCTGCTTGCTGCTCTGATCGCCTGGACCAAGAACACGTGTTAAAGGGCCCCTATTTTACCACCAGGCGCGAGTGTGATTAGCCATGACAAGCCGTTCTTTCATCCAAAAGCAACTTACAAGTGAGGCGGAGAACAATCGAAACATCAACCATCAGATTTACTATAGCACTTATGGTGCAT
Source organism: Merluccius polli (assembly GCA_030340625.1). Lineage (NCBI taxonomy): Eukaryota > Metazoa > Chordata > Actinopteri > Gadiformes > Merlucciidae > Merluccius > Merluccius polli. The sequence goes on from JAOPHQ010002278.1 coordinate 62,655, forward strand.
TTGGGGCATACTGTATCTTACTTTGTTGTGATGTGCAACAACACTGACTACGCACTCGACTACCACTATTTATTACAAAATATATGTACAAAATACTTCCTATATCTTCCTATTCCTTTCCTCACTTGTAAGTTGCAGTAGTAGATAGAAGAATCTGCTAAATGACTAAACATAACTTAAACCAAGATAACACAGACTTTTTTTTATACCTCATCATTTCACATTAAAACAGAATCTCCTTCACTTTCTCTCAAACAATGAAACAAGTCCTACACCATTCTGTAATAGTAGCACATAGGGTTGATCTAGTTTGGCAGTTAGTAAAGCAGGTCCTCCCACCGTCTCCAAATCAAAAGTGGATCATCCTGATCAAAACTAATCAAACACGAAGACAAAGACACAAATCAAATCACGTGCCCTGCTGCGTTTTGTGAGTTCAGATACTACACTAGATAGGCTTCCCTGTATTTCTCGCTGAAAACATAAATCCAATTTCACTTTCACCTCAGTTCTAGTGTCTGTAACCACTTGAATTAGTACAAACTAATTCATGTTTTCACTGCATGATTCCCATGATATTATTCTATGAAGTTACAGATAGTATACCTATGTGTATCGTAGTGAAGCTATTATAACAAACCTGTCTTATTGATATTGTGTTTTATAATAATGTGTGCTGCTGCTGATACAACCAAATTCCCCCGCTGGGATGAATGAAGTATGCTCTGATCAAATCTAATGTGAAGTCTCGCCTTGCTGCTTGTTTTTTTCATCATTTACTCACATCTCCTCTCGTTTCAGATACTTCACTTCCTCCCCTTGTGTGTTTCCCGCCTCTGTGATTGTCCACCCTCGACCTGTCCCTCATTATCCTCCCCTTCCTAGTGTATTTAGTCTGTGTGTTTTGCTCTCTCAGTGCCAGTTGGTCTTTGTACCCTGTGTCAAGCGTTTCAGCTGTCTTCTCGAGTTTAGTGTTCCTGTTTTTTGAGCTCCACTAGTTTTTCCCTGACGTCGCCTTTGTCATATGCTTGTCTTATGATTTGTCCGCCTGATCTCCTGACTGAATACCCGTGGGCCAAACCTTTTTCAAGTTAAGACTATTTTTGTATCAACATTCGTGCAGTTGAGGCCTATTCCCAGTGTTTACACCAGCTGTTACATCTAATCAATATGTGTGTGTTACAGTAGATAGTATAGGATACCAGAGCCAGAGTCCAAAATGTTTCCTCCATGCAGAACAAGAACGAGGACATGAGTCTTAGAAGACTGCAGACACTGCTGGGAACATCCATCCTGAGAGAGACAGGGGGGGGGGATACAGATAGTGATAGAGAGAGAAGGAAAGAAAAAAGAATGAGTAAAAAGAGAAAGTAAGGGGAAGAGAAAGAAAGAGAAGGAGGGGAGAGAAAGATTGATGAGGAGAGAAAAATAAGTGGGAGAGGGAGAGATGGAGAGAGATAGAGGAAGAGGAAGAGAAGGGGAAAGAGAGGTGGAGATGACAGTGACAAATGTAAAATATTCAGGTTGAAATACAGTTATAACGCTGAATCATATCACTCATATGTATATATTGTTTATAAAGATATCATACATAGAATGATATACATATAATTGTCATTCAAAATAGTATCGATCAGCTGATTCCTGTGTTAAAATTACTTTAATGACCTATAAGCTATTTTAAAGTACAGTACAGTTAACTAATTTTCAGTATTATTTGAAGGATACACATTTATAATACTTAGTTATTATACTAATAGTCCTTAAATTTTACCTCCATTTGTGAGTCCTCATTGCTCATGACTGCGTAGTCCCCACCAGATTCCTGATACAAAGTTTCTGTAAAACAAAAAGTGAATTATATTACATTCACAATATAGTTCACCATTAATACGTTATGTGTTGTATTATGTTTTATTTAAAAGTACTACGATTTTGACAAGATCCAACGCCAAAGCAGTTGGCAGGGGCAATAATGATAAGGTAATGAAAATGAAAAAGGTAATTAACTTACATTAATTGCCTTTTGTCATAATTATAAATTATATACCAGTAATTATTAAGCTCCTTCATGTGTAACAGAACACAGATGGTTCAACTGTGAGTTATGGAAATACCAACGGTCCCTTTAAATATGACTTAAAACTACCATTTTGTGTTGTCTTTATATCTACATGACACTAATAAAGCTTTTTTTGGCTGTTGTCATCATCATCATCATCATCATCATCATCATCATTATTATTAATAATAATTAACCTAATTACAGAACTTTACTTTAAAAGGTTTATGTATTGTTGAGGCTATGTTGAGGCGGCGTGTGGTCTAGCGTTGTCCCGGCATCCGGCGAGAAGACATGTGAGTCAGTGACAGGTGGTGCTGTCTAATTACTAATCACTTGTCCTCTCTATAGTAACTCGGCAGTAACTGGGCCGCCGGTTGGAAAGCACCGGAGTCGGGAACGGACAGAGCGGACCCGACCCAGGGCAGGGCGGTCCGCCAGCAATTTACGCCTTCCTAATTCTGCCGATACAACGACACACGGTCTCCTTCATTACAAGCTATTTGACTGAACGCACGTTAAAAGGAATATCTTCGAGGTTGCGAGTTTGTATGTATAGGTCTGTATGAACCCCTACCCTGCGCTTCATTGGTCTCTATCTTGTCCATGAGGTCGTTGGAGTTCCACTTGCTGATCTCCTTGGCGAACATCTCGTCGTTGTCGGAGAAGTCTTCTGTCGAGAACGGAGAATTAAAAATACTGGGAAAAAAACTCTTGAAGAATGTACCTATAATGAATTATAAATGTTTTGCCCAAAGAAATTGTCAAATAAATGTCAGAAAATGTCTCAATATAACAGTTTAATACTTTTCTCCTCCATTAAGAATGCATGGACGTATAATATGCTCATTCTAATGCCTCCAGCTAAAACAAAGCTAGTGTGCGGTTTTAACACACAGTAGCAAGAGGCTAGTCTGGTGTAGCACAGCAGTACAGCAATTATTGCCATCGTTGTTTTAGCATGAACAGTAGTATGATTAGTATTATAAGTTGTAGTTGTAGTAGTAGTTATACTAGTAGTAGTATATTATAACTATTACAGTTACAAGCGGCGTGTGTTTACCATGTGCGTCGAAGAACTCGTCGTCGTCGGTGCTGTCGTCCGAGTCCCTGGCGATGCTCTGCATCCGCCACTCAGAGATGCTCTGGTGGGAGGGGCTACCTGCACACACACAACAACAACAACCCCATCGGTCAGTTCAACACTCACTCATCCTCCTCACCCAATGAGATTAGAGGTGTGGATGCATGTTACGGTGTTACGCCATGATGGTGTTAACAGCAGAGGAAAATTGATACCGACAGTGACAAGTATGAAGGTCAGAGGTCAATTCAGAATATCCTAATGTCCGGTCCCGTGATGGAATGTGTGCTGTTCTGTCCTGTGATTAATGGAGTTGGGCCACGCCTGGTACACCCCCTACCACCTGTATTTAAACCCCCTTTTCGCACTCACCCTCCACCTCCCTACTAAAAAATGGAAAATTCAATTATATATAGATATAATAATTCACTGCATTTACATAGCGCTATTCAAGACACCCACAGCACTTTACATGAATGTGTGTGTGTGTGTGTGGGGGGGGGGGGGTATGACACCTCATCCACTACCAGGGAATATATAAACATATATAAGAAGAGAGGTGATAGTGTGTGTATGTGTGTGCGTCGTGCTCACCTCCTCTCTTGGAGGACCTGTTGGAGGACCTGGACGAGGTGGACCACTGTTTGGTCAGCTCCCCCCTGGCATCCCCCGCCTCCCCCTTCCCCTCCTGGGCCACGCCCGCCAAATCCACCGCCCCCTGCTCCTGGTTCTCCTGGCCCGGCTCCTGGTGGTGGTGGTGGTGGTGGGAGGAGGAGGAGCCATTGGCCTCAGCCGCGCCTCCCCCTCCTACTGATCCCTCCTCGGTGAGGCTGTACTGGGCCATCTTCCTGGCCAGGGCCAGCTGGGTCTCCAGCTCCAGCTGCCGGATGTCCTCGATGGTCAGGCCGTACCACTCGTCCTGCCAGCACCACGCCTGCCGGTGGGCCCGCACCATCACCTTACGCAGACCTGCAAACAGTTGCCTTATTATACATATATATAATTAAGCAATAAGCCACGAGAGGCCGTGGTTTACAGTGATGTCAGAACAGCTAGGGGGCGTTGTTAACGGTTACTAAAAACTTTAGCATACAGGCGCATTAATACTAAAACTGAATTGTTTATGTGTGTTTGTAGAATATTTTATAACGGCTTCGACCCAATCAGTGAACCGGAGCCATCCGTTTCATATATATGTAACTTTTCTACAGCAGCATGTTGATCATGAATAAAACGCGTCCATCCAGGAGTCAATCCATCCAGGGAATTTTTCTCTATAAATCGTTTTACTCTAGTCCACATTCCTCAGAGGAGATGTTTTTGCTTTACTTCCAACCGGACTGGCAAGAGCGAAGAGAGCAAGAGCATCACTTAGTTATTTAATGCAATTGGCTGCAGTTTTTTTAACAACATAAGGCCGCGCCCCTATTTGGAAATCAATTGCTGCCAAGCCGAGGGCAGACTGATATCCATTGGGAATGCAAACTTGAATATCTGGACGGACTCACAAGGTAATTCATTATCTCCAAACTGGCAGAAAAGCACAAAAACACCTCAAATTGAATCTAAAATAAAACCTAAAATGACCACCAGCACAAACAACTTAGTTGTTGTTTGTGCACAACTAGTAAGTGGTACAATGGGAACACGAGGGGGGAAAAGGTTACATCATAATATTCATCGGGGCGGATGACTAGGAGGACAGGTGAATATATGAATCGATTGAAAGCCCAACAAACAAACAAACAGGGGATCAAATGAACACTAACACAGGATATGGAAAACATTTCCTATTCATGCTGATAAAAAATATGCATTAAGAGACAGAGACAGAGGTACAGCGATTAGGGAGACAGAGACAGAGAGAGAGGGGAGAAGAGTGACAGAAAGAGACTGAGGGAGAGAGGGAGAGAGGGAGAGAGAGAGAGGGAGAGAGAGAGAGGGTGAGAGACAGAGAGAGGCAGAGAGAAAGTTATATATAGAGAGAGAGGCAGAGAGGGAGACAGAGGGAGACACATGATTTAGCAATGTGTACGTTTCCCATGCCAATAAAGCCCTTTTAATTGAATTGAGAGAGAGGAACAGAGAGAGAGAGAGAGACACGCAATCAGAGACAGAGCAAGAGAGAGAGACAGATAGTGAGAGGGAGAGCGGCAGAAAAACAGAGCGAGAGGGAGCAAACAGCATTTCGTGGGAGCGGCTCTATTGATTAGGCGGTAAAGTTAGACTGTGGGCCATTTAAAGGAGAAACCGCTGCAGGCTCATTAGGTTGTATGGAGATACGTGGAGGAGAATGGATGGACACCTCCCACGATTCATTAACAACCTGTGGATCACAGCAGTGAATACCAAGCAGCGACTGACATGGCAGGGAATTCATCCCAACAGCCCCCTCTCCTCTCCTCTCCTCTCCTCTCAGGTCTGTTCTCCGGGTTTTAATTTAAAAACCTGCACTGCATTTGCCCTTCGGTAAATTTACACTCTGCAGAAAACCTTACTTTCTTTTGAACCAAGTATCCGTGTTGTCAAACCGTTATTTGTGTGCAGCATTGCAAGCCCCCCCGGCTGCATACACATACATACAGACACACAGACACACGGGGGTACTCACAAACACAATTGCACAGACAGACTCGAGCGCATGAACATATACTGTACGTCACGCACACAATCGCACATGCACACGCACACACACATACACACACACCCACATGCACCCCCTCCATTCTCCCACAGATACACACACACACGGACATGCACACATTCGCATTGCGATACACATATCTCACACACACAAATGCGCAAACATGAACATCACGCACACAATTGCACATGCACACGCACACACACACATTTACAGCATACAACACATTTCTATACGTACCGACGTCGTGTATGAAGCGCTCTATCTTGGACTGCATGCCCCAGTATCTGAACTCCACCTTGCACAGCTTGTAGGCACACATGACCGGGTTCTGACCCGGGTTCTGGTTGATCTCCTCGATCCAGTCGTCGGACAGCGGCCCCCGCCGGGTCTTCACCGACTGGTACAGCTTGGGGTCCTCCTCCACCAGGTACTCGTGCGGAGGGATGTAGTCCTTCACGATGTCTATGGGGTCTGGAGGCGAACAACACACAAACGTCTAATATGAAGAATAGCAATGCAGGTCCGCCTCAAGGTGGTGTGTGTGTGTATGTATTGTGTATAGGCATACATGCACATGTGTGTGTGTGTGTGTGTGTGTGTGTGTGTGTGTGTGTGTGTGTGTGTGTGTGTGTGTAACCTAGGTGACACCATGGGTTACACACAAAGAAAAGTTATATTAATAATACATCTAACTAAAAGAAACAGGTTAATTTGATGAATAAATAAATAAATACAAATAATTAGGCTCAATTATCAATCAAGAGCGTGGTGTTACCGGACGTCCCCATTAGTCTTTTAGCCACACGGAATCGGTCAGGGTTCATTTGTGTCATGTTGTTGTATTTGAAGGAAATGTGTAACAGTTCACACTGAAATAGTGTATATGCAATGTATATTTCAGTCGCTAATCGTACGTTCGTTTTCATGCACACGTGTAATGTTAGCACTTCCCCAGTGTGGTCATTCCCCCGTCAGACACACTGACACAAACACATCTCATATGGACTCACTTGCTCATCGGATCACATGACCTTTCCCTGAAGCTGAGTGATATGATTGTCTCCTACAATGAAGTGTTGATTTGAATGTGATTTCATAGGATATGTAAATTGTTCATATTCATGTTAAAGGGGTGCAACCATTAAATATATTTTGTATGTCATTCCTGTGTGATTAGGGATTACCACTTTGATATTGTATTCTTCTTTTTTTTTTATTGTCTATTAAAATTGCCGACATACATTTTAAAGAACCTCCGTTGCTGTGTTTCCTTTAAACGTTCCCTAAGCTCGAGCAGTCAAACCTATAGGTGTGTGTCGTTTTTCAAATAAGAAAACAAAAGAAATGTAATAAGTCCAAAGCAAAAAAAGAACGCTGATCGCAATAAGTTCTCGTCCGCTCCGTGGAAAGCACAGCGAAAATACCAGTCTACACAGTGAAACCTGAAAGAAAGATGTGCCTGTACACACATTTCATCGTGACCTGCTCCTTTCTTGTGGCTTTCAACCTGTTACTTCGACTGACGAGTCTGTCAGACAATCTAAAGTCAAAACGCCTAGAACTCGACAATGTCCAGTTTCTGAAAATTAGGAAATGGAAAGTCATTCTGACCCTGAACATTTGGATGTCAGTACCAGCTCAAACCGCAAATCAAGATATGTCTGGTCAGATCCATTGTACTCACAAGTTGAGAAACCCTCTTTGTGCAGTTGATGTAACAGTTTAACTCCCTGCTGTGGAAAATGAACTTACGGACAGTTCACCTGAATTAGTCAAAGTACCAAATCAAGTCAACCACACTGAACATGACAACTTACCGCAGGGTTTTTCCTGCATAGAGAATTTGGTGTCGGCCGCCACCGCCAAATTCCTTACTACCACCAGCTCACGGCTGGTTTTCAATCGGTAATTTCACCAAGCGTTTCCCTGTCGGGATCTGTCATTTCATTCATATGTAACTGCAGTTGCACGTAACCACCAGTAGTGGCGGTGGCGCTGTGTCGAAATTAGCACCGGCCGACATGTCAAACAAAGCATCTTTTACCGCCACATCCAGAGAGACGAAGAAGAAGTTTAAACTGCAAAAAGTACGGATGACAGATCGACAAAAAAAGGTTAGTATTGTTTATTTTAGGGATGCACCGAATATTCGGTAACCGAATATATTCGGCCGAATATTGCAAAAAAAGCACTATTCGGTATTCGGTGGAATGAGTGAAAAACAAGGCCGAATATATATATATTAAATATTAGCGGCGCGTTTCACTGACGCAATCAAAGAACGTGCAGTGACGCGGTAAACATAAACAAAGATGTCGGCAGTGTGGAGATATTTCAAAGTTACGGAGAACGAAAAAAGAATTGCGGTTTGCAGCGAGTGCTCAGCCGAAATATAAAGTATAGTATATGTAAGGGATAATGCCCGACGAGGTGTCCATTAACAGAAATGAATGGGCGACGCGGAAGCAACCGTCAGACGCGAAGCGGAGGACGGTTGCTTCCGCTCATACCATGGTCACTTACGAAAGAAAAATATTTAATCAATTAATAATACTTTAATGTGTTTTAGAGTTAAAATCGTGAGGGTTTTTTTCATTTATATTTTAAGTCGAGCGGACTATTTAATATCTCCCGTATGCAGGCGTTGCCAAGCAACGTGGCCATAGTGTCTTCATAGCGTCAACGTCTTTCCTAGGTGTAAATTAACACTTTTTAACCTACACCCTCTAGCCAATCAGAATCGAGTATTCACCCAGACCATGGTATAAAACAATTTAAGGGTCGTCTCAGACTTGTTTCCCCTGAACCCTCTCTACTCTATCCTGCTCTGAGCATTGCAGCTGCAATAGCCCTGACAGCACCTGTCCAGACAGCAGATGTTGAGAGGCTATTTTCTGCACTCAAGATTGTAAGATATGATTGAGAACACTATCACAATTCATGTCTACAGCAGAATAATGCAAAGTTTATAATGCATGAACTTTTTTTTTTAAAGATAAACACACCCCTGCGCAACAGACTTAAGGAGAGGCACCTGGATGTTTGCTGCAAGGTGGCCATCGATGGTCCAGACCAGGAGGTCTTTGACTTAGACCAAGGAGGGCCAAATGTTCTGCCACTGGCTGTGGCTTGTGCAAATAAATTGTGCAACTGAACTGAATGTTAAAGCACATACAAAATAAATGAATATGCTTTAAAATAATACTTGTCATTTTTTTTAATTCATGTAATTACAACTCCTAAAATAGACCGCTAGTAAAACACTTGCTTGAGTCAGTTGAAGGCACGGTACATGTGCACCTGTGAGCGCACGATCAGGTACCACCACAACCTCATTTTAAGCCAGGAAAAACCCTGTTACCTAATCGAGACAATCTACCAAAAAGTGCCATTTTACATTGCCCAGACACCTTACCTGATTGTGACATACTTGAAGATATCCCTCCAAACTCAGATAATCAATTGCTTGAGGAAACAGTCCTCACAGTTAATGAGACACTACCAGTAGTACTAAACATGTCTGAGAGCGAAGAAGAGATATTAGAGACGGATGAGACTGTTATTGTCCAACAACCCACATCAACAGATGACTACAATGATAGAATGAGGTTGAACCTCCTCCACGTCGTTCACACAGGCATGTGAAGAACCATAGAGATTAGCATATTTCAAGTTGGGTACTCCTTTATTATCGATGGTGAATTCCCTCTTTCAAGGCTTGAGTGATGCATTCACTAGATCCATACAAGGTTCGCTCCAGCAGTCGAACCTATTGGCCTACCCTAAGAGTGTAGTTTTCCTAATAAAAAAATAAAAGGTAATCCTTATATCATAGGTGCTACAATGTGCAAGAAAAAGTGTGTGCATGGATGTGCGTGAATGCATGTGTGTGTGTGTGTCTATATGCGCATGTGTTTATGCATGCATTGCAAGTGTACGTGCAAAAGTGCATTCATGCATGTGTGCATTTTGTGTGTATGCATACGTGTGTGCTTACATTCATGCGTGAGTGAGTGTGTGTGTGTGTGTGTGTGTGTGTGTGTGTGTGTGTGTGTGTGTGTGCATGCATACTACATGCATGTGTAAGCATGTATGTGTGTGTCTGTGCATGCATGCATGTAGGTGTGTGTCTGTGTGCATGCATGTGTGTGTGTGTGTGTGGAGTGTTATCTCCTTACCCACAGTCCTTTGTCTCTTCTCGGCTGAGGACAGGTTGAAGACGTCTCCTTGGTTACCGGTGTCTGGTTTGTAGTACGTCTCGATGTCGATGGAGAACTTCTCTACGAAGGGACACGTGTACCTGTGGGAAAGACCAGGTGATTAGACCAGTCAGCACTGGGCCACCTCCCATCCTCTATGGTAAGGCCTACAACTAGGAATACAAAACTAAAAGTATACAAATACAATTCAAAGAATAGAAAAAACACGTGTATGCACTAGTGGTGGGCCGTTATCGGCATTAACGCGCTGCGATAATGCGAGACTCTTATCGCGTGATAAAAAAATTAGCGCCGTTAATCTATTCTCAAAGTTGGGTTGGGAGCTGGGTCTATACCGGATTTCCACCAAGGAAGGTAAGCGCTGCGGAACGGCTGCGCTGCGGAACGGCTGCGTCCTCTGCCCAGCGACCCCCCCCCCCCCCCCGTCAGTCGTAGGTCTGGGCAGTGGCGCCTTAATGCACGGGCTTACCTGGGCTTCAGCCCGGGGCCTCGGCCAATCAGGGGCCTCTTAAAAAATATATATTTAAAAAAAAGATGATAAACGTCCGTATTCGCGGTGTCATTACTGCCCCCCCCCCCCCCCCCGTCAACAATCGCGCACCTCTCCCCCTCCGGTCAACAATCGCGCCCCCCCCCCCCCCGTCAACAATTGCGCAGACTTATTTTTAGTCATTATTTAGGTAGCACACACATATTATGAATGCCTTCGACATAATTCAAATGAGCCATTTTAATCTAGATTAATTCCAAGATTACAGTTAGATTAATCTAGATTAAACAAATTAATCTATGCCCACCACTAGTATGCACACGTATGATCTCCTACTCACCTTGTTTGAGTGTAGGGTTAGGTGTACTGTGTGTACTGTGTGTATTTGTGTTTGTTTTTGTATTTGTGTTTGTGTGTGTGTGTTCTACTCACCTGGTGCATGTGTAGGGGTAGGTGTGTGTGTGTAACATCCCACCCACTGGGTGCTTGTGTAGGGGTAGGAGTGTGTGTGTGTGTGTGTGTGTGTGTGCGCGTGCATGCGTGTGACATCCCACCCACCGGGTGCGTGTGTAGGGGTAGGCGTTCCAGGACTCCTCCTCCACTCGGAGGGCGGCCTGCGGCAGGATGGAGCAGAACCAGGAGGGGATGTGCTTGCCGATGTGGTACACCTTGTGGGTGTACTGACCCGTGCCGCCCGGGCCGTCCTCGTACGGCTTGTTCTCCAGGATCTCCACCCCGCTGCCCTCGCCACAGCTCTCCTCCCGGCTCTTCTTCTGCAGGGGTGAATAGAGAGATTTATTCATGTATTTCCTTTGCGATGAACAGTTGCCTGATTTCGTCTTCCACACAGATGTGATGAGTGGAAAGATGAAAGGGGGGGGGAAACGGGGGGGGGGGGGGGGGGGGGAAGCAAGAGAGAGAGAGAGAGGGCGGGAGATAAAAGAGAAAGAGACGGAAGTGGGTAGAGGGAGAGAGGGGAGGAGAGGAAGAGAAAACTTGTGGAGAGAGAGATGTGATTAATCACACACAGTTTAAAACAATACACTGCATTACAAATATTGGCAATCCATCTTGTATTGTCTGTGTAACATTTATCTTAATAGCATTTGGAAAACTGTCACTACGAGAGAATAAAATGCAGGTCTTACAGTCATACAAATAAAGATGCACACACACCCACACACACCCATCCTCCTTCAGGTCCTCTTATTTCATCCACCAACATCATCTCCTCCCTTCTCCTCCCTGCCCCTCCCCTTCCTGGACCCATCATCCTTTCATCCCCTCATCATTGTAATAGGATGCAGTGAAGTCACATCAGACGGTACACTGACTGTAGTAATCAATAGTATTGGGTATTGATCGTCACACAACTCTCCTTCTGTGTGTGTCTGTGTGTCTGTGTGTGAGACAGAGACAGAGAGTGAGTGAGTGAGTGAGTGAGAGACAGAGAGACACAGAGAGAGATGCAGACAGAGAGACAGAGAGAGAGACACACAGAGAGATGCAGACAGAGAGACAGAGACAGAGAGAGATGCAGACGGAGAGAGAGAGAGAGAGATAGACTTATTTACAACAGGCAGCAGATGGTGTCGCACCACAGATCCTGTAAGTCAGTGCTAAGCATTAGCCTGGTGTCTCGCGGATTAAGACACACACACACATGCACGCATGCACGCACGCACGCACACGGCTCCTGTGTTTACCCTTCCGACCGTCAATCTTTCCCAGTGCTTTGCAGCAAATGAAACTGTATTTTAACAGTGGCAGCACTGGTTCATCACCAACACCCAGTATCTTGTGTGTTGAGACAAGCTCATTGCACCTCAGATCTACAGACAGGTACTTTTGTTTTCAGTGAGAACACTCTGTAATGGACACCTTGATTCATTTATATGACCGCTGAACTCCCCCCCTAGACTCTAGATGAAACCCGGTAATCGGATATTGAATATGCCTTGTGAATCAATTTACATTGAACCGTGTGTTATGTGCTGAAGAAATCAACAGTGTGCGATGTGCACATTGTCTTGTGCACAATGTGCACAAGACTCACAGACTCACGGACTTACTACAGACTATTTTAAGGAAAAAACAACATTACAAATAAATACTACATAAAACGTAAAAACTGCGTTATATCATAACAGCCAGTGAATCAAAGTAACGTGTATATCCTTCGGATTTATAACCTACGACCTAGAGATAACTCGGTTATTAACATGACCTATAACAACATTTTATTTCATTTACTGCTGCTGGTTGGTTCTTTGTTCGGTTAGCTATGTATGTTATGTTGCCTCTGACATACAGCCAGGGATTAAAAACTAAATGTTTTTCATTTCGTTTCGTTCTGAGCAGAAACGTTATTTTTCCGTTCCAGTGTTCCCAGGCTTCTCTTCTCTAATGAATAACCGGTTACAACCTTATAGGAGAACGGTTAATAACGTGGTTTTAAAAATGTCATTGCCTTTACAAAATGATTTATATGTCGATAATAGGAATAGTATAGTACTTCCTTTGAAAATGTATCCGCAATAACATTTCAGGAAAAGTTAATTGGAACGATAAATAACGTTATTAACCGGTTATCTAAAATTGAAAATACTCTGGAACAACTGAAATAGTTTTTGTTCCTGTTTTCAATGACATTCATCCTAAAATTTCGTTTGTTTCCGGTTTTCGTTTTCGTTCTTTGAACCGTTTTTAATCCCTGCATATAACTAACTACCTTTCCTGTGAATGTTTAAGTCATGTGTATGGACTGGGGAAGCTGCGAATGAAATGGCCTTCTTGGGATCATTAAGGTTGTCTGAATCTGAATACTGAGGAGAAAGCAAAAGCACTATTTGAATGCAAATCAACCAGCACCACCACCATCACCTCCATTACCACCACCAGCACCAGCACCACCATCATCACCTACCACCACCAGCACCACCACCACCATCATCGCGACCACCACCACCACCACCACCACCATCATCATCATCATCATCATCATCATCATCATCATCATCATCATCATCATCATCATCATCATCATTAATGTCAGTGCCGAGTGGGGTCAGGAATAGCCATTGAGATTAGATACGGCCGTTCGATATCAGAAGGGCCGCGGGGGAGGCGACGGGCGCAATAAAGGTCACAGGAGGCAAACAGCTGGAAAATTGCTCTAATCTAGCAGGTAATATCATTTAGCAGCCGTGCTAAGATCCTCAAACTACCTCCCCCCTTCTCCCCCTCCGCAATGCTCGGCTTTGAAGGGAATTCCAAGTCAATAAATAAAGAGAGAAAGAAATAAAGATGCACATAAAAAGGCCGATACATTTCCAATATCTCGGGAAATAAACCTATTCGCAGGCGTGGTGTCGTTTCAAAGCGTTTCACAATTTTCCACGGGCCATTACAGACAACTACAAAACAAAAAGAGAATATTGCGGATATTGAGGAGAGATAGAGAGATAGATAGAAATAGGGAGATAGAGATAGATAGGGAGAGATAGAGATAGAAGATAGGGAGATAGATATAGGGAGAGAGCGCAATAGGGAGATAGGGAGCTATAGATAGAGATAGGGAGCTAGATAGAGAGATAGAGATAGAGAGATAGGGAAATAGAGAGATAGATGGGGAAATAGATAGAGATAGGGAGATAGAGAGATGGAGATAAAGAGATAGGGAAATAGAGAGATAGATGGGGAAATAGATAGAGATAGGGAGATAGAGAGATAGGGAGATAGAGAGATGGAGATAAAGAGATAGGGAAATAGAGAGATAGATGGGGAAATAGATAGAGATAGGGAGATAGAGAGATAGGGAGATAGAGATAGGGAGATAGAGAGATAGAGAGATAGGGATAGGGATAGGGAGATAGAGATAGGGAGATAGGGATAGGGAGATAGAGATAGGGAGATAGGGATAGGGAGATAGAGAGATATGGATAGGGATAGAGAGATGGAGAGATAGGGATAGGGAGATAGAGAGATAGGGATAGGGAGATAGAGATAGGGATAGGGAGATAGAGATAGGGAGATAGAGAGATAGGGATAGGGAGATAGAGAGATGGAGATAGAGAGATAGGGAGATAACAATTTGATTCCCAATGTTGGATCATTTGAAGAATATGGTTTATGAAAAAGCTGTGAAGCAAAGGCATGTGTGCCTCCGTAATATATACCCCTACACACGCACCCAGTTTATATATAAATCCATAACATATATGACATATAATTCATATTGGATTATTCAATGCATCACCTGTTCTGGACCAACATGTTGCTCAAGTTTTTTATTTTATTTTATTTTAAAAAGCAGAGTTTCTGTGTTCTGTTCTGTCTGAAGT
>JAOPHQ010002278.1:80000-172500 GCA_030340625.1 Merluccius polli
GAGGGTTCTAGCATCATGTGTGTGTCTGTGTCTGTATGTATGTTTGCACATGCACATGCACATTTCTGTGTGTGTGTGCGTGTGCGTGTGTGTGTGTGTGTGCGTGCGCGTGTGCAAATAATACACTGTCCATTTATTTCCTCCTCTCTTGTGGCTCTGTCCTGAACATGTTTTTTTTGTCACTATTATTTGTCTCATGTGTCTTGAGCGTGTCAAAATTAACATTAAAAGGCCAACCCCCCGTTGTCTGGGCTGGGCAAAACTAATCACTGCTTAAAGGAAAAATGTTTTCCAATCCATTCCCCAACTAATGACAAAAATGAGCTGAATATTTTGTTGGATGGCAGATGTCAATCTTCCTCAGGGGTTTTAGAAAGAAAATTGTGTTCAAGCACTATTTGCTGTTGCTATCACTAGTGTTATTACTATTGCTATTAATAATATTGCTATCACCATTACTATTAATAGTGTTATTGCTTTTGGTACTATTATTAATGTTGCTATTAATATTAATACGCTGAGCAACTAACAGTGAAGAATCATCAGCAGCCCCGACATTAAGGTTCCTGCTGTCTGGGCCTTCAACGAACCCTAACCTTCCCGTTAGAAGGTTAGGGTTGGCTCGACAACAGGGACGAGGAAGCGTCTCCGTTGCCAGGACGTTACTAAGGTTATGTAACTGGCTACCGTTTGTGTTGCAGAGGAGTCTATGGACAAGACTGATTGTTTCCAGGTATTAGTCAGACCCCATGCATTCCCAGGGAACCAGAATACAACAAACTTTGTATTTATTTTGAGAGCGAATTGCCCCACAACATGACTATATTTTGATTATATATTTTATTTTGTTTGTTACTGTAGTATAATCGCAATATTACACTCGAGGGTATGCTTTACGTTCATTATTGGCACGACAGTGATATGGTTAGGAACGAGCATTACTGAAGTAAAGCACACCTCTGCCTCTCATGTAATATTGTTTAAATCACTCTCTCACCTGGTGCATAGGGGCACTTTAATGATCACTCAAGGAGCGAAACCAAATGATCAATATTACCAAAATATATTGACGACATCACTATCCCCATTGGCCCTGTTGCAAAGGACTGTGTTTCAACACATCAAAAGGGTTTTCTGTGATGTAACAATCAAACAATCAAAAACTTTGCAGAACCTGCTGCATCGTCATAGCCACTAGTAACCACTGCATATCCAACCATCAATGAATGACTGAATGCATCAATGAATGAATCAATGAATGAACCAACCAATCAAACAATCTGTAGGACTTAGGAGACTTCGTTCGTCTTTCAGCTTCGTCGTTCTTACGTCTCAGTGGTAACCGCATGTTATGTGTTATGTTACAGCACGGTGCAGCGCGCTCTTGACACAGCTAACTCACTGCAGGAAGGAGTACCAGAAATGGCCAATTTAGAAGTAAGCCGTACGTCGCTTGGTCTGGTACTGCAGTCCAGCCCAACATTGGACAGCCCATAGAAAACACGATTCTCTGAATAAAATAAAATAAATTAAATCAATGAGGTCTATGAGCTCTCTATGATCTGGGTAATGAAGTCAATCAACAAAACCAGTCTATGAAACTGATTTCTATTTTATTTTAAGAGAAAGAAAGACAGCTTCCTTTTGAGTTATTATTAATTCTTCCAGCAATCTTCAGAAAACCACTGTATGAAATATAGAGCATATGCATGCCATAACGTATTCATTACTATATTACTGTTCACATTCTTTCCAGATGCTGTCATCCCAGAGCAGATATATGATATTTTAAAACCATCGCTTCTCTCAATATTACATAGTTTCTGAGAATATCCTGGCGGCCTCTGATATATCATGCTGCTCCACCCACATCATTCATCTCTCTCTCTCCCTCTCCCTCTCTCTCTCTCTCTCTCTGGTTTGTGTCATCACAAACCGACTATCCAAAAAATGGATAGTGAAATGGCTCATGCGCTGGAGCTGTAGTGCTACCGGGGGGGGCTCCTCCTGGTCTTCAGTTGTCCTTGACATGTGTTTGAGGTTGAGGAGGTGCATTTATTGTATAGTGCTTTGACCAGCTGCAGCAGTAGTTACAAAAAAGAGGTAGCTTGCGTTCAATCGGCTACTTTAAGTTCAGGTTCAAGAACCAGCTATTAGTGTGAACAACCCTGGTCCTGCTCTGAACTGAAAATGAAACATTTTCTATAATGTAGAATAGATAGATACCGTAGAGTCGATTAGTGAAGTGAATTCTATTCAATGCAATGACGATGGTTGTTTTATTTTGCATCATCCATATGGGTATTAATAACGTACATTATTCATTTCTTATTTTTTCAGTTTCATAATTTTCCATTAAATAAAATAACTGATTCTTCATAACCAAGTATTTTACACAGGTTGGAATAATACATAATAGAGTAGAATAATAACAAAAAAAATGAACCCTTGCTCTTTATAGTGCCGTTCTTCAAATTCAGACATCGTTCATATGACCTTATATTTAATCGCCAAGAGCGATTCCATTGGACGCGTATGCAAATGTGCATGTGCAGCGCAGGCTAGCTGTTGATGCGTGACCTCATGTAACACGAGGCGCACGGCACTGTCCGACATACGGACCCTCCGGCTGGTGGGGTGAACTCTACATCACCGTGACGACCCTGACCACCACGCCCCCTGTGCAGCGCCATTATGGCATCATGAAGACCTACTGACCTATTGCCCCTGACACACACACACACACACGATACAGGTCGTTAGCCTATATGGATCGATTCCCTACTCAGGGTTTCAACGCGAGTGTCCACCTGACCCCAAAACTTTTGCTTCGTCTACTTCCAATTTACGTCAAAAGCCAGCCACAAAAATAAAACAATATGACAATATGACATCGTCAAATCAACACCGTTTCAAAATGAGACAGCCACTCATCACAATAACACTATATATATATATATATATATATATATATATATATATATATATAATAATACCCCCCCCCCCCCCCGCTAACTGAGGAGAGCCTCTTTAGGAAGAATTCTCCTTTGAAAAGATGTTCACTATACTATATTACAGACATAGCACTATATACTGTAGGGCTGAGCGATATGCGATAGGGCCAAATTCTTTTATCCGGATAATTTAATATCTCAATAATGATATATATCACGGTTTTCTGGTAATTCAATAAATAAATAGTCTATATAAAATAACCACATGCTAAAGCCTATTTTTGTATACTCCTGTGTGAATTAAGTAGTCTAGTCTCATATCATAATATCAATATAATATCGATATATTGCCCAGCCCTAGCTATACTATAATATTAAAAGTGAAAATACATTTCGGACTCAAAAAACACAGCAACCTCTATCCCCTCCATTTATCCATTTTTTTAATTTAACAATATTTTAATTGAGACGTTAGGGGTTAGGGGCATTTTATTCAAAAATACCTACAGGTAGACTGTGGACGTTGGGGGATTCGAACCCAGAACTTTCCCTTTGGTCGTGTCCCACACGACACCCTAATGTACAGCTAGAGGTGCGGGAGGGCCATAGAAGAGCGAGCGTCTCACCTGGATCATGTACAGCTGGGCGATGCGATACTCGTCCACGCTCATGGGCATGGGGATGCGGTACTCCTTCACTAGCATGGCTGCGTGTGTGTGTGTGTGTGTGTGTGTGTGTGTGAGTGTGTGTTGCAGCAGGTAGGAGGCTCCTGGGGCAGGGCTGTGTGCTAGCCTAGCAGCATGTTCAGATGCTTAGCCGCGAGCATAGCATAGTCGTCGTCGTCGCCATTCACACCTGTTCAGGAGACACGGAGGAGAGAGAGAGAAAACACAGGACATTCGAATTAGTCCTGGGTGGATACCAGGTGATCTGTACATATCGGTAATGAACAACACACCTGTGGGGAATAAACAACAACATGAGCAGCAGCAGCAGCAGCAGCTAGCGCGTTTTCCATAGTGATAGCGGTTAGCCTGAAAATCACTGAAGAGCTACGAGAGAAGAATTAAGCCTGTTCCTCTCATGGATTAAACCCACTGTGTGTGTGTGTGTGTGTGCTGCGCGGCCCCAGTCTTCCTCCAGATCAATTACAAGGTAATCCCATGACCCAGCAACAACCCCCCCCTGACCCTCACCCTACCCACCCTCGCTCCTCTTTCCTAATGCCCAGGCAACCCAGATCTCTTTCTCTCTCTCTATTTAATTTTGTCTTTGAGGACAACTATCTATCTGAGTATGAGTATATAAACAGTATAGTATGACCATTGTTATCTGATTTAGGAAGTTAAAGAAATTAACTATCAAATTAGACGTAAATGTTGTGGTAACCTCTCTCTCTCTCTCTCTCTGTCTCTGTCTCTGTCTCTGTCTCTCTCTCTCTCTCTCTCTCTCTCTCTCTCTCTCTCTCGACAGCCGATCTTCTGATTCAGCAAACAAATGTCCCACATTTTCTTCAGTCCTTCCTTATTGTGAGTCATTACCCACCACCTGGTGGTAGTACCTGCAGTATGTTGTGTATACACTTCCTCAGTAGTAATCCTGGCTGTCTGTGTGTAGTGTACTAAAGGGAAATACATGGAGAAGGCTGTCGAAAAGGTAAAAAAATAAAAATAGTATATATATATAAACACAATCTTCCGACGCCAAGATGCATCGATCAAAACTATTATTACATACCATCCACTCCCTCACTCATCTTTAGACTTGGCTCCCCGATAACACGAGGAACAGTGCAGCTCTACACCAACAGGAATTCGAAAAGTCATATAATGCGGGCTACTTCCTCGTCCCGCGACAGGCTGAAAAATAGTATGTGTGTGTGTGTGTATGTGTCTGTGAGTGTCTTTGTACTGTATTACAATTTCCACCCTGTATATTCGGTGGCGATTCCAACATCAAGAGAGAGCAAACTGCGGATGTAGATCCATCTACCCATCCATCGTAGATCTAAATTCCCATGTGAACAAGCTCTACCAGAGTCAGACCATCGGGTCCCGACTATGTGCTATACGCTATAGCACATAGTCTAATGTGTTGATGTTCTTTAATCCAATCGCACCACACAGTACTCCTGTGTGTCCTTCGCTTCCTCCTGCATCCCCACAAACCACTCACACAACATCACTCACAACCCAATCTACCGCAAGGAGGAGATATATTGTGGATGTTTGAAGGCAATGCAACAAATGGATGCATCTTATCTTTCTTTTTTTTAACATTGTTTTGCTTGTTTTTTCGTAAAGCGTCTTCGATGACTAAGAAAAGCGCGATAGGAATCCAATGCATTATTATTATTACTATTATTCATCTTCACAGCTGGCGGAGAAAGGACTCGGGCGCTCAGCTGCATCCTTCTCAAGAGACTGTGGACGGCATGAGAACACTTACAGGGGTAACACCATTCCAGCAAATGGTAGCTGTCTAAATATTCGAGATCGTACACTGTGGACCCCGAATCTCCCATCTGGGATCAATAAAGTATTCTATCTTATCTTATCTTACCCAGATTAACTACTGGTAACCTGCCAACGTATTTTATACGATGGCCCTGGATTTTCAGCATCAACTACTACTTTAACTATCAACTACATCTTTGAGCCATCATAAAAACATTATTTGGATCTTTTCTCTCATCAATTGGCCTTACTCACCTGGCGGCCATCTTGGTTGTAAACGCTAGCTGGGTGATGGAAGTGAATGCAGAATTCAGTTCCATCACCCAGCAAGTACCCAATAAATAAAAGCATTACAATAGTGTAATCGTGGATAACTGTTCAATTACATTATTGGCTGGCCATTACATGACTAAATATGTTTTTAAATGTTTTTTTTACATACAAGGTACAGAGTAATGCTCTGCGATCTGTGTTTTTTTTACTTTATCACATTAATGAAAACACTCAACATGTTTCCTGCTGTGACGTAGGAAAATCAATATTGTTCAAATCAATATCTTGGTGTCTTGAGACCACAACATTTTCCAACAAATATGCTAACAACCAAGTGAGTGCCAAATAATATAAAAGCCATTTGCAAGAACCCCTTTTGTGACACCAAAATGTCTACATTCATTTACACCTCAAATAAATCAGTCATGCTTTCACATCTTAAAATTCATTCTTCATTGGCAGTTCAAAGATGCACCTTGTTCGCTAATGCCAGGGGCGGTATCCATTATTACAAACAGGTTGTCTGACGAAATGAAGACAAAGAAATGTAGCCACACATACTGGGCCAGGCCACCCAAAAGTTTCCCATTCATCCGTTCGAGGTCCTACGCCCCGCTGACCCGAGGTAAATAACCCACGGCACGACCTCATTACTCATCAATTCTAATGAAAACACGACGGCTGATTAAAATATGTCAATCGGCCCAATCGGACTGGATCCGATTGGCCGGTCCCTGCGAGAGAGACCTCATCAATTTGCCGTACAAACACACAAATGTCGAAAAAACAAAACATGGTGTTCATATTTTCTTCCGCTTCATGATTACTAGATTTAGAAATTCCGCTTTGAGGAGTCCCGGCTTATCTGAGAGGTGGACTGAGTTGTTGATTTATTTATTTTCTTTACAGATCAATACTGTCCTCGTGACGGCAGACCGACAAAAACCTCAACATCTCACAGCGCGTCGCACCTCCTAACGTCGCGCACGTCGCTTCCTATTAAACAACGCCGCCTAATGCGCTGGACTGACAGCGACTCAGACCCTTGGAACCTCTGTGTATAGGCTACCGAACAATACAATTACATCACCGTCCTCCCCGCCACCAGCACCAGCACCAGCACCACCACCAAGTTACCACCAGGCACCACCTGGCTGTCCCGCCTCACAGCAGGCCCCAAGACGAAGACGCCCGCAGAAACCAAACCACCTTAAAGTCCACATCAATCCACACGGACGCCGCCCGGCTACAGGCTCGTCCTCCTTCACCCGGCGACTGAGAGACCCGTCTCGAGAGAAAACAAAACGACCGCCCGAATGTGGACATTTCCACGCTCCCAGCCTCAAACAGTCGATACACGAAAGATGCAGCGAGACGCACACGTAGGTCTTTACCTTGCGGTGGGGGGGGGGGGGGGGGGGGAGGGAGGGGGAGAAACAATCGCCGCTAACACATCGCTACGACTCCCATCCGCCGGGGAGGCATCCGGTGCGGTGATCCATGTGCACGCCGGCTAACGCTCTAGACGCCCCATCCGCGGCTAGAGGCTCCTCTGATGTCCTTTTCTCAAGCGCCAACTGGCGAGCTGCACTACAGCTACAGTGTTAACATATGCGCACACACACACACACACACACACACACACACACACACACTGGTTGGCTGGTTTCTTAAAATTCGTACTGTGAAACCAGAGCAGGTATCGACTCTCTCTCTCTGTCTCTCTCTCTCTGCTTCTCTCTTCCTTCCTCTCATCGCCAACCCACTTCTCCACCCCCCACCACCCCACCCTACCCCACCCCCCCCCCCCCCCATCATCATCATCTCTCTGCGTCTCCACCTCCCGACCGGCCGAGGAGGCTCTGTTACCATGGCGATGCATGAGGCTGAGCCCCGATTGGCGGAGCCCGCTGTGATGCAACGGTTAACGGTACAGCCCCACTCATACATGGATGTTACCACGGTCTGACCCCCCCCCCCCCATCCCCCATCCCTCCTCCTCCTCCTCCCCCTCCTCCTCTCCCCCCGCCACCCTTTTCTCTGTCTTTCTTTTTGCCGTTTCCCATTCCCCTGCCACCTGTGTATTATTTCACTAGTCTTGTCTCTCCTTTTTTTTTGGTCCTAACCCAATACACACAGAACAAACGAACCAGGACGTAGACCCGTCAGAAGGCCGTCACCATCAGCCATCCCCATCCCCCCCCCCCCCCCCCACCGTCACCAAGTCAACACTTAAGGCCCTGCTTCAATGGAGGCTACAAAACCCAATCAAAAAAAAAAACAGGATGTAGCCTATTTTTAATTTTTTTTTTTTTTTAAACCTAGGCCACCATCACGCATCCTATGTCAGTTCACACACTATAACACCGTTTTCACTACAATAAAAAGCCGATAATAAAAAATTAAAAAAAACCTCTCTCTACCTGGAGAAGCGCGAGCGCGGAGCCGTCGCTCACCTGCGTCTTGAATGCGCGAGCGGCCGTGGGGGGCTTTTACTTTGGAGACGCGCCGCCGTCCGACCACTGCCGAAACATCATACAAACGCCCCCCCCCCCCCCCCCTCCCACACACACACACACACACACACACACACACACACCCAACCCCTTCGCAAAAAGCACCGGCTAAACTGGATGTGCGGGAACCCACGCTGACCCGACGGGACCGAGGAATCGGCCCACGCCGCGCCGCTCAGAGCAGGGGTGGAAAAAAAGGGGAAGCGGCGCCGCACGCGGAAACGCGCGTCGGTGGTACCTTTATTTTGTAAACGCTCTTGGTCTATAACGCGAACCGCACGCTGTTAAAGGGGCGCTGCTGTCACCGTCTGGTCTGTGACCTCGTGTGTGCGTGTGTGTGTGTGTGTGTGAGTGCATGTGTTTTTGTGTGTGTTTGTGTGAGTGCATGTGTTTTTGTGTGAGTGCATGTGTTTTTGTGTGTGTGTTTGTGTGTATGTGTGTGTGTGTGATTGCGTGTGTGTGTGTGTGTGTGTGTGTGTGTGTGTGTGTGTGTGAGTGCATGTGTTTGTGTGTGTGTGTGCTTGTGTGTATGTGTGTGTGTGTGTGTGTTTGTGTGTGTGTGAGTGTATGTGTTTGTGCGTGTGTGTGATGGAGCAGGAGGAGGAGCAGCAGCAGGAGCAGGAGGAAGAAGAAGGGCCCCCCCCCCCGTCTTCCGTGACTCATACGCCCGTGCTGCTGGGGATGAACACCGTTTTAATGACATCCATCCCAACACGTCTCCGGTGGGTTCAATGTTAAAAATATCCCCTCGCCACCGACGGCGAGGCTCGGTCCTCAGAGGGCTGCGTGAACGCTGGTTTAGTTTTTAAATACATCACAGCTGATGGGGGGGGGGGGGGGACAAGATTTATTGAGATGTGTGTAATTATTTCTGCTTTATTGATTCAGCGATTTTCTTTTCTTTTTTTTCGGGGGGGGGGGGGGATTTGAAATGGCCTCCGTCGTTTTTTTGGGGGGTTTTTTCCCAGCGCCTATTTCCTCGCCTTTTGTCCATGCATATACCGCAGGGAATTTGGACAGAAACATCTTAACAATTCATTGATTTGCTGATTCGTTCTCCAGCCCGAAATCACACACACGCACACACACACACACACACACACACGCGCACACACACACGCACACACACACACACACGCTCATTCATCTGAGGATCAGCAGAACAGGCATAAGTGGATCAGCCTCGTGCTCCTCCACATTACACTAAACACGGCCGTGGAGCAAAACAGGCCTCCGCTGCCATTACGTCCCTTAACGCGTCCGCTAATTGATGAGCCTGTCATCGACGGCCAGTCCAGTCCAGACCACCGGCGGCGGGTCCACCAGTGGCTCGCGGGGCCTAGCTAGCCGGATGGCTACGCATTCAGTCCCCCCCCCCCCCACCCCCCCATCCAGCTAGCGTTCAGAACCAAGACGGCCGCTAGGTGAAGAAGGTGCTGTGCGGCTCTGGGGTTATGATACAGCGGATCAGGTCCGCTGGTCGTTCAGGCCGGAAGGTGAAAGGTGAAACCCTTTTTCGACGGTGCACACAGGAGGTACACGAACGCAGGACGCGCACATACAAACGTCTACAAATGGTGGAGATTTGGCTACTAACTAATTAAGATATAGCTTTTTTTGCAACTTACAGGGAGTTTGAGAGGCATGCCATTAAGGAGCAGGTAGGGGTTAGGGCATCTTGCTCAAGGATGCCGTCATGTTAGGATGTGTGGAATCGAACCCAGAACCTTTTGGCTGTGAGTCAAAACACCCCAACCACGACCACACTTTCCTGTCCCTTAGCTCTTTCTGTTACGATAGCCCTGAAAGGTTATAATCTAGAAAAAACGTTGTTTTGCCACTGTCTATATTAAGGACCAGAGTCAATACGTTTTCCTCTTTTTGGATGAGGAATACAATATGAAGTACCCGACATCGCGTCGTGTTTTTGTAGTACACCAAAAATAACAACTAAATTAAGATGTGTCCAATTCATATTCTGCTCTCGATGGCAAATGCTTGCTTTACATGTTCAATTCATGTGAAGCATTTTGGTTTTAATTCGATGTTAGTTATTTTTGAGGAACATTACTGAATTATTTACAGAATCCAATAGAATAGAATATAAAAGGCAGTGTGGCCACGGAAAGGGTTTGGGGAATTGTTTGTAATTTATCATAAATTGGACATAAAATTCTCTCCCATTCTGAGGGGAAATTACAGCGATGCATGCAACGTCCAGTAAAAGAAACACCGCAGGCGGTATTTAATGTCTTTCAGGACAGAAAAAGCACTACCGAGGTTCATAAAATGACTGGCTTTTCTTTCCTTTGCAATATCGGAAACAAAATATGAACTTTCTGCAAGTCAAGACAAATGTAGTTTCTCGCTGCGGTATTCTGACTAGGGGCGGTGGAAAACTACCATCTACTCCCGACCATCTGTCGCTGAATCAACATAAAGATGGATCGCTTTCTTTTTTAGGACTAGGGAGTACGTCACAAAATGAATACAATTAAAACAACCACCAAACAGTTCCACTAAAACTAATATTTCTAAACAACAAATACATATAGTACTATACCTAGCTACAGTACACCTTTATTAATGACTTTACTTTATCTCGGGGGGAAAACCCATTAACTTATTTACAGTCGCTAACGGCAACTGACGGTCGGCGTGTTTTTGGGGGATTTCCGAACGGTTGGTGTGTCGTTGGGGGGAGGGGGGGGGGGGTGTCCACAGAGAGAAAGAGAAAGAGAGAGAGATACCTGTAGATCGGTAGAGAGCTCAACTCAACACACACTGACGCTGGACGAACCACTGGCCCAAGCACCAGGAAACACTTAAAAGTCAGGAGGAACCTGAACTGAGGGAAAGTACTGCCATCCATCACACCATAAAACAGGAGTTCCTCCGAAAATAAGTAAAAGCCCGGGTGCCCCCCTCTGGAGCCCAATACCATTAGTGGCTGGCCCCGCTCCACACAGTGATGTAGAGCCGGACGGGGCCCCGCTCTCCACGTCTTTGGGCTGGGGTGATGTAGAGCCGGACGGGGTCTGGCTGTTTGTCACCAATACCCCCAGGACTCCCGGGTCTGCGATGCGCCCCCCCCCCCCCCCAGCAGCTAACTTCCATCGACTTCAACATGAATCATACTAGAGACACCAAATCGTTTCATCACAAACAGAGCCGCCCCCCCCCCCCCCCCCCACTCTCTCTTCTGCTGAGTCACGTTCATAACGGGCCAACTTTGAGGGAAGACTTTGGCAGCGGTCGGAGAGTGAGTCATTTTGCCAATATGCACGATAGTATCCTCCGCGTGAAACGATGTCACCTGGCACAATGTGGTGTTTGAGCAACACTGCGATCTTTATGAAACGTGTCAACGTGAAGACAGGACGGCCGCAAAACAGCGGCAATCGATTTTTTTTTCGGGATTGCAGAAACCGAAACGAGGCGTTGGAAACAAGTTGATTACATATTGATTACTGGATGATTTGGAGATTTCGATTTCACGACGGGGAAACAGACGAGGCGTGACAAACCTTAACTAACTGAGGATGGGTCTCACTCTCGAGTTACTCTCATAATCATGGCACACAATGCCCTGCATGTGTGTGTGTGTGTGCGTGCGTGTGTGTGCATGCGTGTGTGTGTGTGTGCTATGACTCTAGAGTTACTCTCATACTCATAGCACACAATGTCCCGCATGTGTGCGTGTGTGTGTGCGTATATATGCATTGCACACGCACGTGTGTGTGTGCGCGTGGGCACATTTGCACACGTCCCGCGCACGCATCCCTTTGTTAATATTTGATTAGGAAGTTATACATCACTGGGTA
Source organism: Merluccius polli (assembly GCA_030340625.1). Classification (NCBI taxonomy): domain Eukaryota; kingdom Metazoa; phylum Chordata; class Actinopteri; order Gadiformes; family Merlucciidae; genus Merluccius; species Merluccius polli. Next base: position 92,024 of record JAOPHQ010002278.1, read on the forward strand.
TGAACAAAGCTCGGGGATTGTTAATTAGAGTAAGTGGTGGGAGCCCTGCGGAACAGAGCACAGACTGGGACAGCTTCACATTGTCATCAACAATGACCTTGAGTCCTTCCCCTGTGAACCAGGAGCAAACGGGGACACGGTCGGCCTGAATGGGAAACATCGGGGTGGCGGGGGAAACAACAGATCCAAAGATAACGCGGCAATCACGAAGATTTCCCTTTCAATCTCTGAAAGGCGACTCCTATGGTGATGCGCAGAATTGCAGGTGTGTTTTTGGACCTCGCTTCCCGGAGATCGTGCGTAGTGTCGTCGGGTTGGCAGTCAGCCCCTTAGCCACGCTTGCATAACAACACCGGTACACATGAAAGCGAAAAGGGAATGTCTTCTGAGACAGTAAGTGTAACACTATTTACTGAATAAAAAATGGCTGGTGTAAATGTTTTTGGAGAAAACAGTAAAACGGAAACAACAGTACGCCGCTTCACACACAGTTAGCTCCCAACCACTGCTGGGTGATGGAAAACGTCACTACCTGTGCGCCACATATATGAGCACTATTACCTACTTGTCTGTTTTCTACTGAAGGTATGGTTATATTTTATATCTATCATATGACCAATAATTAGGGTCACACTAACCTCGGTGCCTTTCTGCTGAAGTAAGACAGAATCATGAGATATAAGCAGAGGCGTATAATTATAGAAGCAACTCCTCATGATCAGAATGAGTACGTTGTTGGTGACATGTGTAGAGTAGATAGTGTGAGATCAGTTTGTTGCAAAGAGCAGGCAGGCTTGTCTCTGTACATGTAAAGATTCTTTCGGATAATAGGCGGCGACAATCTAACGCTGGAGTCAGACACCACAAGGACGAGGGGGGAAGACGTCAACAGATGAGAAGAAGACGGCCCTTGTTATGACGTTTTCACTAATGTGTATACTTCCTGGGTCAGGGATAGTTGGTGTGCAGACTTCGTGAACTGCCACACACTTTGTTGTCTGTCAAGGGAAACATAGTTGGCCCAGATATCTGTAAAACTCTGCACATTCTACTGGTGTTAAGAATAAAACTGATTATTGAGTAAACTAAAACTTCTTCTATCGCTTCATTAAAGAACACGCGTGAGTAAGAGTTTGAAGAGAAACTGCTTTTCACAACACTACTCAAGTTTGAATCTCATAGTTATTTCGCTGTATTTATTTAAATAAAATAATCACCTACATTTTAAGATGATCTCTCCCATAGGCGTAGATTACGGGGGGGACGGGGGGGACATGTCCCCACCACTATTTATAATTTGAATTTTGTCCCCACCACTTTCAAAAATGTGCAAACCAATTGCGACCGAAAAAATCCCCACATACTCAAACCGAAACCGTCAAGTCTAAATCATGTAACCCTAACCCCCCCCCCCCCCCCCCCCCCCGTCGACAATCGCGTACTGGTCCTCACCACTTCTAAAACCAAACTGACGCCTTTGATCTCTCCATATTGTCATCTGAACTTCATATGCATTCATATTTATCATGCCATGACCCTGACCATAGTGAATTCAGATTACATTCAAACAATTAAGGAAAATAAACGGAGCAAATACACATTTAAGATTTGTGGTCAAAAGTAAGCTAGGCCGCAAAGTGAATGACGTCATGCCTTCATCTTCATACACGACAAGTCTTTCACCTCCATTAACGATAGGCTCTCCATATTTTCTCAACAAGTAAATCGACACATAATATTCATCAGGCCACTGACCACAGTAGGGATTTGAGAGAGAAAGAGAGAATAAGAGAATATGAACAAGAATAAATGGTATAACCAAGTTATTTTCAAAACATGTGGAGAAATGGGTAACAGCGTAAACAGTCGCCTATATGGATAATAATAGATAGCAAGGGTATAAGTTTTGCAAATACCGGTAGGCCTACCTAAACTATAATGTCCGTCCCTCCGTGTCTGCATCTGGTCAGCATACATTGTCCTAATGCTAAGCTACCGTGTAAAGAAAGTTGCAAGGCGTATGACTTCTTTCATGTGGTCCACGGTATTGCTGTTGCCTCGAGAGTGGACGAGAATGATTATAGGTATAGGGCCACAGGGGCGCCCCTGCGTCAGAGGCCGGCCGCCACGTCCGTGTACTAAATACAGTCCGAGTTTCCGCCCAGCGTCTCCAGTCAACCGCAACACGCTGCCCTGCTGTGAAGTCACGACTACAGGGCTGGGATCCCTCTGTTTATCCGGCTAAAAATAGACTACACACACCGCCGTGACGCAACATCTCGTGACGATTCCCCCCCCCTCCATCCTCCATCCTCACTTCCTCCCATCCCCTCCCTTTCCTCCCCGTATCACACACACACACCAGACTGTAGCGCTGAACCAGTCATGTTGCTATTGGTATGCAGGAGTTGGCCTGCGGTACGTGCCTGACGTACCATCTCTCTCTCTCCATCGCCATCTCCTCTCCTCTCTCTCTCTCCCTCCTCATCTCCTCCACTTCTCTCTCTACCGTCCCTCCCTCCCTCCCCATCTCATTCACTCCTCTCTGGAGAGACAGAGGGGCTAACAGCAGAGAGAGAGAGAGAGAGAGAGAGAGAGAGAGAGAGAGAGAGAGAGAGAGAGAGAGAGAGAGAGACTTAAGACGTGGATGGAGCATATGACAGGGACAGCTTGACAAGAGCATAAACCAGCGGGTGAATGAAGTATGAGATCGTCTGGATTGGCAAGATACTATGAAATTACAAGAAGAGACGGGGGGGGGGGGGGGGGGGGGAGCAGATGGAGACATGGGAGAGAGAGGAAGGGAGAGCGAGAGAGAGACAGAGAGAGAGGGGGGGGGAAGAGAGATCGAAAGAGAGAATGAAAGTAAGTAACAGAGAGAGAGCGACAGAAAGAGAGCGAGAGAGACAGACAGAGAAGGGGGGGGGGGGGGGGGGGGGGCAGAAAGTGCAAGTGAGGGGGAAGGGGAGGGGATCAATACCATGACTCATTCCTTGTGCGCCTGCTGCTTCCTAACAGCATTCATTAAAAGCAAACCTAATCATTTTGCTGCTATAATCACATCCAGCGGGGCTCCATCGTTCAGTTTCATGACAATCATGTGGAGAGGGGAGGAAATAGACTGGTTTTCATCTGAAACAACTCACAGGCACAAATTGATAGGGCCCCTGTAGCTGTCAATCACACGGGGCCGGACTCCAAGTGACAGACAGACAACAACAACGACGACACATAAACAAGTGTTTTGGACTGAAATAACACAAACTACATGGTCTTGTTTGAGGGCCCTCCCCCCCCCCACACACATGGAGAGAGAGAGAGAGAGAGAGAGAGAGAGAGAGAGAGAGAGAGAGAGAGAGAGAGAGAGAGATAGGGAGATAGATAGGGAGACAGACAGACAGACAGACAGACAGACAGATGGGGAGAGAGAGAGAGGAGAGAGAGAGAGAGAGAGACACACAGAGATGGGGAGAGAGAGAGAGAGAGAGAGAGAGAGAGAGAGAGATAGGGAGATAGATAGGGAGACAGACAGACAGACAGACAGAGATGAGAGAGAGAGAGGAGGGGGAGAGAGAGAGCGAGCATGGTGAATATTTACAAGTTATGGTTATCCATAAACGGTCACTCTGTATTCTCCAATAACGACGAACACAAATACAAATACATACATAAATACATATATAGATATATCTATCTACTAGTATATATCTACTAGTAGGAGACTAAAAAAAACACGGCTTAGTTATTCAAATACAAACAATAATTCAGTTATTAAAACGCGTAGCAACGACTAGTGGCCCCAGACCCAGTCCCACCCCAGGACCCACCACCAACTCACCTGCGGTAAGGACCGGACTTGTGTGTGTGTGGTGTTTGTGTGGGGGGTCCTTATGGGGTCCTGGGGCGACTCACCTTCACCCCAACCCGGTAGGAGGTGGACGCCATCACGACGCGTTTTATACTGTGCCGTCAACGGAAAAAAAAAAAAAAAAAAAAGACAGCGCGCGCTGATCCCCTGCGTGGGGAAACGGCGCTACCGCCGTTTCACGGGGATTGCGCGCGCACCTCCATGTTTTTGCCGTAGGTACGGTTCGCCGATCCGCTCCCGCGTCCCGCCGTCGCTATTAACGTCACCGACGTTACTTTGACTACCCGAACCGGCCGGCGGCCGGCGGCTACGTACCGTGCAGGTGTACGTGTTTACGTTACGGTCGGCCGTTAAACGTGGCGAAGGCGCCCCCTACCGGCGTGTGTGTGTGTATGCGCATGCGCTCAGTGGCTATAGTACAGGTGAAGCCAGCACAGGCTGTGTGGTTTATTATAGGAGGACAAGGAGGCAGTACAGAGTCCGGGTATCAAAAAGCTGTGTTTATTGTGCAATAAGGACAATATTAGAACAGTTCCAGTGGGGGTTCATACGCAGACGGGTCAAGGTGGAATGACTAAAATTAAAAAGTGTAAGCGTTGAGGGAAGGGTGTTCGAGTCCGTTAACGATATTGCTGGTATTGATTTCACAAGCGGTTTATATTTCAGGCGCCAACATGTCGCAGGTAGGAAAAGAGCAATACAAAAATGCCATTTGATAGAGGCTAAACGTTTCGTTCAAGTTGTGTAGTTTCAAGGTGACTTATCTGTTAAGATTAAAATCCACCAGGAATCAACTGGCTCAGGTAAAAAAAAGTCAGAAATGTCATGTCACGTGAAACTAAAATTGACTTAAACATACTCAAACAGAAAAACGATATGGCAGTGATGCTTTCCAAGTGGATAGATTCCTTCAATGGATGGTCCTCATAAAATTACTCATATTTACATTAAAATATCCGATTCAAAAACCCACATTTTTTACCTGAACATGGAAATTTAAAACATATATAATATTAACATTTTTGTCACTAAAAAAGTAAATGGCTTTACAAATCTGTGCATTACTAAAATATACTCAGAAAAGTCGTGAGGTCTTTCCAACATATAAAAACATTTCCCAGAGTAAATAACATGTAAAAACTATCCCATGGACGGTTTTGTACAGATGGACTAAAGTACGTCAAGTCAAAGAAAGACAATCAGTGGTGCGTATAAAAACCAAGACAAAATGCACTCTCTTCAGGATTACATTTTAAAAACAAGACATTGCTAGATGTTGGCAGAGGAGCGGAGGACATGGAACCTCTTTAGAGTCATACGAATGGATCCCAGATCACGATTCAACCTCTCCAGACGATTCTCTAAGGCCACCTGTGGACACGTGAATGTGCGTATTCGTATATGTATTCTAAAAATACATCAATGTTATCTAACATTTACGTTTGTATATCAACACATTTTCCATTAAAAAAGTATATTAATATTCTCCAAAAAATGTTAGTTGTTAGTTTTAGTTTTAGAGTTTACAAAGACTTACCTCATCTAAGCGGTTCTGCAAACTCACTCTACCCCCCGATCCTGGTAGTCTGCTTAGAGCTGCCTCAATCTGCACACACACACACACGCGCATGCGTACACACACACACACACACACACACACACACACACACACACACACACACACACACACACACACACACACACACACACACACACACACACACACACACACACAGTTGACAACAAAATAGAGCAAAATCAAACTTGAATTACAAAACGTATAAGAATAATACTAGAACAGAAAAACAAGACAAAGTAAAGACATACTTCCTTTTTTGTGCCATTTATTCCATTTATATAAAATATATAAAAGCCTTGTGAAACAATACAAAAACGCACAAACTGCAAGATAAGCGATAGAGGGGTTGACATGTCGTTCCGATACCCTCTTACGTAAGGGATAATGTACATTTAAAAATAATTGTATTGCTTCAAAAAAAACGGTTCTACGGTTGGAAATAGTGTCCATAGCAACGGTCTGTTATTCATAGCAGCGGTCTGCTATTCAGAAATAACAGACTGTAGAATGCAGTAATTGACCAATCAGAATCGAGTATTCAACAAAGCTGAATACTCGATTACACCTATACATGAATACACCTATTACTATACTACACACTACATTATGTGGTGTCACCATTCCAATTTTAAATCGAAGATCGGTTGAAATGAGCTTTCGATTTTGATCATTGAAATCAAAAGCAAGATGGACGATTAAAAAACTGACATAATTTGTTATATTTTAAATAAATCATTTAAATTTGACCATATGGCCTTAGTGTGGTACATTCTTAAAGATATATGGTGGTTATATTACACACACCATGTAGCCTATCTTTTGAAAGAATTTGAAAATGTAAATGACAGTTGTCAGGGCATAAAACCAATGATCTGTTGATCTTTACCAATCAAGACTCAATAGTCACAATGGCAATAGGCCTTTTTCACAGCAGACATTTTGACTTGTCATAGTGGGAAAAGCACAGGTGTTACTAATAACATTACCGACGGCTCTGTCCCAGTAAGCTGTGACAGTGAGCCGTCATGCACAGCGCCAGCAATTCAGCCATCATTCATGTGATTATTTACACCTGTGCTTTTCCTACGATGACAAGTCAAAATGTATTCTGTGAAAAAGGCCTATGGCATAGCCGTAAGTGCTGGAAAAAATAAATAATAATAATAATAATAATAAATTATATATATATATATATATATATATATATATATATATATATATATATATAATTATTATTATTATTATTATTATTATTATTATTAAGTTTAAATCGAAAATCGATTTGAATGGTGACCTTAAAATCGAAAGTCAAATCTAATGAACCTAATGGGTTTGGAGAATCGTGACACCCCTAATTGTTACTAACCACCCTACCTGCAGCTTCTCCTGGGTCAGCTCGTCAAACAGCCTCTCTGCCTCGGCCAGCGTGTCCACTCTGTCCTGCAGAGGAGGGGAGCCACGTGGGACCTCCAGCGGAGCAGGGTGCCCCGCCTCCTCCCAGCCCAGCTGAGAAGCTTCCTTGGTGGGGTGCGAGATGCCAGGGGACCCCTGCCCTGGGTCTGGAGCAGAGAGACAGAGAGACAGCACAGGTATTACACATATCTGATGCTTTTATCAACAAAGACAAATACCACTATATATTTTTTTAAGATAGAATAATAATGCAGCTCAAGTTATGTACACTAGGTTTCGATTGAAATGCACAAAAAATAATGACACTACAAAATGCTATATAACGTGCCATATAATGTATTTATAGTGATCGATTGAATGGTGGATTGAATTGATTATTTACTGTAATCAATAGACATTACCGTCCTGTTGTGTTGGTTCTAAGAACTGCAGTCTCTTCCTGGGACTGGAGCTGTGGAAAGAGTGGCGTCTGTGATCCTGACCACCATCAAGCCTGCTCAGAACGTCACCAAACCCAGTGTTAGTAAATACAGACTACTGAGAACAGCCACCACCAAACCCAGTGTTAGTGAATACAGACTACTGAGAACAGCCACCACCAAACCCAGTGTTAGTGAAATGAAATTACAGACTACTGAGAACGTCACCAATGTTAGTAGAAATAAAGACCACTGAGAACAGCTACCAAACCCAGTGTTCTTCCAGTGACTCCTGAGAGAGAATTACTGTCTTAGCATTACTGTTACTGTTGAAGCCTCAGCATTACTGTCTGTGTTACATAAGTGTTGCTTATGTACATGTGCCTACCTGTCCTGCAGGTGCTGTTGCCGTGACAACATGTGACTGAAGGCGGTGGAGTAGTTCTCGGTGGGACAGCGCTTGGGGCTGGATATGGCAGAGCGAGGAAGGAGTAGAGTCTCTCTCTTTGCTGAGGAACGCAGTCACAACCAGTCAGTATTCAACAACACACATACAGGGGCCTTGCAATGATAACCTGTCCCTATACATCTCTGATATAGCAGGCCTAACTGATATTTGAAATTTCTGAAGTGATAAGTAGCAGATATTAGTTTTTTTATCAATGACCGTATTAAAACGATTATTCATTTTGAAATAATAGACACAAATCAACCAGAACTACAATAGTTCCTGATGTGTATCTCAGAGGAACAGTGTGATATGGGGGGGGTTATGGGGGTACATACTGGGCGTGGTTGGGGGGGGTATGGTGCGGTGGGCCCTGGGGGGCAGTGATGAGGACCTGTGTCCGTCCGGAGACAGACTCCTCTGGGCTTTGAGCAGGGCTGCGGCCCTCTCGGCTCCAGCGTGAGACTTGGCTCCAGACCCGTCCCGCTCTGGTACGTGGATGAATCCGGTCCTGGCTTTGGAGGCGTCCGGCAGGTCTTCGAGACCCCCCGAGACTCGGACCTGGATGGGCTCTTTGTGTCGTCGCTCCACAAAGCCTAGAGTAGACCTCTGGCTGCCCACCCCTGCACAGAAGAACCAGTGGTCAAGAGACGGTACACTACCGTATGTACAGTAATCACAACATCTACACTGTGAACTCAGTATGAACTTAGGCATGGGTGCCTAAAAAGACATGATGGATGAATGAATGAATGAATGAATGAAAAAGCAAATTAATTAAAAAGGATTAACCGATACCAAATTTTGTAATCACATCGGAACAATGTAAACTGTTCTGATAACATGTTGTGTTCTTTCTTAAAGCATGATAGCACGATGCCCAACTGCTCCTGAATTCACTGTGAAGTCATTTTGAATAAAAGCGCCTGCTGAATAGCTAAACAGTTACTAGTAATATGTTGCTGTACCCTTTAGTGTATGGACAGTACTTTGTGTACTGGGTTCAACCACAAGGATATAATGAAACTGATCAAATGTAGCAGCTACATTTTATCGCAACCATTTGACATGATTCATCTCTAGGGGGTTATCCTTCCAAAACATTTTAACACATCATGTGCGTTGTGAGGTCTAGGGTCTCGGGTTAGGCGAGCCCTACTGCGGGGAGGGGGAAGTGGAGCTGGTTCTTACAGGGGGCTCGGCTCTGCGTAGCCCTGGTCTCCTCCAGCTCCATAAGGGCCCTCATCATGGGGGTCAGGGGGCTCTGGCTCTCTCTCCTACACAGGTCACGTGCCCCTCCGCTGGGCTCCTGATGAACTTGAGACTGGGGCCGCGACGGAGGCCGGGACTGGTCGTGTTCGGGGAGAGACAAACTTCTACGGAAATGTAGAAAATAATTAGGAAAGTTGTTTCGTTTTAGCTCAAAGGTAACGGGTTGCAGTGTTTTTTTTATATGTAAATGTAATCTCCAGCTGTTGCTTTTGTTCATAATTTATTACATTATTTGTGAAAGAATCCAGTCAAATCCATGTTTTTTCTCTATTAATGTTGTCTTTGGATAGAAATAAAAACTAATTCAGAACAATGTTTATGTTTAAGTTTCTATAATATACATAAGTGACATTGTTTAAGTTGCTATAATATAAATCTTAAACAACCAAAATAATACCTCCAGCCGGCCCCCGTTGAAGGACTCTGTGCAGGACCTCCAGGCTCGGTTGGGTGGTCGTTCTGGGGGCAGGGGGACCTCCTCTGGCAGGTGGGCTGGGTGGGCTGGAGGAAGGGGGATTTACGGCCACCCACTGGCTGGTCGGCCACAGGACCAGGAGACCTGCGGTGACCGACGCTGGGCTCCGTCTTGGCTTTACTGGGTGATGGCAGCAGGTCTGGGTGGTGGTAGAGACTGGGGAGAGGAGATGGTTATTATGATATACGTTTTGGAATATCATATTATGATATACGGGTCAATTACAGCATTCTACGGTCTGTTACGCTTATATCCAACCGTAACGGATCATTTGACACAATATATATATATATATATATATATATATATATATATATATATATATATTAGAGATGGGCATAGATTAATTTCTTTAATCTAGATTAATCTATTTGTAATCATGAAATTAATCTAGGTTAATCTAGATTAAAGTGGCTCATTAGAATGCTGTCGAAGGCGTGCATAATATGTGTGTGCTACCTAAATAATGACTTATAATACCTAAATAATGACTGAGAACAGGGGGGCAATAGATTAACGGCGATAATTTTTTTATCGCCGATAAGAGTCTCGCGTTATCGCAGCGCGGTAACGCCGATAACGGCCCATCACTAATATATATATATATATATATTGTGTCAAATTATTGATTTCTAAGTAGCCGTGTAATAATGTACAGCGAGCTGGTCATTATTGCGAAATAAAACCCGACAGAAGAAGAAATTTCCGTTGTCTTACTTCCTATGAACTGCCAGTTAAAAGTCCCCGGAGCGATAAGAATAAGAACATGACAAAAAGAACAACACAACAAAGACAAGGAGAAGACAAAGAGTTTTTTGACAAATAATTTGGCAAAGCAATATTCGAAACATGTAACGGAGACGGGTATCCCTCCATCGGACGACCCTCCCTCTCTCTGCGCTAAACCCATGTAACTGAGACGGATATCGCTCCTTCCGAAGCATGCTCCGAAATCCCGCCCTCTCTAGTCTCTCGCCAATTACGCACATTTGAAGCACCACGTCCCAGGCCTGCCGTCGTGAGATGAAAGCGCCTGGGAAAGAGGTCAGGTTGAATACAACTGTCCAAGAAAAAGCAGTCGATCAAGAAAGAAAGAAGAATCGAGAGAGACAGAGAGAGACAGACAGACAGACAGACAGAGAGACAGAGAAGAAGAAGAAGAAAGAGAAGAAACAAAGTGGAAAGAAGAAAAGAAAGAAAGCGTGGAAAGAAAGAAACCACCCCTCCATCCCTCCACCAGGTTGTACTGCTCACCCGGCTCCGGAGGGCTGTGTGTTCCCGTGCGAGACGTACCGCTGCCTGGCTTGGTTCTCATGCTCCAGCTGTTTCACCTGAGACTCCAGTTTGCGGCTCACGCTGGACACCACAAACACCAGAACACAAAACAGTTCATGGTTTGGCCTTCATGGGCAATGTTGTATTTTTGAATAATTCCTCATTCGTTCCTAACTTTAACCCATTCATTTGGTGACATGAAGAATTTTTAACTATGGATTTGATATATTTATTTGGTTTTATATATATTAGATATTAGAGCATCAACATACCTTTTCAGTTCAGATATCTGCTCCTGGGCATCCACAAGCTTGTTCTCCGCCGACAAAAGGTTGTCCTGTTGACAAAGGAATATTGTTTCAGTTTTATCACATAATACTATTTAACTTAGTCCCTAAAGTAGAGTTAATTTCATTATTCAAATAAATTCAGGCTACATTAAGCAGGTTGCTTATGAGGTACATTATTGCTGCTTCTCCCTCAGGTTCATTAAGTGAAATATATAAAATGTGAATATACATAAATGTGGGTTTAAATTACCTTTACTCCCTCGTAGTCCTTCTGCAGCAAGTCGTACTCTCCAAGCAGCTGAGAAACAGACACACAGTGATCGATTAATTCAACTGCAGGGACAGCGCCACCTCTCGGGGGAAACACTCGCTATTGCAACTGCTGGAACATTCAACGTCATCGCCTCGCACAAATGTGGGTTGTGGTCCTTGCGGTTGGATTTTGAGTGCTTGTTGTGAAAGTTGACCAAAAAGTAATTTCACGATTGACTATGCGCATACTATTACAGTTATTAATTAACATCAGACAATGAGAGAGTCCCGAAGCCTGACACTCACATCCTGCAGCATCTTGTACTCTCTCTCCCTCCGGGACTCCTTCTCGTTCGTCTCTCTGCAGGCGTTCTGCAGGGACTCCTCCAACTGCCGCACGCGGGTCTTCAGGCGGGCCACCAGGGCGTCCTTCTCGTCGCCCGACCGCTTGCTGTCCTCCAGCCTCTGCTGAAGGGACTTCACCGCAGCGCCGGCCACCGCGTACCTCTCCGGCCATTCAGCCTAAACCGTTGAAAAAATCGTCAGTTAGCCAAAAAAAAAAACCACTTATTTATTTATAATTGTTTTATATATAATTATTTTTACATGGATTAATTACTGCACAATAAAAATGTATGTGCCTTTATATGTTGGGAGAGTGAATCGGGATGATTTGTTTTCATTTCATTTAATTATTTATTACATAATATATTAATAGTAAATATCACTGTATTATTTTGTATTTATTCAGATATGTTATGGGCTTCAGAGTGGAGAGAGACAGGAAAGAGTGTTGGATCAGAGAGGGAATGACATGTAACATAGGACCGCCGGTCGGAATCGAACATACATGCATACGCATACATGGTTACCGAGCCTCCCAAATATCATTGTATTTATTGCTAAAATTACAGCTATATAAATATAAACTAGTCTCCTTGACTCCCCACAAGTATTTTACACACCCACAGGGATTGTCCCATCAGTATAATGCAGACCCATCTATACAAGTGATTATCAGCAAACAAGCCAATCAGCAAGAGGATACCGTCCTCTATGTATTCCAATTCCAAATGTGCATTCGGATCTCTAACCGCACCAGACAGACAATGTGCTGCATCAAGTCAAGTGTCGCCAACTCGCCGACTGATTAATCACCTAATCTTGCAAATAGGCTGTTCTCTCTTGCCCCTCTTCTATAACCACCACAAGTGCTACATCTCACCTCTATCGCCTCAAAACAAATCTCTGGCCTCGAGAGACCACAGGAAACGCACCGCTCTCAACAGCAAATGCAGCCCGTGGTAAGTGGGCAATTCAGGGCTCCTCAACCTTTGTGTTACTGTGGCCCGGGAAGAAAATTTGAAATATTTTCACGGGCAGTATGTAGGAGGGGGGGGGGGGGGCATCATTTTTTTTGGCCATCCTTAATAAACAGCAACAGTCTAACAGTTCTTAAACAGTTTTAACTGCATCACACATATAATTATTGTGCCACGAATCTATCACACTATCAAAGTCTGTTTCCTTGCCATTGTTATCTTAGTTATGTATAAGTAAGATATACACACACACACACACACACACACACACACACACACACACACACACACACACACACACACACACACACACACACACACACACACACACACACACACACACACACACACCAAAGAGTGCTAACTATGTTCCCTGATTTCTGATCCATATAATGTCATGACCAAATATGGATGCAAAAAAAAAAAAAAAAAGACACAGCAAGCTCTTTAAAAGTGACGGCGGCGGTTATACTTTTACAAAAATGATAAACAGTAGGATACCAGTTTCTTCTCCAGGTAGTTGTTTCGGGCCTCCAGATCGTGAACGCGATGGTTGGCTTCGGACAGTGCCGTCTCTAGATGATTACATCTGTCGGGTTACCGGAAAACAGTTTGTTATTAAGGGTCGTAGAAAAGAAAATTGTAGGTTCTCATTTCACAATGCATCGCAGCAGCAGGCACATTAATAAAACAGATGCATACAAATAAATGTGTTCACAGATGTGAGGGACTGTGCTACTGTTGGATCAGCATCCAGCATGATGCATCTACATACCTGAACATATTCTTACACGTCCCCTTATGTAGGTCATCGTACAGTAATATTATCCTCTCACGTACTGTGCATTTGCAGTCTATTGTTTTGTTTTTTGCTGTGTTTGCATCTGCTGTTTGCAGACTCATCTATTTTTATATAATTCACTCGTACAAGCACAGTCGAAGGAAAAGGCAATTAACCGACACGTCTCACTGCCTGTTGTGCACGAATGTTTGTCAGTGTGTGTGTGTATGTATGTGCATATTTGCATTTGCATTCATGTGCATGTCGTTGCATGTACGTCCATGTACGTGCATGTTTCTGTATGCATGTACATGCACCTGCATATGATTGCATGTGAACGAGTGCACTATGAGCTCTACTGCGGTGTGGTGATGGGACCTTAGTTCCAGGGCGCGGTTGCTCTTCTCCAGGTCGGGGGGCAGGTGCTGGAGGCCCAGTCGGTCTCGCAGGCTCTGGATCTCGGACTCGTAGTAGGCCTTCAGGTCAGCCACGTGGCGGGCGTGCTTCTCCCTCAGGTTCTGCCTCAGACTAGAGAGAAGAGAGAGGGGGGAGTGGGGGTGGGGGGGGGGGGTGGAAGATGAGTTAAAATGAAAGTAGGAGAGTTGAACCAGGAATTAGGTTAGGAGTAGCAGGTTGGGATCATTGTGTGGGAAGACGGATAGAAAGAGAGACAGAGAGACAGAAAGAAAGAAAGAAAGATAGAAAGAAAGAAAGAAAGAAAGAAAGAACGAACGAACGAACGAACGAACGAACGAACGAACGAACGAACGAAAGAACGAACGAACGAACGAACGAACGAACGAACGAACGAACGAACGAAAGAACGAAAGAACGAAAGAAAGAAAGAAAGAACGAAAGAACGAAAGAAAGAAAGAAAGAAAGAAAACACAATATGTAAATGTATACGTTTATGTTTTTTTTCTTTTCTGTGATGGAATAACCAAAGGTTTGCAAAAATACTAATAGTGATAAACAATAGTGTTGCTAGCCCTCTGGTGTGGAGGGGGTTGGTGCGTGAAACAAAAGTGGAACTAGTGGTCACATGGTTGCGCTTACTGCAGCTACTTTTTTCAGATGCAATCTATAGAGATAGTTGCCATTGTGAGAAATGGTTCTGGTAGTATCTCAGTCACAGGAAGCATGTTGCTTGTGTGTGTCATTGTGCATTACAAGATTATGCAGCAGGCTGGACAATGAGACGCAGCTCTCGGTAGCCATCTTTATCAAATTGAGTTTGTTGATCTAAATGGTACATCTAACAGAGAATAACACTTCATTTAGGGCTGGGCAATTTGGCCTAAAAATAAAATAAAACATTTTTCAAACTAATGGACGATTTTCAATTTAAACCTCGATTTGTTTCTGTTTTTCTCTGTTTTTCTTTTAAATACATATATATATATTTTTTTTTTCTTTCTTTTTTTTTAATTCTTCCTGTGAGTTCTTCATTTGTGTTCATGGACATCTGGCTCATTTAAGGCTCATTAATGTTCAATGTTCGATACATATACAGAGACAGACGGAGCCTTTTGCCCGTACTCTGATTTGTCGATTTTGTGGTTCAACCATTTCACAAATAGTAGGAAAGTAAAAATGCTAATTAGTCAATTAAATCGAAAAAAATCGCCCAGCCCTAATTTCATTCAACCATTACACGGAGATCCCCTAAAACATGATATTTAACAGAGTCATGAATAGTTTGCAATATCTCTAGGCAATTGTGATCCTGACCCAATGTATAGTCACTATATTCTGGTTTTTAAGCTGACTAAGCTCTTTTTCCTCAAGTAAAATGTAATTTAGCAGACACTTCCATCAAAAGTGACTTGCTTTAAATTCCGATACATGCCATTAAGGAGCAGGCTGGAGTTAGGGCCTCTTGCTCAAGTCTGCTCACAGGTCATTGAGATTTGAAACCAGAAGCTTTTGGCTGTTAGTCAAACATCCTAACCACTGACTAGACTATCCTGCCACCGAAATGTTTAAGACTTGCAAAGTAGACATCCACCAGGGATAGGTTAGCATTAGGGGTTAGCATTAGGTTTAGGGGTTAGCATAAGGGGTTAGTGTTAGGGGTTAGTGTTAGGGGTTAGCGTTAGATTTAGGGGTTAGCGTTAGGGATTAGGGGTTAAGGGTTAGTGTTAATGGTTAGCGTTAGGCGTCTGGCCAGCTATGCACTCACAGCGACAGGACGACGGGATCCTCCAGCGACGATGCTGTCTCCATGCGGGGCCCCAGGGGGCTCCCAGTGGAGGCGGAGCCCGGCTTCAGGGTGCTGGTGTGGGTGTGGCTGCCCTCCTCCTCCTCGCTGGCTCGGTTGCTTCTCTGTTGACCGGTGAGGAAGAAAGAGGGTGGGGCCTTATCCCTGGAGGTAGAGGGGGTTGGGCGGGACGGGCTTCCCCAGCCGTGCACCTTGTTCGGGGGAGTGGCCGTGGTGACGGACTGGAGACTGCTGGAGGTGCTGGATCGACGGTCTAGGTTTCCCAGGTCGGCCGCGCTGTCGGGCGTGGCAGGGGTCCCGGGGCCCCTGGAGTACAGGGGTAGCGTTTGGTTGGGGTACGAGGGACTGCTGAAGTGGGAGGGCGACGTGAAGCCGGATGTTCGGTCTGACTGTCGGGTGAGGGCGGCCGGGTCCGAGGAACCACCCGCCTGGAACACAGCAGGAGAAACACCGTCACACCCGGTTTTAGACACCCAAAGACCCAACTCTACAGATCAAGAACCATAACACCTGGGGCCCTAAAAATACTACTATACTAAAAACAAATTTAAATTATATAAAAGGCGACATCCACAGATTGGTAATTAACTACATTACCCAAGGTCCACTGCACCAAATCTCATTCCTCAGTCTAAGGCATGTATCAGACATTGTAGTTTTTAATAAAACAATACCTTTGTACATGGTACAAGGTTTTACTGTCAAATAATCTGTTTAAAAATGTATGTAAAAACTGTCTGGGTCCAGGACTTGTGTGCATGTGTGTGTATTCATTAGTTGGTGTCAGACCTGTGGTGACAGAGGACCAGAGGACTGTGAGCCATCCCAGTCTGTACATTTGAATGCAGTCTTCTGCTTGCTCTGATATATCTCCTTCAGAGACAACTGGGTCTCCTGTGGGGGAGTCTATGAGAGGACCAATCAGAGGAGAAAAGGAGAGGAGGACCAATGAGAGGGGGAGGAGAATCATTGGCCAACGAGAGGAGAGAGAATGACGTAGGTAAACGGTTATGGTTTTTAATTATTGAAGTTGAGTTATTGTGATACGTTTTGTAACCTTAGGAATACAACCTAAAAATGAGAATATACCTCAAAAATGCATTTGTGAAACAAAAACAGATCACACAGTTCAACACAGTGTAATACTATGCGTGTGTCACTTATGGCACCTATTGCACTCCCTGGAAGGAGGGATCCCCACTCTGCATACCTTCTCAAGGTTTCTTCCTGCTAATCAAGGGAGTTTTTTCTTGCCCTCTAGTGTCTAGAGGGCCTAGTGTTAGGGGGTGTTGTACATGGGGGGTCTAGTGTTAGGGGGTCTTGTATATGTGTTGCCTGGGAAGCCCTTTGAAACTGTAACTGTGATTAAAGGGCTGTACAAAAAAAATGTACATGAACTGACTTGACTTCACACACACACACCAACGTGTATTTAAATGACTGAATGAAGTGAGTGAATGCATGAACCAGTCTTAGATCACTGTTACTCAGACGTACAACACTGGTGTCGTCCTGCAGGAAGAGGAATGCTCCGCTGTCCAGGCTGTCCGGGAGCGGGTGGTAAAGGTCACACTCATTCAGACGCCAGTAGGTCAGCCCTGGGACGGACACACACACACACACACACACACACACACACACACACACACACACACACACACACACACACACACACACACACACACACACACACACACACACACACACACACACACACATTTATTAATCTGTCTCTACTGTATATCTCCCCAGTCATATTATGATGTAACATTTTTTCTCTGTATTGTACATCATAGTAATACATCTAATACAGTAATACAATCATTTTGTCAACTGACAAAATGATAAGGGTAACTCATTTTTTATTATTGAAATTATTTATTAAATGATAGTCTATACGTGTATTTGCAAAGGATCCAGGATACATAATTGGGGAAGGCAATGTTGTTATTCCCAAGGGGTGATGTGTATTGCAAACATTTGACACAATACAAAATGTTGTTGCCCTCATAACTTGCCATTGGCACCCTCTGATGGCCACTTGTGTGAGCTGCTTATCTCAGGACCTCAAACAGTTATACAACTTCTCCACACATTCAAGCTAGTCTGTTGTGTTGCTGGCTGTTTACCTGAGGCCTCAGAAACCAGGCTGTGGCTCCTCCTCAGGGGGAAGAAGGAGGCTCCAGCTGGTTGGTACTGAAACCAGAGGAGAACTAGCATCGGTCTTTGCCATAGAAACACTGTACCATAGAAACACTGTACCATAAGCCGCGTTTCCACCCAAAGTACCCAGAACTTTTAGTCCCAGGAACTACTTTTCAAGGAACTAAAAGGTTCCTTCAGTTCGTTGCTTTCTGCGTTTCCACTGCGGTAGACCCGCAAAGATTTGACAAATTGACCTAGCTGACATGAAAAAGCGACGGCTGTTTTTACATGTCATTTTTGCGCGCAACTTTACAACAAAGTGTTACACTCAAGTGCAGTAGGTGGTGGTAATGCAGAAGATTACTGTATACAACACGATGACGCCATATAAAGTGACGGACAGGCAACACGGCAACAACTGTTAAGCATGGAGGAGATTCAAGTCGTGCTGCTGTTGATCATGATTTACTGCTTTGCAAATGGGGTCATTGAGTCAACGCTGGAAAAGAGACAAGCAATTTCGTCCTGAGCATAAATGCCTGGACTTGGTCGTCGTCAGTCTATCTGTCGTATGCTCTCTTCTCCATCATGTTGATGTGTCAAAGTGTACAAAAAACGTTGTTTTGCGGCTGCAGCTGTTTAAAAATGACGACTAAAATAAAATGCTACTACTTGACCAATCAGAAATGTTCAGCGCTGCAAGCCCCACCCCACAGTTTCTGTACTTTTGGAAAGTACTACTCCCCAAAGCAGGGACTTTTTGGGGGGTAAAATAATGTCCACAGAACCTGTTAATTTAGACCCTGGTCTAATTTCTTGTCCCTTGGGGAAGTTCCAGCGGCGGAAAAATGGCTACAGAAATACTGTACCATAGAAACAACGTACCATAGAAACAACGCACCATAGAAACAACATTGCTTACCTGGTCCTGGGGGTGTGTGTGCTCTGAGAGGTCATCTCTGGGGGTCTCCGTGGGGCTTTCTGGTGACTCGTGGAGCTCCTGGCCCTGGGAGGAGGCCCTTCCTGCCTTGCCCTTCCTGGGCCTCAGTTTCTGCCGTTGGGCCCAGGACGTCAAGGGCTGTCTGGTGCTGCTGAACCGATAGATAGGAGGAATGAGATTTTACCAGTCAACATGTAAATATGATTTACCAGTCAACATGTAAAATCCAAATGTAAAAGACGTTTACCAGTCAAAATGTAAATATGATTTACCAGTAAATGTAATGTAATTAAAATGTAAACAACGAAACAGAATCTCAAGTCATACTCGGGCTGTCTCTGTTGGCATGACGACGGACCAGGTTCCTTCGTTTGGGAATCCGTCCTTCCGTCAGTGGACCAGTGGTGCTCCTCTTTCTCCCTCTCTTCCCGCTGCTGGTTCCCACCATGCCCTGACCCCTCCTCCTCCTCCTCCTCCGGACCCCTGCCAGTCTGTTCTGGCCCCGTTTCCCAAGCGCTCAGGGTCCCGTATCCGCTGCTCAGCACGGTGGTGGGTCTCTCCAGGACGTGCCCCGCTGGGGTGACCACCGCCGCTAGCTCCTCTGATCTCTGGAGGAGGGGGGTGGAAGGCGAAGACGGAGCCATACCTAGGCAGGTGGTTCTGATGTGGGGCTGGTGTGCGGAGGGAGTGGGCTGGAGGTCCTTGGTGGCGTTGGCGGTGGAGGCGTTGGCGGTGGCGTTGGCATTAGTGGTGGAGGTGATGGCGGTGGTGATGGTGGGGTTGGTGGCAGAAGTGGGGGAGAACTCTGTGTGTGGCTGGCGGTTCTGAAGTTGAACCAGAGCTTTGATCTCGTCCTGAATCAGCTGAAAAATAAACAAAAAAATAATTACCATTACTGTATGACACATTACAGGGGAAGGGTATGGATAACGATCAATCATGGGCAGACTCACCTGTATTTGGCACTGGTATTGTTCTTGCTGAGCAAGTATTTGCTCTTGGTATTGCTTCTCAACCAGCTGGAATAGATGCAGCCATCGCCCCTGGAAATAAATAAATAAATAAATAAATAGGGAATGTGAACGAGAGTAGAAAACTTAGCCGAGCTGTTAAACCTGCACCGTGTCACTGTTTTACTGCAGCTGTCGCCTTG
The DNA here is from genome assembly GCA_030340625.1 of Merluccius polli. Taxonomy (NCBI): domain Eukaryota; kingdom Metazoa; phylum Chordata; class Actinopteri; order Gadiformes; family Merlucciidae; genus Merluccius; species Merluccius polli. Next base: position 111,877 of record JAOPHQ010002278.1, read on the forward strand.
GCAATTATCATTACGTCAATGATTTTATACAAAGCAAATACTATGATTTCTGAGTGTTTGAAGAATACAACCCATCCACCCTCTGCTCAAATAACTCTGTGATTGTTGGTGGTGGTGGTGGTGGTGGTGGTGGTTCGAGACTAGTTTTTATCCGTGTTGGCTGCAGTGAACATATTTGGACTGGGTACAGCTCCATAACCTGCTTTGGATCCAATCAGCTCTAGGATACACGTCTTGTCGGGGCCTTGCTCTACCAAAGAAGTGACTGATTCTGGTTCTTTAGAAATGACCTCCCTGTCCTTCAGAATTGATGATGAGTAGCAGCTGCATGCATTTAACCATTTAACATTTATTTTTTCATTGTGCGTGCATGTTCGCGCATGTTTAAATGGAGCAGCAGCTGCCTGTGGATTGACAGTGTCCCCAGAGAAGTATGCAGAATTAGGATAACACCTCCTATGCATCATGGGAATGTATGTATGAATACAGCAAGAAGAATGTGTCTTCTTGCTGTAGAGTATTTCTGACTTAACACCTTGTTATGTATTGCTATGAATATGCTTAGATTTTACCATGAGCCAGCCAGAGCACCAAAAAAAAAGAAGCTAAAAAAGGTTCACCTAACGAGGACCGCCTTGATGAGAGGAAATTTGAGAATCAAAATTGAAAGAAAATAATCAATATCAAAATGATATAAATGAATAATCATAACTAGGATAACACCATGTATGTTGTATTGCAATATGCATATAATAATTATAATGAGAGTCCGAGACGATATATGGTTTCTAACTCATATTATGATATTATTATATCATTATAATTTCTGATATATCGCTCTTCTACACCCAATATCATTTCATTCTTTTGATCGTTTTATTCTTATGCACGTGACCAATAAACGTATAAACTCAGTGTTGTAGCGTTCAATATGAGGTGAAGCAGCACTCTGACTCCATCCCAGCTGTCTGTTCCCCTACAAATCATGTCATCAGCTGTGTGTGTGTGTGTGTGTGTGTGTGTGTGTGTGTGTGTGTGTGTGTGTGTGTGTGTGTGTGTGTGTGTGTGTGTGTGTGTGTGTGTGTGTGTGTGTGTGTGTGTGTGTGTGTGTGTGTGTGTGTGTGTGTGTGTCCCATTGTGTCCAAACTGTGATCTACATAAAAACCAAAAGTGACAGCACAGAGCCGAGGCTGCCAACTGTCAAATGCGTCAGTACATGGGAGTTCACTGCTTTTGTTAACATGCACACTCTCTACACTACATAATAGAGTGGGGCGATTGGCTAGCATGCACGATAGCCCGTTGAAAGGTTCTGGTTTCGACAGTCCATGTAAATAAGCATCCACGACCAAGATGCCCCAACACCTACCTGCTCCTTCATGACATGTATCTCAGGGCCAGTATTAGTGCTCATCTCCCGACTGGAAGGTACTGGGTTCGATCCCCCCTATGTCCACAGCCTAACCAGCATCCTTGAGCAAGATGCCCCTAACCCACCACCGGCGCCAAAATGACATGTATCCAAATTAGGGATGTTCCGAGCGGTTAATTGCACTGACGTGTACATGACATTTTGAAAACCGTTTATTCGAATACCCGTTAATTAATTAATTAATTAAATTATGAAATTGAACTCTGAGAAATAGCCCAAACTAAGCACATTTCGATCTATATTTATAACTTATTTATTAGTTATAATAATGTACCCCCATTACGAGGTTGCTTTAAGGAGAATTCTGTCTGATTTGTGTTTTTATTTTGACCTTTCTTTTTTTTCACATTTTTTCGTTTAGTAAAAATCTACTTTAAATTATGGAATTGATTAAAACCACTTCTTGTCAGTAAATATATTTGTTTTGGACTTTTAAAGTCTGTCGGCTCTGCGTAATTATTTCTCTCTCTCGCTCTCTGCTCCGCAAGTGGCAGAGAGCGAGAGAGAGAGAGAGAGACAAACAACATGCCTAACTCAGACGTCCTTATGAACTTCAGACAACATCACGTTAACGGTTAAACAACGTTTATTTTTCAAGTTGTTTTTTTACAACATCTTCAAAGACGATGGCGAGCTGCACCCTCCCGCAGGCGACAGTTTTTTTTCCCCCGTGGGCTATTACATTCGTTCGCGTCAGAAATGAACATGCATGCAATTGAAATAATCCATGTTAATAATTAATGTGCAAGTATTTAGCTTGTTAAATGAAAACTTTTATTAAGACATGCAGTAATGTTGGTCCATTTTTTTATTTATTTTTTTTTTTAGTGTAACCAAATTTTTTTTACAAAACGGTTAGTGGCGGCAGCCCCGTGTAACCGTGTAACCGAATACCCGCGCACATCCCTAATCCAAATACACTGCAACTGGCTTTTGGATGAAAGCCAATAGTAAATAGTACCCTATGAAGCTGTGCGTCTGTGTGCGTGCATGAGGATGATGAGTATCCACTATCCAAGTGCTTTGGATAAAATGAGCAAGTAGTCAATAAATAGTAAATAGTAAATAGTAAAAAAAACAATGCTTCCTCACCTCGCAGTCCTTCCACATCTCTGGGTCCGTTTCCCCGCTGTTCTGGATCTCCTGCACCAGAGCCCTGAGGGTCTCCAGAGAGCTGGGGTTGATGAAGGGCAGGCTCTTTCCCTGGTCGAACGCCTCCTCTGTGCTGAGACACAGACTCCTGCCAGGAATCAGGGAGGAAACCCTCAAGAGTCAGAATCATATCAAAACGTACAGGTCACTAATATATATATATATATATATATATATATATATATATATATATATATATATATATATATATATATCTCTCAGGGAACTCATCATGACCCGAACCTCATACTTAGAATAGAATAGAGAGCAAGAACCCCCAAGTCAAGATTAGATTAAAGTAGACATTTGTTTTATTGCATTAATAAGAAATACTGTGTAATAATAGTGCTAGATTGTATATAATCTCTATAAACAGATATCTGCATTTGAATGCATAATCTGTAGGCAAGGGACAAGATTTTGGGATCGGAAGCGACCAATCACGTTTGAGCGGGCTTTGGTCGCATCCGGGTAAACAGTGCGAGTGTAGAGCAAGAGAGGCAGAACGCATCGGCCGAAATGCAATCTGGGAAACCATCGGCTATCGTCTGATGACGTTTTAGCTTTTTATTAGCTACTTGTGGAAAGGCTGCTCGTGAAACAATCCGGTGGTAGACGTCGTCTCTCAACTCATGTGTCTCCAGCTGCTACGCGGACTGTAAACAATGACCGGCACACGGAGGAGGAAGTCGTGATCCGGATATCCAGTGGATACACCGGAACCCCAGAAATATTGGCCCTTGCCCCCAGAGGCGAAACTTGTTGTCAGACAATAACCGAGATTGGGTTGTATATAGTGTCAGGGCTGCAAGAACTGCGGCCAGGACATTGTAATTATGAATCAAAAATGACACCTGTCAGCCAAGATTATGTTCAATGTAATATTCAGCTAGCACTGAGGGCTATATCCTAAAAGAAACTTTAACCTGTGTATAACCCTATTCTATAAAGATGTAATTATACCACTTGGTCTTACAGAATCATTGAGGCAGCCGTCTATCTTTCCTGTTATGGATTCATGGCACTAGTTAACATTGCCTATACAGAAGTTGACATTGTTTTTACACAAGTTACCATTAGCTACACACAAGTCAACATTATCTACATGCTGACAGCGACCGCCGACCAGCACTGTGTAAGCTATAGCCTAATCTTGTTCACCAACCGTCTGACCCTACTACACTACCTTATCTTGTCGCATGCTGGTGTCATGTCCACCGCGCCTCCCTCTGACGTCTTGGCGGGTCGGGTATGTCCGTCCTCCAGCCCGGCGAGGCCCGAGGCCGACGTCCCCTCGGACGACACGCAGGAGAGCTCGCTCTCCTTGCCGCCGTCCCCGTCCGCACTGGCATGGCAGTGGCTCAGAGCCCCGGAGGTGGACACATCCTCAGATATACTGTCATCTGTGGACATAGTTACGGGCCCATGGAAAGGGGGTGCGATGTACTACTGCCAAGGAAGATACGGAGAAGGGAAGGGAACAAGAAGTTAACACGCAGTGGACGTAGGGCCGGCCAGTACATCGGTATTATATCGATATCGTGATATGAGACTAGATATCGTCTTAGATTTTGGATGTCATAATATCGTGATACGGCTCCAAGTGTTGTCTTTTCCTGGTTTTAAAGGCTGCATTACAGTGAATTAGAAAACACTCAGTACTTTTTCAATTTGTCATGCATTCAATCCACACAGGAGTATACAAAAACAGGCATCACCATGTGGTTTGCAGACCCATTCATTGCACGACCAGAAAACGTGCTGCATGCCGTTATGCAGACATTGAAATGCCCTGCATCGTCGCAGATGGCTGTCGGCCATATCGCCCGGCCCTAGTTTTAAGTAGGGTCTGCTGCATGTGTCATGTGTCACAACAAAAGGACAGCCCCCCCCCCCCCCCCCCCCCCCCTTTGGACCTGGTACCGCTCACTAGGACCACATATCTCTCTCTCATCATCATCTCTCATCATCATCTCTCTCATCAACATCATCATCTCTCTCTCTCATCATCATCTCTCTCATCATCTCTCTCTCTCATCATCATCTCTGACGTGAGATCTGATCAACCCCCCCATGGAGAACACGTTTCAAGCAATAACACGGAAACTTTCACGTGTGTGTGTGTGTGTGTGTGTGTGTGGGGAGGACCAACGTCAACCCACTGGCTAGCCGGACGTCGTTTATTGATTTGCGCATGGACTCCATTCACGCTGTTAAACCGCAAAAACGGTAAACGTAAACGTAACGTTAACAGCTCACATGTTGGACACAGGAGCTAACTTGTGCTACAAGGAAGCAACGTAACGGCGACAGACTGTGTGCTAAAGTTGCACGTCAACTCCGCACAACCGCATACCCTCGCCGCGGCCCATGACGGGACGTTGCCCCCCCATCATCAGCAGCAGCATCACCATCAGACTACATGAGCCCATTTGGGTAACGGTACATGTTTTTGAGGCACTGTCTATGGGGGGGGGCAACCGTAACCACGACGACAGGACCGCTCGCCGCGCCGCCGCCGGACGGCCGTGCGTTCGGCGGCGGCGTGTAACCGTACGGGAATGAAGCTGTACCTACCCGTGAACTTGTACCATCAGCTCCTCCATGTTTTCCTGAAGTGTAGCCAGGTGTGTGGGGGGGTATCTTAGCTAGCTAGCTGGCTAGCGGTTGGCCACTGCACTGCAGTGGAAAGCCGTCGCTTGCCGTGCGCGCCCGTCCGCGGCGCTGATTGGTCGAGAGGCGACCGGAAACGCGAGCGGGCGATTGGGCGCGCCGCTCGTCCTGGATTCTGATTGGCCGCCGCAGTGGGGGACGCCGCGTCGTTGCAAAACATTATTGTTTTTAAAATCTGCAATATTTTCACTTTTTGCTTTTACTGTTAAATTACCTACATACATTATACAGCTGGAGGTAACATGTTGTTGTGTATTTTTTGTCTTAAAAAAAAACAAAAACTAAAAACTATTCACTCACTTGACACTATACTTATAATCAAATCTAATTTTAATGTGAAAAAGGGGTTGAACAAGCACAATAGGATATATAACAAAGCAAATGAAAATGCCACCATTACAACAAAACACAAATGTAAATTAAATTAAATGTAAATGTAAATTAAATTAAATTGAAGATATATGGCCTATATAACCATTGTCAACCAGTATATTGTTCAATGAGCAGTATAACTACCTTATTTGTTATACGGCCACTATATGTTATAATATAAGGCTAAGTTTAGGTATACACCATAGAGTTGAACAAAATAACATGGCGGCACCATCGCCCATCTCCCCAAGTGCTCTTTGCAACTTGTGTTCATTTTAACCTAAACATCCACAATTCATATGCGATGGCCTCGGCATGTGTTGGTGTCTGTAATGATGCTTGAGTCTGTCACATGCAGCATCAATAGCACTGTGGTTTAAGGATCCCCTTTCAGGGGGCATTGTGGGTTTGTTGTGGCCACTCAGCGTAACTTCAAGACAGTGTCTGCCACTGGCTACTGTAGTAACTGTTTGATACTTAATATGTAAATATGTAATATTTCCCATTTCTGTAACTCAATTGTAGCTCTAAACTGAAGTGTAAGTTAAGTGTATCATGACTAAAGTGTATTGTTGTGTAATGTTATGTGGCATGATGCAACATAATTTGTCACTTGGTAAAAAAAAATATTTGGAAATGGGAAAACACTACTTATAGAGATTCATATTTTTACCAGAATATTATACGCCATTCTGATAAGATACTAAATGCCACACAAACATACAAAAAACAACTATATTGAAAATACAATTTATTACACTGAGTAATAAATACATACAAAGATGCAAGTAACAGTTTCCATTTTATACCAAAAACAACCTCAAAATGAACAAACAGATGCATTTGGCACATCTCTGTCCTTCACCCCCACATGGTGTACAGGGGTCTGAAAATCAGACCAAATTCTGTCAAAAAAGAGATCAAGTCTACTAATCTAGCTTTGTACAAGCCATGCAGTGTCTACAATTAACCCCTGGGCTACCTTGGGTCCTTTTTCTCATGCAATAACCAAACGTTTTAAATAGGAAGTCAAAATGAACACCCCAAAGTGGGGCAATTTAACAAAAAACTAAACAATAAGGAACTCACAGTATCCTTTCATTTGCTTGCCAAAAAAATCCACACATTTATTATTATGCAATTTTACCTTTGTGATGTTTTCAACATTATTCTTTTTTTTACTGTCCCTTTTCCATATATTTCCTCCATTCAAAGGAAATACCATGCAAAGTACTGTTTGTTTGGGTGTCGTAAGGGAACGCATACAATTTGTTCTTGCGGGGGAAAATGCGCCACACAGCTAGGATCTTGCGTTCCGTTCCGTCTCAGCCAAACACTCGCGCACCAACCCCCTGGCATGGATTATACCTGGAGGAACAAAACACAGAAATAGCATAGCATTCATAGCATTAACACAACTCTTATATGGAGAAGAGGTCAAAGGACATCCTTTTTTCACAAGATAAAGTAAAACCTACCTCTTTTCAGTCTCTCCATGGCGCTTTTACTGCCAGCGTACGTGGGCCGGATCTCCTTTCCCAGCTCCTCGATGATGGCCAGGAGCTCTGCATATTTACTCTGAGGTACTTGGTTTCCACTAGAACCCTGGAAATCCAGCAGAAAACCACATCAAAATGTGGATTAGATTCTATACTTTTTTGGCCATTGCAATTTCAGAAAATTCTAACAAACTCAAATTTGTGCGTCTGCTTCCCCACATATCATTTAAACCCCTTCAACATCTGCCCGTCATATCAATATCCCATTGAACGTATGCACATCACCCATACTAAGTATAGTAGTCTGTTGGTATGTATATGGGACCTTCAAATTATTAATATTTTTTAATCAAAACTGCACTATCAAATATCTAAAGCTTCTATAGCTTCTAAAGCTGGCATTTATAGTCGCTGTTTGGGAATTATTAATTCATTTTTTCATAATCTGAGCAGGCAGCCAGCCTGACACTTTGCGCAGGAAGTCAGTTTGGCACGAGTGACTTAAATTTATTGTGACTGAAACACGTAATGTTAAGTTGTTATTTAACTATGTAAAAGCTAAAAGAATACTTGGATCTTCTTAACATTGATCTCAACAGTACAATACAACAGGTTTTGCTTTCGGCACTTGGCCCACCATTAAGTTTCAGTTTTGGCCCTCAGAGGCAAAAAGTTTGGGCATCCCTGCACTGGACGTTTATATGACGTTATTTACCTGAGAGAATCCCAAAGAGGGTGGTCCATAGTCATTCACCAGAGGTCTGTAGGACTGTAATGTTGCCAGGTTAGCGGCTGAAGGAGACTGGATATTCTGGATATTCTGGATATTCTGGATATTCTGGACATTCTGGATATTCTGGATATTCCCAACTGACGCACAAAAAAGGAAATAATGCACGCAATGATTAATACATTAATAAATGTGTGTGGCACTGATGTTCACTGAGGACAGAAGGCATCATGCAACGGTCAGCACTCCTGCAAGCCATTTCAGACAGCAGTACTGCAACTAAGAATCAATTATGAAAGAAAAAAGACTAAATAGAAACGAAATGAGAAGAAAAAGGGGTATCTAACACTCTAGTGGTGGTCCTGTTGTGGTGCTAATTACAGCTTTTTTGCTCTTCCATTAATTTACTAATGAAGTCATTAAGTAGGCCTATTAATTACAGTGAAATAGAACAATTGCAACTGATTTCGCTCCAAGCCGACAAAAGTGTCTGCAAAATGACTAAATCTTTATCTCTTTGTTAAAAATTCAGGATGTTGCAGATTGATGCCCTTTGTTTGTGATTATGGCCCAATGATCACGCAGTGACCTTGTGTACAAACGGCCATATTACAAAAAAATATGATGAGACATTGCTGTCCTTAATAATTGAGTTGCATATTGAGTGCATATGAATATAAGTAGAGAAGAATGAAGGCAGGAAACACAATTACAAATATAAAACTGAGCATTTTTGGGAAAATGCGAATTAACCAGATAACACACACACACACACACACGTTGAACGTGCATCCATCCCCGGTAAAGGCGCCCCCCCCCCCCGGTTCACGCGCTGCAATACGCGGCGTCCAACACAAGATGTCCTCGATGAGCACATATTTCCACCGAGCAGCAGCAGCAGCAGATCAATCAGCAGCCCGCAGGACGAAGCATCATGGAGGAAGCGGAACAAGAGGCTGACTCGAGGAGACAAAGTGATACACTTCTGTCACGCCGCCGCGGCGGCGCCCTTCAAAGGGGGGGGGGGAACGGGACGCGGAGCGCGCGGCGGCGGCGGGAACAAAGAGGGTCGCGCGGGACATTATTACACACTTTTGTTTTACCGAAAAAAGCGGGGGGTCGTCTCGCCGCGAGCCCCCCGGTCGGACGGCGGCGCGGAGCAACATTAGTAATAATGGCGGATATGAATTAGCCTAGCTCCCAGGATCTGACCCTATATGTATAACCGGACCGGGGAGGGAAAAAAACTACGCGCACGGTCCTTCCTCCAGGTATTTCTCCGAGACCCCGAATTTAACACTCGGTTTAACGGACGGATAGTTGGATTTTTCCCGGTGGTTTTTCCTTACCCTGGTTCCCAGAAGTTCCCGGAATGTGTTGGTGGACGTTGGGTTTATAGGACATTCCCAGAGACATTGTAAACGAAAGAAATAAAAATGACCCGAAATTCAGTGAAGCGTCTGTCTCACTTTTTGTTTACAACAGCGGCACCGGCAAACATGGCCGTCACTTAATATTGACACCCACTCCGCTTTCTGCCATTACGACGATCCGCTGGGAATTTCTGGAGGAAATACTTAAAAAAAAAAAAAAAAAACATTTACATCTTAAAAAATTCCCAGTTTTTTTTTGTTTTGTTTTTTCTTCAAATTTTACCCTCATCTACCAAATCACACTTGGATTATAACCAAGATGCGCGTTTTAAAAAACAAACAAACATATATATACACATATTTTTAAAAAATTAAAAACATTAAAATAAAGTGGTTATTGCTACTACAACTTTGATAGTATGATGGCCTGTGAAATATAAGCATATTTGAGCTGTGGATGGGTTGCATTAAAACGAGAGGTGGTCGTTCCGTGTATGTGACCTGTGTGCGTGTGTGTGGGTGTGTGTGTGTGTATGTGTGACTACTAAATAATTACAACCCTCATCTCTTAACAGCAGCTCCGTCTTTTGTTCAGTCAATAAGGGCACCACACACACACACACACACACACACACACACGGACACACACACACACACACACACACACACACACCAGAAGTTGACCGTGACTTGTAGTAGTAGATACCTGCTTTGGTCTGGGACGGCGCCTCCATCGCTCCTCCTCCGGTGGATCTGATCCCAGATATGAACGCCTTTCAGCGGCTGGCGTGAAAGTTTCCACGCGGACCGATGACCCAAACCAGAAAGGTACAAAAGGATCCACTCTGAGTGGGGGAGTCACGTGGCGAGGGATCCCTTCTCCCATCCACTGGGGAGGGTGCTGGGGGGTGGGGGTGGGTGAGGGTGGTGGTGGGGGGGGGGGGTCCGCTCAATAACTATCACTCTCTTGACCATTGGTGGACAGGGAGAAAGGCTGCGGCGGCCCAATGGCGGCCCGCGGCGTCATGACCCCCCCCCCCCCCACTCACACACACACACACACTCACACACACACACACACACACCCCTCCTAATGGTGGCGTGGAAAACCCCACAGGATAAAGTCACACACACTTGAGTCACAAGTCATCCTCGGTGTAAGACCCGTGACAACGTTAGTAACAACATGAAAAGTAGTGACAATTTACAACAAAAAAAGTGAAAAAAATGTGAATTTCGTAATGGTGGTGGGTAGTGGGTGGGGGGTAATTAGAATTGAAAGCATCAAAACAGTACGTTGTTGTTCTCTTTATTATGATATTAGTACTAATCGTTATTGATTGAGTGGTGATCAATCGACTGATTGATTGATTATGGATGTAAGCAGTGACAATAGAGAATATAGGAAAGAAATGATAGGATGTCAAAATGACTTATTATTGCAGTGACCTTGAGTAATTCCAAGTACCTATAACTCAAGGGGGGGGGGGGCTGTAATCACACCCTGTTTATACTACAGGATACTGAAGTGTGGCATAAATAACATTAGACCAACCTGCCATGTATCCTCCTTATGACCCCCACATTGACATCAGAGGGCTTCGCTTGTGTGACGGGCATCTCAAGCAGCGCTGGCCTCCAGGTCCAACCTGCAGCATCCTCCCAGCAGGGCACACTGGAGACATCATGTAAGGTCACACAATATGGTGATGCATGCACTCAACATATACAACTTGAGTACATTCATCATAATACTTGGATGGTTTTGGCATCAACAGTAATAACGTTTTCAAAGTTTAAAAGTTATAGTTAAATAATAACCCAAATTTCCCGTCTGGGATTAATAAAGTCTTAAACATCTGAGTTGAGTTGTTATCCCAGTGTTTATGGTTAGGCTGCAAAAAGCTGCTTCATCTTGAGAAAAAACATTAGGTTAGGAGAAAGGCTGATCTGACACAAACAAAATAAAATAATTTAAGGGTTACATGTTGGTTTAAAAATAATAATTGGAGCGTAATGGTTTAGTGCTTGCTTAATCTCCATTCAAACTATTCCCACTCTGAAAACCAGTTTGTTATACTGGCAGTCAGACTAATTTCCAATGAAAGGCCCAAATGATTTCCACTTAGAACAATCACTTATTTAGCCAATGGCTTCTATTAGCCAATAGCTACTAGTCTCCACAATCTCAACCCCTATCCCTGTCTACTATTGATTATCAACTCAGACCCATAGACAGGAGGCCAAAATCTATCAAGATGACTCTCAAAAACATAATGCCGTCACGTTTGACCTTCACCAAGACAAGTCCATTAGCTGAGGTATGAAGATGTTGTGCCTGGAGGTTGTTCACTCTTGAGAGAATTAATCGGAGCATGCAGCGACACGGGCCTGTCAGCTCCAAAACCTGTTGACCTAGTCAGGTTTAGTCACCCAGTGTCAAACTGTAGCTGAGCCTGTGGGGGTCATTTTGTCCACAAGCTTATGGTAACAAGCGAAGAACCACATCATCATGCGTTTAAAGATGGTTCATTTTACATCAACTAAGTGGAACCTGTAATAAATAAAATACACTTTAGAACACAGACAGATTACACTGCAGCAGTTCAAGGTCAGCTAGTTTCACAACAGAAAGTAGTTAACCCCGAGCCAGTCTGCTTACTCATAGTGAAACCATTAAAACACGTTATGCACATTCCCAGGTCTAGTTAAGTGCGTTTTATTCTTTTATACCAATAAGCCAAGTGTGATCATACAAGTATACCAAGCTTTATTGGTCATTGCACTCATTCAAACAATGTGACGCAGCCTTTTGTTTTGTACAAGTCAGTCAGTAGTGCAACTCGTGCATGGATACAAGGGAAGTCCTTCAAGTGTTTCGTCATAATTTTTTTTTTTCTTTTTTGAAACAGTTCACCTGTTATAACATCTTACATCACTGAAAAAAGCATGTCAGAAAAAAGTCAGCAGCCCATGTACAGAACATTTCAAAGTGTCCAAATAAAAACATACATTGACTTTATGTGTAGGACATTCCAGTTTAAGTTACAAATGTTTACTTTTTTTTTTTCTACGCGAGAGCGAAGTCGAAAAGGCATTTCTTCCACCCCCCCCCCCCTCCTCGCCAAAACGCTGCTTCCTACACGGCCAGTCCAAAAGGGTGATATTCTGCATTTTAAATGTTCGGTTCTCTTACAAACTGTACATAAATGAACATCATTTGGTATGTTACAAAAGAAAAAGTGCCCGCTTCACCATTTTTTTCTCTTAAAAATCAAGTAGAAGAAGAAATATTCACACCTAAAGAAGAGTGCTAAATCCACAGGATAAGGAAGTCAGGGACAACGCGTGTTCAAACGAAAACCAAATCCGAAGCCTTTTATTAGCTACTATGGAGCGTCGGCATCGCCAGGCTTTGGTCTGCTCCTTCCGAAGGGAGATCAAGGATGAGCCAAGAGGAGGACAGCGGAGCAGAGGATGTCAACGTGAATGTCAGACGGTAATGGAAAAAGAGGGTTTCAAGAAACGCGTCACATGCATTTCAGATATTGGGCAAGCATCTTTCACTTCTGTATTCAATTTCGAAGATAAGGGGCATTGAATAGCCGAACCCGAGCTCTATGGCATCCATTAGAAAATAATGGATAAATAGACGGATGCCATAATGGAAACCATGTCATAGAAGTCAATGATCCTGTGCCATCAACCAAAAAGTACAGCAAGTCTTAGTAACGTTTCTGTTGCATTAATATTATTTTACTGCTAATTCTGTACTGATGGCTCCATACCAAGGTGTTGCGGACAGTGAAATTGGAAACGTATGGATGATTAGACTGTTGCGTTAACAGTTACACTATATATTTTATTTTTAATATATACACTGCGTTGCACACTCAATTTAACACAATGCTCAGCTTTTAAGGCAAACACTCATTCTTTAAACTCCTCAATACCAAATTTCCATTGTGATGAAACTTACTTTAATTCAGTTTTTTTTCCTTTAGAAATGTGACACAACAGCATTATAAAACAGGATCGTTCAGATTCTTGTTATGGATCTTTCTTCTTTTGGTATCCAAACGCTTGGTCTGTGCCAAATACCAACTAATAATCAGCTAATACTTGGGATGGGGTGGGGTGGGAGGCCATTCATGACTAAAAACATATAGCTTGCCTGGGTACTGTGTGTGCTTAAGTTATGCAGACGTACAAATTACAAATAAACACTGGCTTGTTGATTGACTTTCCTTTTGAAATATCTAAAGCCTCCATGTCCTGGAAATGAATGAAGTTGGCTCCGTGACTGAATGAACTTTGGTCTTATTTGGAACAGCTCCTGGTCTCATTTGGGCCAGTGCAGATAATAAACATAAAATTGTGGGCATATTACACAACCTAACCCAGAGAGGAACAGGGGGGGGGGGGCGACAGAAGTAGCCGTAGCCGACGCGAAGCACTCTTTCGTGTCCTCTTCTCCTCCTAATAGATGCATCTCAAAACGTCTTACTCTCTGAATGTCAGAGGGCTATATGATATATCCAGCAAACTTTCGTAGGTGGAACGAAAAACAAAAAAAAGTTTCTGCTCTTCCGAATACTAAAACCACCACCACCAGCAGCAGCAGCCACCCTAAACCCCAGTTCTCTGTATAGACACCGAGGTACATGAAGACCAACAGCATTGACACCGCACCCCCCCCCCACCCCTTCCACTCATGGTCGCCAGGGGTAACAAGGGAGGCAGACTCGTATGCCTCATGCATGGTCCTCGGGGGACTGCAGTGTAGTGACCATTCCTTCGGGACAGTGTTGGGGTGCTGGGAGTGGGCGGGACCTCCCTCCCCCGCCCCACTATGTGGTGGGGGTGTGGCTGAGGCTCTGCGGGTGGAGCTGCTGCCACTTCTGCTGCTCCTGCACGGCCAGCTGCTGGCACTGGTCTGACGTGGACAGGATGTTGAGCAGGGGGGACACGCAGTTTGGGGGGATGATCAGCCCTGTGGGGGACAGAGAGAGAAAAAAAAAAAAGCCATCAGGATGTCGAGTTCATAAAACCCTCTGAACATTTAAACCGGAACCATGTCATCACTGGAGACGAGATGAGATTTAGCTGAGATTTGTAGTTCTATCCTTACGTTTGTAGTTCCTAATACACCTGTACCAAAGTGATGGCTGCAGGGATAATGGGACAGGATACTGCAGCGGCTAGGGTGTTCGACTACGGCACCGCAAAATGTAGTACTGGGTTCCAACCCCAATGTCCACAGACTAACCTGTAGAGCAGGTTGCCAAGCCCTACATGCTCCTTAATTACACACGGCGGAATTCACTGTAAACCTTTTTGCAGGCTATCTGCAGGTTTCAACCGGTTACATTTCAGACATCAATACCTTTTTAATACCACTTGGAAGACAATTTAATACCGTTTTCATGGCCCAGTGTATAGATAAATGACAGTCCTCAACCTGGAATTGTTGACAAGTAGCGGTGTGCATCTCTCTTTTCCAGCACGATTCTATATGCATCTCGATACAACAATGATACCTTTTAGTTTGAAACAATTTGGTGCGATTTGATTCGATGCATTTATTAGATTTAGGGAGGCATAACGACGGCAGTTTATTAGTGCGAATGCCTTCAGCAGTCACACTAATAACAGGGTATCTGCAGGTTTCAGCAAGTCAAATTTAAGACTTTTTAAGACCTTTTTAATACCACCTTGAATGAAATTTAAGACCTAAAACACGTGATGGTGGGGGGGATCCCGCTGTATTACAACCCAAGCATAGCAGACTAGCTAGCAAGCGCGCTGATAACCATTTATATATGCAGCTAGCAAGAAAGAAGCCTCTCTAAATATAAAAAAATAAATAGTCCTGCCCCGACAAATTTAAGACCTTGAGTTGCAGTATTTAAGACCAGCATATGACATTTTTAACGAATTTAAGACTTTCTAAGGCCTTAAATTTAGAAACATGAATTTAAGACTTTTTAAGGATGCGCGGACACCCTGAATAAACAAGTTCAGAGCTCACATTGTAATTTGACTGCATGATACTAATGAGTGAATTGTCGTTTCGTAACGTTTGTGTCGATTTTCTGACCGATGCATGTTACATATGGCTCGGTTTGGGTCCCACCAACCGACACACTCGCATCTTACGTTACGTGCCCGCTGCATCCGTCTGTCAACGGACGACGGAAGGCGTGTCTGACGGATGGTGGCGTGAAATTTGTGGTCGCTGCCTGAAAAGTTAAAATTTTCTCACCTTCTCAACGCAAGCGACGGAGCCGACGCAACGGACGGAGCCACAATGCATTGCGGCTCCGCCCCATTCAAAGTCAATGGGATGCGTTGATGGACGCATGCAGTGGGCACGGGCCGTTAGACATTCAAAATCGATGGACCGATGCGTATCGGTCAATCATTACACCCCTAATACCAATGTATTTGGATATTGGTCAGTTTCTCTCAGCACTGCTGCTTGTCTGACAGCAAAAGTATCCTGCACATGCACCATATTATTGCGCCAGTGCAGTGGTCAACACAGTTTGTGCATGCCGTGGTAGGCAAATAAATATCTATACATAAACGTTTTGACATTCATTGCTTTGAGGTTTATTATTTTTCATCTCTCAATATTTAAGACCTATGCAAATTCTATTTAAGATTTACATTTAAAATGTACATTTTTCAATTTCCAACTTCCACAGAGTGAGTTACGCATCAAAAACGTACCGACTATCCTCTGTCCATCCTCGGTTCGAAGGCGAACGATCTGCATCTTGACATTGGTCCCGCTGACCGAGGACAACACGTTCTCCACCTTGGTCCACACGCTGAGAACCGAGCCGCACAGGACGAAGTACGTCCTACAGCGCAGACCGATCTCACACTGCAGGCCCACCGACACCTTCTTGCAGTTCCCCCGCCTGGTGGTCACAGCAACACATCAGTTACTTAAAGACATCTGTATGCCTTTAAAACATCTGTATGCCATTACACCTGTATACAGTTAACACATCTGTATACAGTTAAAATACATCTGTTTACACTTACAACACATCCGTTTACAGTCAGAGGAATTGAAGTAATCAGTTAAAAACAGATCTGTATAGAGTCACAGGGACTGAAGTAAAAAAAACTTTTGAAAAAGGTCCTGTATAGAATCAGAATAATTGACTCTACAGAGGACAGTTTTAAAATGGTGTTTATTTCAGAGTGACTGTAATAAGAGGGAGAAAAAGACCTAAGCTGCAATTTCAGTGATTGAGCTTATCAAATGTGCAGTATACATGGTCATGCTGTACAGTCAGACGCATACGACATGAGTCATCTATTCAATACAAAAACACCATAAGATAATGGGGAAAAAAGGAGCAAAGTATAGGTATAAAATATGAGGTGTATAAAATGTGCAGGTATAAAATATTTACAATTAGAGATTGTAATTAAAATACACTACATTAATTCAAATCTTCTAGGCACCTAGGCGTGCATGGACTAATGACATTTTGAGTGACTGGTAGTTTGAGGACATGCTGTGCACCTACCAATACGCATGAGAGCAGATCTTCGCAGAGGACTTGTACTGGTCAATCCAGTGTTGTTTCGCGTCTTCCGACAACACCTGCAAACAACATGATCATTTAATAAAAAAAAAAAAGGTGCTGTAGGTAAGAGTCGAGAGTTGCCAAGAAAGCAGAAAAGAGAAGATTTTGAAACGACCCAAAAAAAAAGTGCCCTCCCCCTCTGCACCCCCCCCTCACTAGTCGCTATGTTTCTCCGCCATCGACAAGTGTTGCATTCCACACTCATGTGATTGACAGGCAAGACAGATTCCCCGAACCAGTCAGGGAATGGATAGCGTGATTGGTCAGAAATGAGCCGGGAGTGGTCTAAAATCTAAATTGGCTCATACGGAGGCGGGCGCAGTCAACTGGAAACTCAGCGCATTTCATTCACCAATACCTCACAGATGGCTGTGCCATTTTTAACAAATTATACTCAAATAATAGCCCTTAAATCTTACCTACAGCACCTTTAAAAAGGCTTTAGTGTTTACTATGGTGTCAGTTTAGGTGCAGAGTCAGAGCTTGAGGCGTTACCTTTTTGAACCTCTTCTTGATGTCAACATAGGTCTCCAGTTTGAGCTGCTTGCCGGTGTTGGGCCGGTACACCAGGAACAGCCTCTTCTTGGGGTTCACTTCCTTCACCAGTATGGCCGTCTTCCTGTTGTTGCGCACCTTCAGAAAGAACAAGATTCAACATTCAATTGAAAGGGTTTGTGTTTCCTAATAGCTCACCGTTAACACTAAATATTTAAGTTCGAGGAAAGAGTAGTTCCCAACCCTTATGGCTAATGAGGCTACACAAATAATGTATGCACAGGCATAACAATTCCAATTTTTGTCTTGAATTCTAAATACATGAAAACCAATTCATGATCTGGGATGCCTAAAAAAGCAACTTTGGTCAACACTGCCAACAGGGCACAGAGCTAGCAGACATACCTGCACGTAGAAGCCGTCGTCTGCCCCACTCTGGTCTGCCCACACATGGGTGGCCTCCTCCCATGACATCCCCCTCTCCACACTCACCTGATGAAAACAGTACACATTACATTAACATCAGCACATTAACATTACTACATGTACATTGGTACATAATAATCTGGGATCCAGCAGTCCCATTATGTACTGGGGGAGACGGCACAGAGCCTGGTCCGGAAACCCAAAACTTGTTACTTGGTAGTTACGCCTTGTTTCCCCATTTTGTTATGGAGATATTCTACCGAAGAGAACTCATTTGCACCAGTGGATGAAGCTTTCAGAAGGGGGTTTATAAGTATTTCTACAATGTCCAGTCAACACGGTGTTGATTCAGAACATTTAGAGAAACTTTTTTACTGTTTAGTACTGCTGCCCGAGTTTGTATTCGGCAATTAAGCGCTTACAGATCCTCGCCTCCAGCAAAATGATTGGTCGAAACAAATCGAAGAAAGAAAGCGAAACGCCCCGCCCGTATTAATCTAAAGTCTGATTTGCAACACTAGCGCCCAATGACAGTAGTAGAATATTGATAATACCCACATTACTACAGACACATTGGTAAAGTAATGCAATGCCAGTGAGATGCCTGCAACGATAAATACTTTACAGCTGACGTGGTGCCATAAGAAGTAAGGGACGTACGGTGTAGAGCTCCACGTGGCCTGATGTGGTGTAGCCAGGCGTCAGGAACTTCTTGCACTCCATCTTCTGCACCTTCTCATCACCCGAGCCCAGATCTAAAATACACAGGACAAAATAAAGGTAAAATGTGTTATTAGAGCAAATAAAGTTAGCGTCATATTAAAGACCCCTATATACACACACAAACCATACATATGACATCTAAGTGAAGTGAACTTGCATGTACATCAGATACAACAGGTGTGTCCATCTCTTACCCAGAATGCCCATGTCATATCGCCCATTCCTCTTGGCTTCCTGGATGACTGCCGCCAGTGTGTCGGCAAAGTACTGGAACAGAGCGTTCTGCTGCTGTACCTCCATGCCCAGAATACGGTTCAGGAATTTGCCGATGTTGTTGTAGTCTGGTAAAACACATGAGTATATCAATATTAATATGAATGAAGAATCACTGCACAAATTGTCTTCAAACAGTTCAGATCTCATTCTTCTGACGTACCTTTGTCAAGTGTCATCGCACCAGACCTATCTTCAAGATTTACGAGACCCACTCCTATTAAGCCACATTGAATTTCTATAGAGAAAACCAATGAACATTTAAAATTATTACATGCCTTCATCCAACTCAAATTACAGTAGAGGCGGAGAACAGCTCAAAACATATAATTACAAATACAAAAGTATGGTGTTTACAGAAAACAGACATGTTCAGAGTGAATTTACAAGTTAAGGGAAAATAAACGACCAGACCTTTGAAGAAATCCCCATCAAAATCTGAAGGTGGCGACACCAGCGGAGAGTCGAGTTTCACGATGGACTTCATGACAATTTCCAGAGCGTTCCTACCATACTGATGCACACATACAACAGTTCAAAGGTCAGTTGGCCATTGGTAATTACAGAGGTACTATTTTGGCTCCAGGGTCTATATTCTACCTTGTTGTCAAAGTTGTATCTGCTGAGGTCTCTGGTTTCAGTCGCCCTCCTGTCTCCATGTGTAAGAGCACCCTGTTATAAAAAGACAAGAATTAACCAATAGCCATAATTATCAGCCACAAATTATTAGGACGATTATCCATCTGAATGACAAAAGTCAATGTCTTTTTCGGCAAACAAAAAACAATGGACAGTCAAAAACCAATAGTAATCGAGTCAAATACATTGATTACAAATCAATACCTTTTATTTGTAGGCACCTTTCAAATTATTCTGAGAATTAACAATAACCATAAGAATAATAAACCATCAGCATAGGTGCAGGCCTGATGTGGTAATAAGGGGCTTGTTAACATCACTATGTCATGGCTGGTCTTTCTTACCAGACTCTCCAGCCTCTTGGCCACGATAGAGGCAAACCGCTGCTCTCCGGCCAGCTCCGATATGAGGAACACGTACTCTGGAGCAGTGACCTGGTTTGACCTGTGTGTCCTCCCTGTGGGAATACAAAGAGCAGCCAAGGTCAACACGATTCAGTGCGCCGCTATCACCTACTACAGCACGCGTGCAAACCAAGAGTGTGTGTGTACTGACCGAACTGCTGTATAGCTCTGTCTGCACTCCAGGGCAGCTCCAGAGTCATGTGGACCCTCCTTCGCTGGTTTTTAACGCGACGGTCTGCCTGCAAGGAGATACCAGAGCTGGCGGCTTCGGAGATGATGGCAATGTTCTAGTGGGGAAAAAAAAAAAAAGACAAATGAGGTTTACTTCTCGCATTGATACTAAAAAACAGCCAATTTAAAAAGATACTTAATTTTTAAAAGGAAAATCATATATCCAGCAGTATATATTCTATTTCTACAATAATCCGACGCATGTTTTTCCTTTACCTTCTCACCATCCATGAACCTCTGCTTCTCGGTCAGATTGAGGATCTCCACGGGGACGTCCAGCTCGGAGCGAGACTCGTACGAGATGCTGCCGTCATCGTTGCTGACCACGCGACCTTTCCGGCCAGTCATCTAAAAGCATCCAGGAAGCAGACCATTAGGACACACACACACACACACACACACACACACACACACACACACACACACACACACACACACACACACACACACACACACACACACACACACACACACACACACACACACACACACACACACACACTACTTATAACATATTACTGAATAAGAAAGTGGGTTGGTCCTCCGTTAGGAGAGCTGCATTCTCCTTTAATTTATTTACAAAGCCGTCTTGCAGAAATGCCCTCTATACCCAAGTTTCTTGATTAGAGTGAGAGAAAAAAAAAAGTGACCAAATCCATTCTCAGGATTGGATAACACTGAAGATCCCTTCAGTCTCCATTGCATTGCACTCTGCGTTCCTTCTCAAGGTTTCTTCCTTGATAATTAAGGGAGTTTTTTCTTGCCCTTTGGGGGCTAGGGTTAGGCGGGGTACAAAAAATATGGCCTGTAAAGCCCTTCCAGTCTGTAACTGTAGGGTTAAGGGCTATACAATGACTTGACTATTTAGTGTATGAATTATATTATGCATTTGTTTGTAGATATATCTTTTTAATTTTTTTTTTAAAATAAATACTTTTTGTAAATGTGTACAGGGCTCTCTTGTAAAAATGTCTAATCTCAATGAGACTTCCTGTTTAAATAAAGGTAAACTAAAATCATTGCCAACTCTCAAGGAGCGGGTGTCCTCACCTCGGCTACGTTCTCCGGTCCTCCCAGTTCGTCTATAAGCTCGTCCAAAGTGTTGGGAGGAAGGTGCTCCGCTAGCTTCTCCAGGTTCTCCAGAAGGTCCCTCTTCATCTTCTGGGCGTCCTCCACCGCATCCTGGCTCGTTTGGAAGCCGTCCTGGCTCTCCGTTTTGACTGGGGGCAGAGGGGAAAGCTGACGTTAGCACTTGGCAGCGCTTTCATCCAAAGCAACTTTAAGGGCATATATTTCAGATACAGTCATTCATGAGCAGGTAGGGGGTTAGGCATCGGGGATTGAACCCAGAACCTTTTACCTGCAAGTCAAACATGACAACCACTAGACTACCCTTTCCCCTTTCCTTCCCCTTTGCAGTGTGGCAGCAGACGTACCAACGGCGTGTTTGAAAGTGGGGTTGGCAGGGGGGGCTGTGAAAGTGGGCCTGTTCGACCCAAGCCCAGAAGCTAGCAAGGCACTTTGAATGGAATCTGGGTCGATGCACTTTTTCTTCTTCTTGTTCTTCTTCTCCTTCCCCTTCTTTGGTTCTTTTCTGATAAGCCAGGGATCTGAGCAAAGAGGAAGCAATTAGTGACGTTGCTGAACTGTATGCATTATGCTGCTTTACAATAGGCCACATGACAACCAACTAAATTCCTCACCATCTTCCTCATCGTCGTCCGACTCATCTCGGAATGGATTGAAGTCATCATCGTCGTCGGCCGAGCTGACTGATTTGAAACTGTCGTCGCTCTCGCCGTCTTTATCCGAGTTCTCTGATTGGCTGTCGTCCGAGCTGCTTCCTGAAAGTCCACCGTGTATACGGGATTTCTTCTTGATCTGCTTTTTCATCTCTGGACCTAGGAAGGTCATAAACAAAAAAGGGGAAATTAAACACTACCACAACCAATATTGACCAGAAAATGACGCCACCATCAAATTTTGTTTTTAAAGTGCCAGTGAACCCAAAATAGTCTCCATGTTTGCTATGATCTTCAACATCCAACACTATTTTGTCACCGTTACTAAAATAACATCGTAATTCCCCCCCAAAAAAGGGTGTAAAATCCTATGTTTTTGTTTGTGATCGTTGTACGCTACAAAGTCCTGTTCTTTTTGTGACGTCAAAGTGCCTTTTCGGAGACACTGCGACGACCGGACACTGACAGCAAGAGGGTCCGCTAACGCCACGGTGTGTGTGGCTGTGTGGAGCTCCGCCTGGGCAGAGGTTAATCAGGGATGTGATCGGGTGAGCAAAAATAAGCAGGAAAATCTCTTACAACCCATTGCGGCACCTTTTTGGAGGGTGAGGGTGAGTGTATTTCTGCAGCAGCCAGTCTCCACAATTTAAATACTTTATTAGCGCTGGGCCAGTTTGTATTAGCTGTTAATAGCTGAATACGCTTACTGATCCCCGCTTCTAGCAACAAGATCTGTCGGAAAACAAATATGAAGCGAAACAAACAAATGCCCCGTACACCCAGATTTGAGCTCGTCTGCGGTCAGACTTTAGATTAGTAATCTAGACCAGTGGTGGTCAAAACAGTTTTTACTAATGTACTCCCTTAAAGATATTTGTTTAGCTGAATACCCCTTTGACCAGCACAAATCTATCACAAAAACTTCCCACTTCTTGGGATTATCTGAAGTCGGAAAGTACAAATAAAACCCCTCAACTGACCCTGTGACTAATCTTGTCAACAAACAGCGTGCAAGATCACTTGTTTCGTGGCTGACGAGGGCTGTAGATGGCAGTGAAAGTGATAGCCTAATCATTTAGCTCGCTTTTCGAAAATAATTCAAATGCGAAGAACCCCCCCAACACAAAAATATTTGTATTACAGATTTGCATGATTCATGTGGGTCATTATTTTAGGTCAGAAAAACTGGAAGAATCACAACCCCGGTTAATGTTGATGGCCGCGTCCGAGAGAGGGTTAAGCTCCTGGGACACAGTATAGTATAACGACAAGTGTATGGTGCATTTCATAGACAACATCGCTCATTATAAATGCTTATCCTCAATGACTAAGCGACTATCTTAAAAAACAAAGAAAATAAAGTTGGCATGGATCGTGCACCAGCTCCAGCCCACCCCCACCACAGCAGGGGCCTGTGCCTCTCCACAGCTGCCCACCTCCCCCACCACAATGACGATTCTCACCATCCTGGAAAGAGACGTTAAGAGGCTCTTCAAGAGACAGAACCCCTGCAAAGCAGCCGGTTCAGACTGTCTCTCCATCGACCCTGAAGCACTGTGCCGATCAGCTGTAGCACCTTGTGTTGTCCACTTCAAAACCATCACAGACTCCCTCAACCCCCTACAGTTCACCTACAGAGCTAACAGGTCTGTAGACGATGCAGGAAACTTGACCCCGCCCAGCACCTGGACTCTGCAGGAACCTACGCCAGGATCCTGTTTGTGGATTTTAGTTCTGCCTTCAACACTATCATCCCGGCTCTGCTATAGGACAAGTTTCACCCCCCGCATCACCCTATGACTGCCCAGTCGACACTGTGGAGTCTCCCAGGACCTCAAGTGGGAGCTGAACATCAGCTCTCCAACCAAAAAAGCTCAGAGGATGTACTTGTGGCAGCTGAAAAAGTTCAACCTGCCAAAGACAAAGATGGTGCACTTCTACACCGCCATCATCGAGTCCATCCTCACCTCCTGCGTTCACCATCTGGTACGCTGCTGCCACTGCCAAGGCCATACTGCAGTGTGTCATTTGCGCCGCAGAGAAGGTGATTGGCTACAGTCTGCCATCTCTCCAGGACCTGTACGCCTCAAGGACCCCGATGTGCAGGATTTCGGCTGACCCCTCCCACCACGCACAAAAACTGTTTGAAAGATTGCCCTCTGGCAGGAGGCTGCGGCCCATCAAGACCAAAAAACCTCACGCCACAAAAACATCTCATCAACAAGATCCGGGACCCCCACTGACACAGACTCTTAGTTACACTACACCTCCCTACACTACACCTTACATTAACGTAAAGTCTCCACACCCGTTTCAATGTACAAACACATTAACGCACATTTCTCTGGACCATTACTTGCAGATATTGTTATACCTCATACTGTAAACATCTGCACATTCCATGGTCCATATTTTGCACATTCCTGCACAAACTGATGCTCTTTCATAAAAAAACAGACACTACCATAAGAACACAATATGTAAACCATAAAAAATATGTAAACTTTTCCATTTCACATTTACATTTCTTCACCGTGTTTATTGTTGTGCAAAGTTCCTTGTATGTGCTAAACTTACTTGGCAAAAGTACATTCGGATTCTGACCAGAACGTTAGTTAAAATTCTGCCTACCTTTCCTCTTCTTGCCCTTCTGTTCGACCACTTTCTCGGCGGGAGAGGGAGTCTTCTTTGCCGAGAGGTCGATACCCAGCAGACTGAAGAGCTTCTGCCGGTCAGGGGCTGGGAAATGTTTCTCAACCAGGGACTGCAACACACCTCTGCAGAAACCAAAACCAAACATCCACTGTTAGACTCTTTTAAGCGCACCTTTGGCTACTTGTCGTGGTCTCAGTGAGCTCTTACTTTGCGGTGGAAACAAAGTCATTGAGCTCCCCTCCTCCTTCCTCCAAGGCCTCCAGTGTTCGTGCTTCCCCCGTTGATTGTAGACCAATCACAACGCACTGAGGGGGGGGGGGGGGGAAATATCTCGTTGGCAACTGAGATTAAGCAACAAGCATTTACCATTCAGGCATTTAACGGAAGCTAAATGGCAGGTTAGTCATTTTTTTTAATATTTGCTCAAGGATCTCTAAAGATAGACAGCAGCCAATGGGGTTTGAACGCAGCACCTTCCGGGAGTCCAACACAAACCCACCAAACCATCCTGCCACCTATATGGCAATAAATAAAAACCCAGTAAAACGTTGGAGCCACCTTTCCGTTGTGGACCTCTTCTCTGGCCAGCTGGACCACTCTGCGGACCTTGGAGGCGATGCAGAGGTACTTGAAGAAGCGCTGGTGGGCCGACCAGAACTGACCCCACATGGACTTCTTCATGCGCTGCTCAGCCTCCATGAGGTTGGCAGCCTGCTGGAACTTCTCACGTGCGCTCACCCACTGGAGAAAACAACACAACCACTTGATGGTGCCACTTTTACCAACAGCTTCTCAAAGCTGGGATATTTAAGACGATTACAGAACATGAAATGTTCATTCAAATAAGTTTTGTTAGTTTTGCCTCATTTGTTTTCTTTGAATAGATTTAACCGTTTTTTTCTCTTTCACAATTTCATTCAATGTCCTTTAAAATTTGCATAATTTGCAAAAAAAAGCAAGAAAAGATTAAATTATTAATCAAGCTATAAAGACAAATGAGAACAAGATGCTTACCAGGCGCACAGACTTGTTGTACATCTTGATGTACTGCTGCGTTAGCGGTACCTCCTCGATTTTGAAAGTCACACCCGTAAAACTCAGTTGCCTGGCGATGTACATCCCCCTCAGTTTCATATCCATGGCAACTATTTCCATAGCACCAACACCTCTGAAAAAAGGGAAAAAAAGAAGTAGGAACACAGTTTTAAAAAGGGATATTTGCTGTGGAATAAGAAAAAAACAACAGAGTCAACAGATTCTGTAACAGATTCTAATGTAAATGGGTAAACTATTTGTACCTGCGCTCAACAGCTTGGATGAAGTTGCTAAACTCTCTGAATGGAGTTCCCTCTCCCCAGATGCCCAGGCGGTTCATGTAGGCCATGTTCCTGGGTTCAGAGGCACCTAGACAAAAACAAAATGACAATTTAAAATAACTAAATATTCCATATATTACCATTCAGTCTTTTTTTTTAGCAGATACTTTAGACTAGACTTGATTTTGGGGAAGGGATGAAGGGGGAGGACTATTACTTGCTATTACTTGCATTGACCATTACTTGCTATTACTCAATTACTTGCATTGATTTCAGCGAACTCAGATACATGCCATCGATGAGCATGTAGCTGTTAGGCATCTTGCTCAAGGATGCCTAAAGGTAGGCTACAGACATTGGGAGTTCGAACACCGAACATGGGAGTCAACCACCCCAACCCACTAGACTACCCTGCATCAATAGGATACAGTGAATGTCTAGGACTCCATGGAGACTTACCTGTGGCACTGGCGTACACGACGCGAGCTTTGGGGAGTTTGTTCTGCAGCTCCTGAACGGCGAGGCCCGTCTTCGTCGGTTTGGACGATCCAACTGGACAAACATTTTTGGCTTTGTGACACTCGTCATAGACAATCTTAATACGTCGGTTAAAGAAATTCAGGAAATTCTAATGCAGAAAAGAACCATTAGAGAACAATTACAAAAATGCATACTTTTATGTTGATGGTAATAATCAATAACTTGATTGAATAAGGATACAACTCCATCAAAGTCCTCCCCACACCAGTGGAGGAGCTGCTGGAACCTGGTTTTGTACTTCCCTCCTGACTGGCTCTCTCCAATCAGAGAAGAGTATGTCGCGAAGATCACACCCTTCTTCACGCTCCCGTTGTGTTTAGAGGAGATCTTGCCATATTTGAACTGACAGATAAAAAAAAATGTAATTAAAAAAAGACCAGGTTGTAATCACATGCATTAATATAGTATATATTCTTTGGTTGCCGGATGCTTGTCTTGCTTGACTCCTTGGCTGGTAGGCTAGCTAGGTCACTAAATAGCCCACAAACACCAAGTTGCAGTATTAAGCTACCAAGCCACAACAAGCCGCAAGCTAAAGAAAAAGAGGTGATGCGTCGTCTGCCGTACTCGTACCTTATTTAGAGAATGGACCTGAATGTTCTTTGCACCGATATCTCTGAGATCTCTCTCCGCGTCATACTTCAAATCATTTGAAACACTAAACCTAAAAAGAGAAGACCACAGGAGAATGTGTAAAACAAAACAAGTGAATACAAAATAATTAAATACATTTATAAAAGTATATTTTTTTAATTTATTTTTTTAAAAGCATTTTGCAGTATCAAGACAGCAAGAGATGGATGTGCTTACCAGAGGGATCGCTTCCTGCCCAACAGGTAGTTCTCATAGATGACGCCAGCGATGGTTCTGCCCTTCCCGACACCCGCGCCGTCACCTATCAGATAGGCTGCTCTGTCTCCGTTGGGGAGGAACGTCTCGTGTTGCTGCGCAGGTGTAAAAAAAGAAAAACACTTCAAATATTACATGGGTCAAATATTAAACTAAAACTATAAGTCACTGAAGACAACTTGCTGTGTGACACTACTTCACACCACTAACTAGTAGATAGATATTCATCCTTGAGGAGCAGGTTGGAGTTAGATTGTGGAATACAGGTAGACTGTGGACCGAACCCGGCACCTTTCGGGTGAGAGTCAAACCCCCTTAGCCACGACACTATCGTAGTCAGAGTTTGTTTAAAAAACGGAGTGATCTTTGCTGGCCTACTGAGTGACTACAGCCACAATTATGCTCATCATCTTACGAGGCAGGTTGGTGAAGGTGAATACCTGAGCTGCATATGTAATGGCCTCGAGCTGCAGTGCAGACAGCCAGCCTCGGTCAATAGTTTCCTCTGGGATAGACATTCTGTACCAGACGTCAGGAGGGTTGACGCTGGAGAGGGAGCTGGTCTCCACAACTGGGTCAGGGTGTCGCAGACCTATCCTTACTGTGAGGAGAAATGGCGGGGGGGGGGGGGGGGGATCAGATATCAGGAAAACATAGTCATTGCTATGAGGAGAATACCGTCGAACCCTACTACTGTAGATCGCGGTTATATAATTATACAGTTGGTATTTCTTACATTTCATGGGCATGTACTCCGCGTACGTCTCTGCGTGGCCTAATTCCTCTTCCTCCTCTTCCTCAGGCTCCTCTTCCTCCTTTATGCTAGGGGATTTCTATACACAGGTTCAAACACATCAAGATCAATATCAAATCGTTTGGAAGGAACTGCCATTTTTCTACGAAATTGTTTCGCAATCTATGAAATACTGGGCAGCATCCAATATTGTATTTGTTTTATCATCGTTTAAAACACTCACAAGAGGATGTGAAAAATGTTGTACTTTAACATCATCGTTTACCCAAAAGCGGGTAGCGTCTTTACTGGAGAAATCCTTCTTGATTCCATTGTTCAGCTCCACTGCAAGACAAGAGATTAAATATGTTACAAATAACTGACAAAAAGAAGATACAACTCAAATATGACAACTAACAGTCAGAAAAGAAAAGTACAGTTAGTGACGTTTTTTTGTCCTTTGTCTGAAATACCAGTAACTGTGAGCCAGTTGTAAAGACATTATACCTCCACTGGACCGGAATAGTACAAAAAAGAAATTGCATAACCTGATGTTGTTCGAGCCAACATTCAATTTCCCTGATAGCGTATTATACATATGGCATGACAATGTTCATTTGAGGTTTTGAATGCCTAGCAGGTGAATTCTATACACATATACATGGACATTTTTTTCCAAAAGCATCTTTAAACCTGCTTTGTATTCAAACCTAAATGACATCCATGTTTCTTTTCTTACGGTGTCCGGTAGAGGTTGCTGTGGCAACTGGTTGTGCAATGTCTGATGGTGGCTTCAACTTCATGAGTTCCATCAGGCTGTTGCCCTTCAAAGTAGTGGTCTTCTTCAGACCCCCCGTCCTGAGGAGGTCCTTCAACTGAATCTGAAACATAACAAGGATGTGTGTAAGACAGGTCACTGTACGTTTCCCCAAGCTATACAGAATGCGTTTTTGAAGTCACGTGTCAACTTATTCAACAACAAACTAAATCTGTTTATACGGTATTTCTTCTATAGCTGAATATTTTTGGTTATATTTAAAAACAATTGGGCTTGCTCAACTTTCAACCAATATTATGATCGTCATACAAGTCACCTCGCCTTTACAATTTGGTACCACAAAATCTTAAAGGATCAAATCACACACAACATTTTGTTCTGCAGTTATTCTTAATATTCCTTGAAAATAAGATGTGCTGTAAAAACCACATCACTATGACCAAGTGTGGATGATGCTGCGAGTGTGAATTCAAATACAACAGGATTATAGGGGCCAGGGAGTTTGACTCCCAGCCAAAAGGTTCGGTGTTGGATCCCCAACGCCAACAGTAGGGATTATTTTTCTATTGATTATTTTGATCGTTTTATTGATACATTTTCATCCACAAATACGCAATTCATACAGATGGCTTTGCCTTTGACTTAAAGCAAGAGATAAAGAAAGGAGAAAAACAATCTGGGGAAACCTATACATGCAACCGCTTTGGTAGCAGACTGCTGCAGCTGCCAACCCTTTTTTGGAATCTGTAGGTGTGGAAGGAGTCGAGCATGACGGGAGCAAAAAGCGACTTGCGTGAAAGCAGCAATTACGTAGTGATATTGAACACATGTAATATAGCAAATTGAATGAATTGTGTTTTGATAAAAAAATCTTGATGTTGACGCATTTTCAGTCATCAATGACCAAATCGCAGCAACCCTAGTCCACAGACAATCTACCTGTATCCTTGAGCAAGACACCCAACAACTGCTCTTTTATTCCATACATGTAAAACGAGAAATGCTTTTGCTAAATAAATAATGAGTTTGCTAGATTACGAATGCATTGGCTAGATAACAAAACGGTAAATAAAATGCACCGCCTCACCTGGTCCCTGTTCAAAGGCACGGCTGTGGACACTGAAGGGGACGAGGGACTGGAGGACCCCCGCAGTGTGGAGGCCACGTGCACCACCTTGGTGACTGTGATGGTGTGTTTGATGGGGTTTGTGGTGGACTGCTTGGTCACGGTGGTCCCGAGCGACGGCAACTGATTCAGTTGATTTAAGACAAAGGTGGTGGTGGATGGCTGAGGTTTTTGCTGCGAGGAGGATCATGAAAAGGGAGACACGTGGTGAGGTGTGAAGTTAAATGACAACTAGGGCTGCAACTCACGACTATTTTTATAGTCGATTAATCTTTAATTAATCAATAATCTTTTTGATGAATCATCAAGTCTAGGAAATGTCATAAATAATAGCAAATGCCATCACATTTACCAGAGTCCAAAGTGATGTCTTAAATGTGTTTGCTTTATCTGAGAAGCAGCCAAGAAAAACTAAAGTATTCATTTTATAATGATCCATGAACCAAACATTTGAATTTCCGAAGCATCAAGCAGCAAATGTCTGGCATTTGTACTTGATAAACGACCTTAAAAACGATTAATCGTTTATTAAAATTTGAGTCGATTAATTTTCTGACGATCAACTAAAATCAATTAAATGACTCATCGTTTCCTAATGACAACAACAGAATCCTAACACGAGTGGTGACAACAGTGTTGATTAAAAGATGTTTTTCTTACCCTGATCACAAGTGTGGAAAGTGGAGCTGAAGTCTCCATCCCAGCACCCCCGCCATCGTCGAGGGCACTGATGGAGATGGACTGTAAAAAAAAATAAAAAATAAAAATGACGACAATTATCCAGTTAACATACAATAATTACTGACACCTTCATTTCTATACATAGGTATATGAATCCATTCATATACCATACTGTATATAAGACAACGGCAAGTTAAATTTTTTGGAATTACACAGGAAATACATTTGTTTAGATTCATACATCATGTCATCATCATACCTGGTGGGCTGAAGAAGACTGTGAAACATCCTGAGTGTCAACATCAAAAAAGTCGTTTGGGCAAATGCCGCTCTCGCTTAGCGCTGCCAGAAGTAAATCTTGTCCAGGATCCATCTGCAAGAACAAATAATAAAACCCACCGATACATCAGCAATGAACGATGCTGTGAAAATCACATTCCACAACACACAGCAAGTGTACATTAAAGCGCCTGTATGTCGCCCATTTGTTCAGGCTCATTACGCTCTGAGAATATGCGATGCATCAGAGTTCAACGGCAACCAAGGCTACCGAGAGAGAGGCAAGAGAGACAGTTAACTGAGCGGAATACTATTTTCTTGGATCATTATCTCGCGCTTCAAAGAGCACAACTCGCACCAAAGGGGTTTAAATGGAGGGGACCGTGGAGGCGGGTATTCACAGGCTTCTGTATTGTTTTTATACGCCTACTATTCCATCATCTACATCCTTATACAGCGGCAGTTAAACAGACATGAGGCAGGAGCACGATGTGACTTTCTTTTCATGCTTCACCAAACTTTGCATGAGCAAGGACACCTTGGAAAAACTTGAAATTGATCATTCGGCTGTTCCGGTCTGGAAGATTGCGGCAACAGTGTTGGCTTGCCATTGGAGCTAAAAAAAAAAATGTGTGGATGATTCGAGCACATCATTGACATTTGTGATAAGTGTGATGACCCGCATTAGCTAATAAAAAAAACAAAAAAAACGTTGGTACATTAGAAAAAGAAAAAGCTATGAGGAAGTTGCAATCATACTGATTGGAAAACCCCACGTCAGGTTAAGAATCCAACAAGGCCCTGCAAAGTGGAATCTCCAATCCGCTTCTTCAATTTAGGGAAAATCTGCATTTAAAAATTGCATGCAATACGTCATAAAATGTTACTGTGCAATAAAACGCCAGAATGCAATAAATATTGTAACTTCAAATAGCTGTGCATTCATTTATAAAACAATCCTACAGGATTTGGAGTGGGAACACTGCTGGATAACACTGTTACTACACATTAAGCACCGTGGAGGAGGAAGCAAACACGTGACCAGGGAAAATAGGTGTTCAATGGATGCAGTTCAATATAGGTTCAAAAGCCAAGGCTATTATAAGTCATTAGTTATATTTACTTTTGAGCACATTATAACAAACACGTAAAAAAGGGCCCCAATAAAAACGTGTGTGTGTATGCATACATACACACTTCCATAATTATTGCACACGAACATCCTGAAATCCAACTATTAGACTGTAAAAACAAAAACAAAAGAAAGGCAAAACGAACCATTGAACGGTGTAAAAACGATATGAATTGTGACGTGAACGGGCGCCACTCAGCCCTCCAGCCACGCGTGTGCGTGCGGTAGAAAACACGCCGACTGAAACGTAGCACGTTGTGCCGGCGCCGCTCACCTCCTACCGTGCGTCCCGGGCCGCGCGAGGCGTCACGGAGAGGGGGAACGAGGTGACCGGCTCCGAGGTGACCCGGACCCCCGGCACGTGTCTGCAACGCATCGCTTCGCTGCGCGCTCCACTTCCTGGTCCGCCTGACTCATGTAGTTTCCCTTCGCTCTCGGGCGTTAGCCAGGCTAACGTAAAGTGGCTTTTACACGACAACCCGCGTACGTAGGGGGGGAAAAAAAACACTGAAGTTCACGAAACAAGCTAAGCTTTGCCGTGCAATTTTCACACAAAAAAAAAGGGTCAAAACACTTGGCGAACCATTCAACGCGTGGCTTGGCAACGGCTAGTGAGGACACAGAAGGAGACGCACCGTGTTGCCTATGAGATGACAGTATAGCCCGGCTAGCCTAGCAGCTACTAGCATGGGGCTAAACTACACAAACACCTCGTACTTACGGAATGTCAACCACTTTGCCAGCGGCTAGGCTAACTTAGGTGGCTTTAAAAACACACACACACACACACACACACGCGCAGCTTACACGTTTCCATTCCCTATAGTCTCACAATAGACAGTTGTGTGTGTGAGTATGTATGTGTGTGTGTGTGTATATATACACATACGTACATGTTTTACTTAGCATTAACTGTTAGCCGTTTCCAACACTGTTGCCAGGAAACAGCACGAATACACTTCGACCCCAGTGTTCAATACGTGTGTGTGTGTGTTGTGTGTGTGTAATACACGTGTATGTCGCGTGTAATACGGTGTGTACGTCGTGTGTTACAATACATCCGTGTGTCGTGCGTTACAATACATGCGTGCGTACATCACGTAGCTACTGCATACAGTATTTATAAAGTCGGGAGGCAAGTCAGGTTGGTCCATTTTCAAAAACAAGCCCCAATATAGGTCCACCCGTGCTTAGCCCACCCATCAATTTACCCCCCCCCCCCCCCCCCCACCCAAACCAGGGTTTTGATGTTGTTGTTGTTGACAGCGGTGGTTTGCACTGTGTGACACTACAAGCCAAGCTAACGCTAGCCGCCAAGCTCACAGCGAAAGCGCGTTGGGAGAGATGCGTTGCCCTCGCGACCCACAACGGTCGACAACCCCAACTCACTTGTGCCTTGATATATATAAATACAGCTATATATATATTATAGCCATAATGACATTCGGCGGACGGAAACGTCGGTTTACCCCCCACCGTATGTGTACGTGTACGCTCACGAAGTCAGTGTATCTCACTCACTTGACAGTGATCCGCCAGTGTGTGGCTTCACGCAGCAGCAGCTTGTTGTCCTCTCCGCTCCGTCTCGCTCCCTAACTGCTTCTACCCCGCGCCATCTTTTATCTAACGCTTTAGCCGCATGCCGGTCACGTGACGTCGAGCCCAACAGCCGCCGTCTTCACGGTAAAACCCCTGGCCGCCGGCCGACGGAGACGCGCCAGGCGGGTGCGCGTCGGACGCCCCTCGTCGACGGGGCGCCGCTGACGACGAGGTCGGTTGACATCGCCGGCGTGTAAACATTAACGGCGTAAAGATAGCAAGAGACGGCGAAGCTAATTCAAAGTCACGTGACTCGGCGAGGGGACTCTGGCGGAAGTGACGTCGCCCGGACGGAGTCTCCGCCCCCCCCCCCGTCCGCTCTTTCCGCTTCGCCGGAGTGTCTCCGATGATTGCCATTTATGATTTGTTTATCTCAAATAAAAAACATTTAAAAAAGTATTGTTGTTGTTGTTTTGTTTGTTTGTTTGCAAAAGCTACACGTTTCCGTGTAGTTATAATCTCATCACGCCATTTTGTATGTACAATGGTATCCTTGCATTAAAATATCAGTCCCGTTGTGGGATGTATTTATATATAAATAAATACATCCATTTTCCTCCTCGTAGGAAAGACACATTCGCTCCCATCCATCACACCATTTATCTTAGTTTTTTTTTTAACGTAGAGGACAGCGACGTCTCAACTCAAGTTTTCCAACGTATTTTTTTTTCCAGCTCCCGTTTCGGAGACCGGTGTGTTACTGTGGCAACCGCTAGGGGGAGAAGAAACCCGCCCCCCCCTGCCGGGTTGTAACATGGCGGAGGACTGCGGCCGCTCATCAGCACCAGCAGCAGCACTTCCTTTAGACCCCATGTTGGACTCAGCACCGCCGAGGGGACCGGGCCGGGCCGCCGCCGTGGTGGTGCCCGTGTGACGGACCAGGACGCGTCGGTTTCGCCGGACACGGACGGTAGATCATAAGGAACAGTAACACGTACGGCCGGGACGACGAGGAGGGCAGGTCGGACATGATGGACGGGGTGAGTTCTTTTTTGTCATTTTTTGTTGTTGTGCCGGATCCTCGCGCATCGTCAAACAAACAAAAAGTGCATTTTATATTTCTAATATATATGGGAAAACAGATGATCTGGGGGGACGAGGAGACCACGCCTCTGTGTGTTAATAATAACGGTTGGATAATGAGGAGACGGGTTCTGGGGTCCGGCCTGCGTCGGTCTGGCGTGGCTCAACCCAACACGGGTCTGGTTGAATGGGACGATGTGATTCTGGTGGTTATACACCCTTCATTATGTTCGTTATGAACGGCTGGGTGGGTCCATACGGCACCCCTACTCTCGTACCGGTGGGGGTTCGTCAAGGCAACGGGGACCGGACCCAGGGCCTGTACTACAGCGGCAGGCATGGGGCGGTTTACAGCAACCCCGCCCATGCACTAGTGGACCGCTCTGGGATGTGCCACTGGTGTTTATAACGACATCAACATGGTGTGAGGTTGGAGGTGATTAACTCAGAACCCACTGGGTCCAGAGTCCAGTCGGACCAGAGGGCTGCGGTGGTCTTCGGTGGTCTTATGACCTGTTATAATACAATAGGCCTACAGCTAATACCCTTTACCTGCAGACATGTTATCCTTGCCTTTATTCTTCTGGGGATTTGTTGTTGTTGTTGTTTTTATTATTATTATTATTATTATTACTATTACTATAATAATAATAAGTGTTATTATTATTATTATTATTATTGTTGTTCTTATTATAACTATTATTATAACTACTACTATTGTTATTGTTATTATTATTATTACTACTATAATAATAATAATAATTGTTATTATTATTATTGTTATTATTATAACTATTATTATAACTACTACTATTGTTATTATTATTATTATTATTATTATTAAGGGCAATGTGGTGTATGAACACGTGTGTGTCTGTGTGTGAATTGTATGTAAAGATGAGGTCATATAGACTGTGAGATTTGAATGTGCGCATGTTATAAACGTGTATTGGTTGTTGCCTACTTGTGATTGTTGTTGATGTTATGAAATTACATTAAATAATAACTGTCCCGCCATAAGCATTAAACTCAAAACTAGGGTTTGCATGTCAACACAATGAAATCAACACACATTACATTTGTATGGGACAACAACCTACCTTTACAATGTGATTGTATCAAGCTTGATTAGTGACTTTTAAAAGGCGTGAAAGCTGCGAGACATGGACTGAAGTGGTCATTTTGTCTCTGCTCACTTGGTTTTGCAGGACGTCTTGTGCAACAGTCATTCCATCACGCTTTTAAGCTGTAACAACTCCAGGTCTCCTGGCCAGAAGGAAGAGGATGGTGAGTGGGTGATTGTTTTGTTGAGTGGCCTTGATTGGATTAACAACAATGTGGCTGTGTTAAAGTAGTGTTATAACACTTCATGTTCTCAACCAAAGCATGAAAAACTCAGAAATATTCGTAATGATTCACAAAATGCGGTGTATGACAGATATACCAATGTTATTTAGATTCAGCATTACCAGAGGATAGAGTGGTATTATATACGGAATAGAACATCTAGTTTTTAGACATGAAAAGGTAGTTGTGGTCTGTAGACGTAGAGATACAGCAATACCCTCTTTATTTACTTTTTTTTTAAATTTACATTTTGCAATCATGAAAAGTAGGCAGGATTTCAACATATAGTTCCCTGAGGTTTCATGTTTCCCAACTTGCATTATTCAAGGAAGCACACCTTTGACAATACACACCTTATCACCTCTATCCCTTTTGTTTTGTTTTTTTGTTTCGCCTTTAAACCCTTTAACTCTGTACTCATTACACTCAACGTTGAACCTCTTTATATTCCCCCCCCCCCAGGAAGGAGACTAACATCCACGGGCCTGAAGAAGCACGACGGCTTCTCCGAAATGAAGAGCAGCCAGTGTCCCCCGCGCTGGTTGGAGGAGCCTGCTCTGCACCACCACCAGCACCAGCAGACCCCCTGCCTCCACGCCTGTCCCCCCACAGAGAGATCACTTCCCCTGGGCTACAGCATCTCCCACGTCCCCCTCCACAACAACACCTCCACCCTCTCCATCACCACCACCACCACCACCACCACCACCAACACTAACCACACCCCGAGGCAGAGGAGAGTGGTCAGACATAAGGTCAGGGGGAAGAAGTCCACGCTGAGACTGTAAGTAAATAATCATTCATCAATAATCCCTCTTCATCACGTTTCACATATATTACTCGCATTTACTTTTTGCTGTGACACCCCCTCATTTCTATTCCGGGGGGGTTTCAACATTTTATCTTATCTTCTTCATAATAATCCTAATTAATGTAATGCGTATTTATTTCTGGGTGCCTTTCATGTTAAAATAAGTGAATACATAGATAAATGAATGAATGAATAAATGAATGAACAGGATAATGAAGACAGTAGAAAACGGTAAACAACAGGAGGGCAGGAGGAAACCGGGACAAAGCAGGGCAGCGGTTGAGGAGACCAATGTAAACAAATGGGGTTTGAGGAGAGATTTAAAAGCAGAGTCAGGTTGGCAGGGGGGGGGGGGGGGGGGGTTGTATGTTAAAGTCCCTTATTACACGGCTTTGTTGAATGCTCGATACGGTGGGTCAGTTACTGCATTCCACGGTCTGTTATTTCTAAATTGCAGACCGCTGCTATAAATAACAGACTGTTGCTATGGACACTATTTCCAACCTTAAATCTAAGTCTAACAGACTATTTTCTTTAGTGGAAGAATTAAAATAATTTTAAATCAATACAATTATTTTTTGTTGTCATATTTTGTGTCAAATGATTGCTTTCTTTAGTAAGTAGCTGTTCACGTCGAGGCCCTGTCTGGGTTTATTTCGCAATAATGACCGGCTCCCTGTGCATTATCCCTTACTGGTCACCCAAATCTGTAATTTGCTTCTATTTAGGTTTGTTTTAGTGTTGGCATCCAGTTTGTGTGCATAGTCAATATTCCCAGGCATTCACTTCTATGTGTCCCGGTCCCAAATCCCTTACGTAACATGTAAGATTAAACTGAGGCTTAATAGACCCTTTTCACAGAGGCATCATCGTAGGATAAACACAGGTGTCACTTGTAACACCGGCTATGGGCCTGCTTTTTTTAATGTACTAGATACATTATGTACATTCACATGCTCCTTGGATGGTTCCATTTCCCAAGCTGGGAAGTTGTTCTTCCGACTTCGGTGTGTTTAAGTCGTATGTGAAAACAACATGGACGCTACAAAGAAGATGTCAATCAAGCTGCTCATGCCATATCACTGCCACGCCCAGTCAATCCTGAAAAAACATTGATGGGTGACTAATAACAACATCAACTTTGAATTTATGAACAAATTTCACCATTTGGGTGCCAAGAGACTTTAACAATAATAATAACAATGTGTAATGACTGATTGTGTCCTCTTTCTTATAACAGAGAGGATAAGAACTCCCAAAACCGGAAAGTAACCGACTACTTCCCCATAAGACGCAGCTCACGGAAAAGCAAAGCAGAGCTCAAGGTGCGATAAGTTGAATATAGTCTTGCAATATGAAATGTTAATGTATGAAACATAAATCTATATTGTGCCTGCTCAACTTTTGAGCTCATGTTTGTGATTATGAGTTGTAATTACAGATTGTACGGATTTGTGTATGTGTGCTCCATGTATGTATGTGTGTGTGTGTGTATGTGTGCACGCACTTGGGAGTGTATATGTGGTGATGTGTGCACGTGGGTGTGTTTGTACGCATAGGTGTTTGTGTGTGTGTGTGTGTGTGTGTGGGTGCGCACTTAGGTGTGTATATGTGGGTGCGCGCATGGGTGTGTGTGTGTGCATGGATTTTTAGTCATCTGTTTTGTCCTAACATCCTTTTAATTATGCGTCACATTTCATGAGCAGTGTGAGGAGAAGAAACACATCGACGACCTCATCACAAACGGTATCGAAGAAGGAATGGAGGTACGTCTAACGACCCTGGGTGTAGGGACAACTCCTCCCGTGGATGTAGGGACTACGTCGAAGCGTGACGTTGAACAGTGCCCCGTTGTCTGGGAATCTCCTTAACAACATTATAGCATGAGGCCCCGTTTGCACGTGATGGAAACGGCTATTTCAGTCTCTGTGTACGACTCAGAGAAACAACTATTATTGTTGTTTGAAAAGGGCCATATTATGCTCATATTATTCCCCGTCGTATAGTTTTTGTATTATTTCTGTCCCGACGGAAAGTATATCGCGTGTACAGTGGGAGACGGGCTAGTGTTAAAGTGGGCCACTCCCAGCCAAAAGGTTCCGGGTTTGATTCCCGACCTCCACAGTCTCCCTGTAGGCATCCTTGAGCAAGATGGCCCCCCCGCCAACCCCTACCGGCTCTTTAATGCCATATATCTGAATTCACTGTAAGTCGCTTTGGATAAAAGCCAAATGCGAAATGACTAAAATAGAAGTAACCCGTTTGAAATGTACTCTCTCCATCTCCATAGCTACTCTGCACTCTACTTTGTTTGCAGTTGTTTATTTGACGTTTTTGCAAATACTGCCATGTCCAACCATGTGCCCCAGGTGCAGCAGATAGCGGAGAAGGGCCGGGGGGTGTTCTCCACGCGGGGTTTCCACAAGGGGGAGTACGTGGTGGAGTACCACGGAGACCTGCTCCTGATCCCGGACGCCAAGAGGAGGGAGGCGGAGTACGCCCAGAACCCGGCCACCGGCTGCTACATGTACTACTTCCAGTACCTGGATAAAACCTACTGGTAACGCACCACACACCTCCACCGCTTTGTTTCCCTGTATTTGTGTTACTGTTTTTTTTTTTTAACTAGCTTTCAAAAAAGAAAAGAAAAAGTCTTACACACTTATTGTATGTGTGTGTGTGTGTGTGTACGCCCAGGCAATTAAATAGTACTGAGCATTGTTTTAGCATCTTACCAGAGCTATCAATGCTGTATGCCAAATAGGATAGCTAAACCTAGCAATTATGGTGCACTTAAAAACATGTTCTATTGATGTGCCTTGCTGTGCCGACAGCGATATATTGTTGTTTTACCTTCTACTGAAAAATGCACTTATTGTAAAAAGAGCAGAAGCGAGCAAGCTTTTGAAAATAAACACCTTTTTGGTTTAAATAACAATCGGCTATTTTGCTCTTTGATGCATCAAATAAAACCTATTTGACAGCACTCATACCCGACTGAAATTGGTTGTTTTAGGGGTAATAAATTACTTTATTAAAAGACGCTCCTGAAGAAACTCCCTGCCAACAATATCATATTGTCAGCATTTTTTGTTTAGTTTCATTCCCAATGATAAACCAATTCTTGGGTTAATAATAACTCAATGGTTTATTATACCATGTCATTGATATATATCTCATCCTTATTTTCCTCATGTTATTTTTTCCTCAGTGTGGACGCTACGAAAGAGACGGGGCGGATGGGCCGGCTGCTCAACCACAGCAAGACCGGAAACTGCCAAACCAAACTGCACGACATCAACGGCGTGCCTCACCTCATCCTGGTGGCGTCGCGAGACATTCACGAGGGCGAGGAACTGCTCTACGACTACGGAGACCGTAGCAAAGAATCCATCGCTGCGCACCCGTGGCTCAAGTATTGACCGGTATATCGATGGATCGAGAAATACGCATGGAGGTGATCCATCTTTAAAAGGGAAAACGAACATTGGTATTCCGCTTTAGCGACCATTAAAATGCCTTAGTAGAAAATAATGAGTACCTTTTTTTTATATTGAGAAGTTTGGGGGTTGATTATAGTTTATAAAGGAGGCGGGGGGGGGGGGGGGGGGGGGGTGCGACTTGCTCACATTTAGATAAGGTACATCTGCTTTCTACAACCTTTTATTTTGTATTTTATTTCTGTATGAAAGATGCTAGTTTTTTGCAGCGCTTTTATTTTGTACAGTTTGTATTACTACTCTATATCCAGTCATCCCAGAGCATGCTGGCAACCAGGTACTCCATGTTTAGCATTTTGTATCCCGTTTTCTCTTAATTAAGTTTATATTTACACAGCCATGAAGCTTTTAATGAAAGTGCAATTCCAGTCTGTTTTCAGCCAGTGGACTGTCACTTTGACTAACTTAGCGTAACTGTTTTTCTTTTCGATATTTAACTAAAATATGTACCTCTATACATGGCAACACTGTCAAATAGTCACTACTAAATACACCGTTTCAAAGTGTTTAACTGATGAACCAGACAGAAGGTCATTATTACTTTTAGAATATTACAAATGTATTTATTAAAATCACACATTTCTTTTGTTAGGCATAAATTATGCACTTAATCATGATTACAATGATTATAGAGCCTCTCTCTATAAATGCTTTTATTTCTTTTCTTTTTGTAAAAAAATACAATCTTGATCATGACCATACGAATATGGCTTAAATGTATTAGTTAGTACTCTATTATTTTGATTGATTGGTGATTTATTTTATTAATGATTTTAATGATTATTTGATTGATATGATTTAATGATTTTAATTCATTCACTTAACACTGATGCGCATAATTGTATTCTCAAGCAATAGCAACGCCTACAGAACCAACTGTTTTTTCTTCCTCCGACTTCCAACTGTATGTTTTTTGAATTTGCATTGAAACCCTTCGTTGGTGTTTTATATTTAGATAATATACACATATCCGTCTCAGAAGTGGAAGTAAGTACTGAAGTAGCAGACACACACATTTCACCTTCCCAGCAGTACATCTGTACACAAACGGTAGGCTTGGATTGCTCTTGTGTGTTTTACATTACAGAGATTCTTTGCCATCTTAAACAGCATTATCATGCTTTGTATCGGATGCTATCTGGATTTTGAGGGGATTTGAATACATTTCTCCATACTAATCCTCAGCCTATTTTCATCGATTGGATTCTCTTGATGTAAAATAAATTCGGTTAGTATTCGTTTGTTCTAGATGTCCGAACTGTTTGCATGGGGTCAATTATCTGTAACGAAACGTGTTAAGAATTTCCATATTCAGTAATATTTTAGATAAATCCTAGTTATTTCATGTTCAAAGATTCCAGGAATAATGGTATTACAAGATATATACCGACTTAATTATTTTTTATAACAAAATGTAATTACTTCATTTTCTCTACTCTCCCTACTTTACTATCAAATTGGGGTTGTTTTTTTTCAAATGTGTTTTTTTTTACATATAATATATTTTGTCTCATCTTAAAAACACACTGTTACAGTTTGAATCCATTAAACTTGTGTATAATATGCAATAATAATATCTGAGGTGGAACTCTGTTCAAGGGGGTGTTAAACTATTGGCTGGTGTTATGTTAAAATTAATCTAAATAAACATGTTTATGACAAACCCAAGATGTACGCCTATTTCACATGGATAAGGTTGAAGACAAATGAAACTGTGAAACCCCCACTGATGTGGGTGCTGCTGCCAGCAGTGATGTCACTTGAAGAACTTCATGCATGAAAAACATTTTGGCGGGGAAACCCGTTGCCCTGATGTAGGAAGATGATTTACAGTCAAGTCAAACTTGAAGTTAAACTGTCATGGGACAGTTCACCCTTCTGTTATGAGTGTGGCGTTGTTTTCCAGGTTAGTATATGAATAAAACATGGGACTAAGTACGCAACATTTTAACCATTTATCACTGACTCATTTAACTAATGAAGGGAGCTCACAACATTCAACATTATTTACATAGTCACAATGACTCATTAAATACTCTTATTTTATTGCATATACACATAAAACCGGGCAGCCTAACAGCCAGATTTTCTCAAATTTCCATATAGCTTTCAGTATGTATGTATGTATGTATGTATGTATGTATGTATGTATGTATGCAACAATGATTCACATAGTGATGTCACTAGTACAATCTTCAACAGTAAATTAGATTATTTTTTTAGCTCATCGTTGAATGAATTACCGAACAAATGGGTGAAGAGTGAAACACCTTTTTGTCAATGCCAAAACTAAACGGATTATTATGGACGTGATTCCATGTTTTTAAACAAAGCCAAATGAAGCTGATGTAAAAAGTGAGAGAATCAGGCTGCTAGGCTAATTTGTAAGCATCGTTTTTAACACAGCTTTGGTGAAATAAATGTGATTATTGTAATACATTTATGCAATGTTCCTAAAAACTGCCAACTGCCAAGTTCCAAGGTGCTGGTGAGAGAGGGAAGGGCCAGGGTGGCCTATACTGACCGCAGAAACACAATTTAAAATAAATATTTAGGGCACCATAGTTTTCTGTCATACAAAAATGTTAATTTAAAATAAAACTAAGAAAAAAGAGTAGATGTAAAAATAAAAAACAATCACTGTCATTAATTATCAGGTGGAAAAATGTACATGGAAGAATTTTTAAATATGATTGTTTTAAATATCGCTAGTGTTTATTGACATGCTAATGTAAACCCTTTTTTTATTTATACAAAATGACTAATTGCTGTTATAAAAGAAAGTCTGTTCTCATTGGACAGAAAATCCTAATATCCAGTTTCTTGCGAGTAAAATAATCGGGAGATCATAAAACCTATTGCTTTGAATAATCTGAGCAACAGAACAAGCCTGTGGCTTTGTAATGGCACAGTGTA
Source organism: Merluccius polli (assembly GCA_030340625.1). Taxonomy (NCBI): domain Eukaryota; kingdom Metazoa; phylum Chordata; class Actinopteri; order Gadiformes; family Merlucciidae; genus Merluccius; species Merluccius polli. Next base: position 154,936 of record JAOPHQ010002278.1, read on the forward strand.
GCATTGCAAATTATTATTGCAATCACAACTAATGCTGGAATTATTTTCGACCAGTAAATGTTGGGATAAAATAAATAAATTCTTCGTTCTACATGCCTGTGGCCCTCGTTTAGTGCTGAGCTCACACACTCTCCTCTGTTAAAGTCTTATTCTCCATTCCTCGGGATTCAAGGAATCTTACTGGTGCTTACATGTCGTCATGCAGCAGTTCTTTCAGCTCACCATTCAACTGTTCACACTTCAAACTGACCCTTGGGATTCACTCAACTCTTCGCTTATCTGTATGTCCTTCTGGTCGCTCATCCATCCATCACCTGTCCATCCATCTACCCATTCATCCATTTCCATCCATCCATGCAGCCTTTCCAGAGCAACGTTTCCATGACAACAGCAAGTCTCTACGGTGGATGTCCAGAGGTCGGGTGGGGGGGGGGGCTAGTCACAAGCAGAACACAACAATGCCTTTTAGTGATGATATGAAGTCCTTTGTGTTTTGGGGGAGGTCTCTCATGAAGCCTTCGTGGGCCTTATTCACCTATAGCGGCCATCTTGGTTCTAAACGCTAGCTGGGAGGGGGAGTTCAGTTGGCGTTTTCGAGCCAAGATTGCCGCTATAGGTGGATAACGCCCGTAGGGTCTTCATGTTGTACTATATGTGCTGCAGAGCCTCCTGGGCCTGCTCCGTGTACGTGTCTCCTGGCCCCGCCCACGGCCCAACACCAACAGTAACGCCGCCACCGCCGGCATCGTCAAAATGGCCGCCGCGCCGCTGCTTGTCACGCGAGAATAAGCTAAACCTGCAGAAAAAGAACAAATCGGAGGAAGAAGAGGAAGAGTAGTTAGGTTGCTAAATTATCGTGCTTTTCAAATTACATAAAAAACTGAATTGACTGTGGTGATTTATGTGGGGGTTTGTTGGTGAATTTGTTACGAAATGATGATTCTGCAAATGTTTCTCTACTTTTAATAATTTTTGGAACGTAATATCAGTGCTTTTAAGATTATTATATTTCATATTAATCCTATGTTTCCTGTTTACGTCATACGTCATTATATTAGAAACAGAATGAGCGATATTGACTACTGATTTTAGCGTATTATTCTCCAAAGATAAGCTTGTAAGGGGAGCGCATGGTGTCAGCGATGTTAGAGAGGTGGTTATTATACCAGTTAGGGACACAGCCAGGACAGGACAAGAATGGTCTTCACGTGCATTCTGATTGGCCGTTATCCCATGCTTGATTCTAAAAGTCCCCCAAAACTAGCCAATCAGAACACGAGAGAGGATGAGAAGTAGGTCCTACGGCTACGCCCAAGACACGCAAGCATGCAACGCAGATCGTTAGTTGAGAAAAGTGATGGAGGCATGGAGGCCAACCAATGGGCATGGTCGTACAAGTGACATGAGGCGTCTGATTGGCTGTAAAGTGGGATCGTCCGGGATTAAACCCGCTGCCACCATCGGCATAATAGCGGTGAAGATCCTGTTACGAGACACATAGAGGTAAGGGCAGAAAGACACAAAGAGACATGAGAAAGAGGGAACAACACAAGAAGAGACACAGAGAGGGACAGACAGCAGGAGCACACATAGAGAGACAGTGGCTAAGTCAACTTCTCTTACTCCCCAAGACCTCTCTAACTCTAAACACACAACAAACCATGAAGTCCTGCCTTGTTGATTTCCACATCTGTTCTTAAAATAAATGCAGTAAATGTAGACGCTACTTCATTCACCGACAACTTGCACCATGCACCAGGCATGGCTAATACGCTAGCAGGCCATACTGAAGGAAGAAGCCACCTCTTCCAACACATCTGTGCATCAATTTTCGAGTTATACACACACTATAGGAATGACAGGTAGACCATACGCAATCGGTTCTGCATAGTTAGGGCTTTGGTGCCTACAACTATAACTGCTTTAGAAACAGAAGTGAAGTAGGTTAGACAGTTGGTCAATATGCCACACACTAAAGCCATGCTCCAAGTTACTGCAGATACTAGACCTTCAACATCTTCAATTTCTATTTCTATTTCAAGTGTCTTATTTGCTTCCATTGCAGTGATTCAACTATCGTTAGTCTCCAACTTATCAACTAGGAGAATGTTTGTTGTCTATAATGTTGTTCTGTATTTGTGAGATGAATGAATGAAGAAACCCAACACTAATCTTTAGAATTCATCTTCATGTCTGCCAAGGTTAGTTAGTCATAGCATGCTGTGTTTTGAGGCTCTGGAGGACATTTTGGGATTAATGGGCATTATATAACCACATGGTCAGTATGTTACCATTTAGTTGACATTACATATAATATACTGTATAAATGTATCCTTTGACTCAGGGATGAAATCTAATTAACCTAATTAACCAAGAAACTCAGTATAGTGTATGTAATGTATGTAATAGTGTATTTAATTAAAAAAGCAATATTCCTAGTGTACACTATTAGTTTGGCCTCAGGATTTTAGTTCCTGGGTGGCTTAAGTATCCAAGTATTAATTATTAGATCCATATTAGATTTGTGTGCAAGTACTCATCTGTGTGTGTGTGTCTTGTGTGTGTGTGCGTGTGCACGCGTGTCGTGTGTGTGTGCGCACGCGTGTGTGCTTGTATGTGTGTGTGTGTACACAGGTCGAACATACAGGCGTTTGATTCCCGATTCCGGCTGGGGGGTGGAGCGCCCGCGAGCTCGGAGTTCGGGAGAAGGGGACGGCGACGCGGTCATGACCTCGTCCTCAGCCTCCTCACTGCGAAGAGAGACAACATTGTCCACAAGTGAAACGCTGCTTAAAACAGGACTCGACGTGGGGCAGGGTAGTCTCGTGGCTGGTCTACCTATAGGCATCCTTAAAGTGCAAGTGAACCCCCTGTTTCAGCTCGAATTCAGACACAATGAGATTTGAAAAGAATGCGTTTTGGGCTAAAGATGCCCAGTCCCCCACCTTGCTCAATTAATAGCAACATGCAGTGAATGCCTGGCCCGAATGGTGAACAATTGTTTACATGTGAATAGTTTTATTGTGATTACTCCTCACAATGGTTCATTGATTCTATGTTTTTCTATGTTTATATGTTTCAATGCTTGTGTGATTCTTTTCTGCTTTCTGCAATATGAATTGCCCCTGTAGGGATAACAATCTGCTCTACCTCTTGTAATAGGCGAGCTCTTCCTGCAGCAGGAAGACTTTGGCCTTGAGCTCGTTCCTCTCGTGGAGCACGTCCCTCAGCTCCTGCAGGGTGAAGCGCGGCCGGTTAGGATCCTTCTGGTCCACGCCTCCCGTCTCCTCCTCCCCCTGGGCCTCCTGCAGGGACACAGAACAACATGCCAAGGAGGGAAGGAAGGAAGCAGGGAAGGAAAGGATGGATGGATGGAGGCAAGGGTGGATGGAAAGGAAGGGATGAAGAGAGGAAGGATGGAAGTAAGGAAGCAAGTAAAGGAAGGAAGGAAAGAAATAAGGAAGGAAAGTGAAGGGAGGAAAGTGAGGAAAGAAGGATGGAATGACAGAAGGATCGATGGATGGAAGGAATGAATGAAAGGAAGAGCAGAAGGTGGATAGGAAGGACCGATAGCCAGAAGGAAAGGAAGGAAGGAAGGAAGGGTGGAAGGAAGGAAAGACAGGAAGGAAGGAGAAGAGAGAGAAAGAGGATACCTTTGTGAAATATTCAAACACAGCAGGCATGTCCTCATGGTACATCGCCTCCTGGTGGTAAAGGGGTGAACTTTAGGTCAGATACCGGCGCCCTTTTCCAGTATCTCCAAACGGGCCCTACCTTCTCTACTGATCATAATTCAGTTCTTTTGACAGCAGATTAACACATTACAATTCACCGTACAAATCTAATTCTATTGTACAAGTCTAATTCACGGCACAAATCTGATTGTACGGCACAAATCTGATTTCACTGTTCATATCTATTTTTAGCGTACACATCTTAACTTACTTTACAAATTGAATTCCCTACACAAATCTAATTTCACAGTACTAATCTAATTTCACTGAAGATCTAAGACTGTCAAATTCTTGTGACAACACATACCCGAGTAGACCACTCAAAAACATGCCACTAACACAAATCAGACTAACATACTGGTAGCTATTTTTTCTAACAAAACAAGCTACCACAATCACTGCAACAAGTACATATTCTATGCGTTAAATTAATCTACACATGCCATTGGTCAACGTCCAGGAGCAGGCATAACGTCCCGTGCTGTTAAAAGGCCATCACCCGCCGAAAAGGACCCTATATTTAGAAGGGTCTTTCCACTGGAGAAGCTTGACCCAGTTTGACCCAGTTGGCGAACCACCACAGCCAGGTTAGTTTCACACACACACACACACCAATGTCTACGAACCAAACCACAATCCTTATTGTTAGGAAGAAAAACTAGACCAAACCAAACGCAAAACAAAGCTTCTCGAGGGGCAGGGCAGCTAACTATGTATTATTTAGTGACATATCAGCGAATTGAAGACACACGTCATTAAGTAGCAGGTAGGAGAGTCAGGCGTGGCGCTCACCGATGCCTGCAGGCATGCTGCGGACACTGGTGGGTTGGGACCCAGAACCTTTTCGGCTGTGAGTCAAACACCCGAACCACGACTTTACTTTCCTGACCAGATTGCAAAGCAGACCACGGCACACTTCACACCAAACCCAGAGCACCCGTCACCCCCTCCAGCCGCTGACACTCCAGCTTTACCCAGAGTAACACTGCCTCTTCCTCCTCCTCCTCCTCCTCCTCCTCCTCATTGCCCCCCTCCTGACTCCCGGGACTCAGGGAGACACAGAGGGGTCGAGGGGCGGGAGAGTACCCCCCCACCACCGCCATCATCGGGGTCTGGGTGTCTTCTCTGGGTGTGTTTGACAAGGCCAGCGCTTCGGCCCTGCTCAGCACAGCGGGGTTTCTTGTGCGCTGGTGTAGAGGACAGGATACACAGCATAAGCGGTTTGTGACTGGAACTAACTGGCTCTAGACACGCCGTTCTTCTCATGAAAGGTAGCGTGGCATAGGCCCTGGGAACTATGATGACACTGACGTCGAAGAGAAAGGAGAGAATTACCCTACATATACAGGGTGATGTAAAATATGGGAATGACTAGTGCTCTTTGGCGTCTTATTCCTCTCGTCAGATCGCAAGGTAGCGATCCGGTTGTTTTGGTGTCCAGGAATTGTGTTATCTGTGTAAAATGCCCACAGGATCCCAGGAGACCAGATTCTTGGCTTAGTCCAAGGTCAATACATTAGCATTAGTAACAGCAATAACAAGACTATTACTAATGTCAAAATGAATATTCATAGATACAGAAAACACCGAAGAAAATAAATGTACACTGGGAATTGTAACCACCACCATTTTCTCAATTAATACAATTCATATTTAGCTGCTGAAACACAACATCAATTAGGTCCATTACATGCACATCTTCCAGAGGCTGATGGCACCTTTGTGACCACAGACATCATTACTACAATTCCTCTTTCACTTCATCATTAAATATGAATACACAGATGCAATCCAGTGTGTGATAAGTTAACTCGCTATCACCAGAGAGGACGTCAGAGTGCGACGTCCCTGTGTCTTTACCTGTGTAGGTGAGAGAGACTGAGAGGGCCGCTCCTCCTCGTTCTCGGCGCCAGGAGCGCCCCCTTGCAAGCGCTCCCTTAAGCGCGTCACTTCCTGCCGCAGCGCAACCACTTCCTGTCCGCGCGTCTGCGAGCCGGCCTCCAGCTCCACCTTCTGCTCGATGAGCGCCTTGCCCTGGGCCTCCACCACAGAGATCTTGTGACGCAGGTCGTGGTTGATCTTCATCAGTCGGCTCTGCTGCTGCTGGAGCTTCACGGACGTGAGGAAGAAGAGCAGATATCAGCAGAGGAAGAGGAGGACAATATGAAGGATTACTACACGGCTTTGTTCAATACTCGATTCTGATTCTGATCAATTACGGCATTCTACGGTTATCCCAGCTATTCTAGTCCATAGCCATGCTATTTCCAACCGTAGAAGCTAACGGACAGTATTTCTTTTTTTTAGCAATAACATCCTTTTTAAATCAATAAATCATTTTTTGTTGTTTTATTTTGTGTAGCCATGTAATAAGCGGGATTATGTACCGGTCATTATTGTGAAATAAACCCTGACAGGGGAGTGCAGGACCCTGAGCGCCAAACGCAAATTTCATAACAATAGAAATGTCATTTGAACCTGCATTTTCCACTGCAGGCATTATGACTGCATTGAAGCGACCTAATTAACTACTACTCAGTTTAAGTCTAAGAGGTGTCATCCACCCACACCTTAATCAACCCAGGGATTATTTGTTTTATCTGTAAAACAATTAAGTCAGGTGATAAAGGTGGGAAATCTCATTTGGAACAACAGTGACATTGTGCAGGTTTAGCAAATGTTTAAAATAAAGCAACTATTTGAGACTGTGGTTATATTTTCCGATACATCTCTGTATAGACGTGTGACTAAATATGAACATTCTCTCACTGCTTCCACGTCCTCGTTCTTCAGGGTCAGCTCTCGGTCCTTGGCGCGGATCTCGTCCCGCTGTTTGTCCACCACCTCCTTCAGCTTCTTCATCACCTGCTTCTCCCGCTCAGACATACCTGCACACCAACGAAGAAGAGGAGGGAGATAGTCAGGTGGTCATCAGGATCACCAGGCCGCTCTTATTATTATTAGGTCATAATAAATAATATATGATAATAAATATTATATGACCCTTATTGACTGCTTAATTTTCCTTAAGCATTAAATAGCATAATACAATACTAAGGGAAGGAAGGGGGCAGCACCTCATGTTTAGGGTGTTTGAGAAAGGTTTCGAAAGGTTCTGGGTTCGATCCCCAATGTCCACAGCCATCTAGGCATCTTAGAGTCAGATGCCCTAAACCCTACCTGCTCCTTAATGACATTATTCACTATAAGTGAATGCGTCAACAGTAGCTTAGCTTTGAATAAAAGCTTCCTCTAAATGACTAAATAGGAAATGCTGAGATTAACCAGACTTGTATTCAAGTAGACTCAATGGTCTCCAAAACAAACACACACTCATGCATCACACCCAGGCTGTCATACCAACACATCCTACTAAAATAAACCATGATTCACTGCCTGAGTTACAACAGAGGAAGGGCCAGCTGTATTTAAAGACACCATGGACTCAAACTGTCGAAACTGACTTTCTCGCCATGTCATTTTATTCACCTATTCAACAAAGTAAGACCAAAAATGACAAACATTGGTTTATTAATGAATTACTAAATGATGTATATTGTTCACCAAATGTAATGCATAACTTCCTCTACAGCTGAAATCGTTTGGGGGGTATGATACAAACTTGTCCACTCTGACTCATAACATAACAGGATATCATAACATGATAACATGTTTCCGCTCTCCATCAAACATACCTGCAAGGGTCTCACTTTCACATGAGCCAATCAAATCCTGAGGAATCAAATCAAGTTCCTTTCCTGATTTGTCCTGAGCCAATCAACCGCTCTACTCATGAATAAGTCATTTTAAGGAAATAAGGTACGGTCTGAATGCCTTTTCATGAAACACATCCATCCAACAGGAGTGCTGGGGGTACAGAGAACAGTGTGTCCATGTTGAGGGGGGGGGGGGGGGGGGAAGAGAGAGAGAGAGAGAGAGAGAGAGAGAGAGAGAGAGAGAGAGAGAGAGAGAGAGAGAGAGAGAGAGACTGTGGACCCTCTGTGACATCATGGCGGAGCATCTATCAGGGAGATAGAAAGACTGGCCAGCACCAGAGAAGGCCTGCTTTGTGTGCATTTGTATGTGCATACAAGAGAGCGTCACTGACTGACTGATAGATAAAGAGAGAGAGAGAGAGAGAGAGAGAGAGAGAGAGAGAGAGAGAGAGAGAGAGAGAGAGATAGCACAAACTACATCAAGCAACATCAACAGCCTAACGTTCAATCCCCAATCACTGTGATTCAGAGCATTTAGATGCACACTAAAACAATTTGAACCTGGTTACGGCAATACATCGATGCGTAAACTGCCATGTAAACACCTTAGGTCGGTGAAGAGAATTGATTTATTTCCTGGAGCATAACGCGGATAAGACACCTATGGCGTTTTTCCATACACACGTGCTGGCTCGGTTTGACTCGGCACGTCAGCCAAGCACGGAAGGGATTTGCATCTCCATGACGACAGGGCTTAACTGATGAAGCGCTCAACTTGAGTCGTCTGGTCCAATCCGTGTTCTGTACCCATCTGACCTCACCGCAACCCGCTTGGAGGCGGGTCGGGCGCGCTTTCGGGCCAACTCCAGTGATGGCCCATCTTGGGCACAACTCGGCGCGTTTAAACCGGTAATGGAAACGCAAATCAGCGCGCCGTGGTTTGAATCGCCGCAGCCAAAAGTGCCACTAGATCATCATCACGTCACATTGTCCGACCAAGAGCATGTTCCGTGTTTACACATTATTGTATGTAAGTAAAATACCTTAGTGGGAAAATAACCTGTTTAATCAGCCATAACCAGTTTAAGCTGTGCATGTAAATATACCGAGTGATCAAGAAGACCCATTTATCCTTTTGCGGATGCTGTTCGAAGAAAGCAGACCCAAAGTGTTCAAATCTAGCTCATAAACGGTTCAGATCCTTCATAAACGTGTGGCTACAAAAAGGGCCGCCGTGATCCGTCATACATGGGAGAGACAGCATCTTCCTCACCTTCATGTCTCTGCAGGTCTTCCTCACTCAGGGGGTCTTTGATGGACAGGTTGGTGAGGAGGGACTTGTTCTCCTCCTGGAGCTGAGCTATCTGGGTGAGAAGGTCCTGGGCCTCTCCTCTCCACACATCCTCCACCAGCTCCAGCTCCTAGTGGTGGCACACACACACACACACACACACACACACACACACCGTAAAGAAAGTTATTATCTGAGGATTTGGTTAATTTCAGCGTCTACATTGTGGTCTTCATTCATTATTATTTAGTACTATTTTAGTAATTACAGTGAGTGAATGTGTATTTATTTGTGAAGCTACAGGTCATTAAGGAGCAGGTAGGGGGTTAGGGCGTCTTGCACCGTGGATGCCTACAGGTAGACATGCAGACATTCCCGTTCAAAAACCAGAACGGTAACACTTTACAATAAGGTACGCAAAACGTGTGTAGATACTGAGGAACAAATGAGTAACGAATGATGAACGACCAGGGCCCTAACTGGGGCCCTAACAGGGCCCTAACAAGCCTAAGTGACAGTTACTCAGTAACTACTGAGGAGTTACTGGTAAACAGACTAGGGGACTACTGTATTCGTTACTGAGTAACGAATGATGAACAACCAGGGCCCTAACTGGGGCCCTAACTGGGGCCCTAACTGGAACCCTAACAGGGCCCTAAGTGACAGTTACTCAGTAACGAATACAGTAGTCCCCAAGTCTGTTTACCAGTAATTCCTCAGTAGTTACTGAGTAACTGTCACTTAGGACCCTGTTAGGGCCCAGTTAGGGCCCCAGTTAGGGCCCTGGTCGTTCATCATTCGTTACTCATTCGTTCCTCAGTAACTACCCACGTTTTGCGTACCTTATTGTAAAGTGTTACCACCAGAAACTTTAGTCTGGGAGTCCGACTGTCCTGCCCAACTCCATTCACTCTGATACTGTGTCAAGTTGAACTGCATACAGTCTAACCAGTCTGTCCAAAACCAATACCTTTCCACCTCCTCAGGAATCCTTATCTCTGCCAGAGTCACAAGACACACACACACACACACACACACATACTCACACACACACACACACACACTCACTCACTCACTCACTCTCTCTCACACACACACACACACACACACACACACACACACACACACACACACACACACACACACACACACACACACACACACACACACACACACACAATGATGCCCGATCTAGCCTCGTCACTGTCACGAGAACCTGTGCCACTCTGATTTCATGAGAACCCACATCGGACCATCCCACACACACACACACACACACACACACACACTCCTGGTCCAGGTCCTCGGATCGCAGCCCCCCCCCCCCCCCCAACGTGGGGACATGAACCCACTTGGTGTCCTCAACTAATTGGACTTCACATCAAGCATCACTGACACGGGTTTTTCTAGTCCCCCCCCCCCCCCCCCCAAGAGAGACACACAAACACATTGCCTATGTGGCCCAATCGATCACACTAATCGACTAATCGATCGCGCCCAAATCGGCCGCACAACAAAATCGACTGATCGATACCTTCTTGTGCTTCCTCTCCTTCTCCACGCGGTCCATGCGCTCCAGGCGCAGCTTGTCCAGCTCCAGCCGCAGCTCCTCGGTCTCCGGCGGGTCGCCGCCGCCGCGGCTCACCATCACCTCCAGGATCTCCAGGACCCGGACCACCTTGGGCATGAGTCTGGACAGCGCCTCGCAGCCGTGCTGGTCGATGATGCGCTCGAACTCCTGGCCCACCACGGCGGCGATGTCGTACACGTCCATGACCGTCAGGTCGGCCACGTTCTTCTCCAGCGCCGAGCCGAAGTTCTCCATGGCGGCGGTTCCGGGACTTTTCCTGCTGTCGTTATGTCCAACCAGCTTACGACACTAACTTCCTCCCACCCCACCACCCCCCCAAAAACAATACAAAAACAAAAACTGTTGACTTGCAATTCGTGTTACACCAGCTCGGACGTCGTCGTCATCGCCTCCTGCGTGTCCATGTTGTTGTGCGTCCTGCTGCGTCTCCGCTGGTTCCGTCCCCCTCGGAGCGGACCTCTCCTGCGGGAGATCAGCGCGCCCTGGGCGGCGGCGAGCGGTCAGCTGGCGGGGCTGCACTGCGCATGACAGGAATAACGAGACGGGCTGGACCAGACCATCTGGTGATCCCACTATTGTGGGATAACAAATTTGTTTTTTACGGGTTTTTTTTGATAAGGTCTTTTTATTTATTTATTTTTATTCATTTATTTATTTTTTTGGGGGGGAATAATAATGTAGTAGGCTATCTTTAATTAAAAAGTGTAATAATTCAATCATTAATTATTATAATTAAATACTTATAGGCCTATATTACATACCCATTGCTTTTTTTATTGATTACTTTTTCCTTATATAAAGAGATAGTCATACTTTATATTCTTCAATAAACAAATTGCAGAGGAAAATACTAGTCAGAGCAGGTGTAATAAATGTACATTTCTTCTGCCGTATTCAAATTGTATAAACTTTAATGACAAATCTTTCCACAACCTAAAATTATTACAAAGAGGTCAGTGAAAAACAATACATTTTAAAACCTTTTTGAGTATTAAAGAGTAAGATGCTCATTTATGAGCGCTATGGATACTATTTTCCTTATTTATAACACAGTATTTGTAGCTCTTCGAACTGATTGCAGAAGGTTGGCTTATCCATCCAGATGTTGTGTTTCAGTTGTTAGGATTCCCCGCTTCCAGCATCACCTTTTTTGAACTAGAAATAGAAAAAAAAGAGAGATCAATAAATAATACATATAATATAATATAATAAATAAGGGAAATAAAAAAACATACAAAACATGGCATACGCAGAAGAGCGCAAAGTATTTGTCCATACTCCCTAGGTATCAGTCAAATATTTCTTTTGACATATTACTACACTTTAAGAGTCGCATTATAACTTCTAAAATGACCCATCCCCTAATTAATGTCATATTTCGATAGGCTTTTTATGAAATCTCCCTGCGGTACCCTGTGGGAACCACACTGATTTCAAATCACCGCATGACGTCATTAACACACAACATCATCTATACTCACCGCGTTCTTCAAGAGGTTTCCAGACTTGATGAAGATATTGGATTTCCGGGTGGGTGCTGGGCTGTTCTGTGGCGTCTTGGGCTTGGAGGCCGGGGGAAAGGATGTGGGTAAATTCAAAGTCGGTGCGGGATGTTGAGAGGGAAAATAGGCCTGGGGTTTGGCGTAGCTTTGGGTTGGGTTCAGCGCCGCCGCGTTGGCCGTCGTTTGTGCGAAAGACTGATTCGGCGTGTATGACTGGGAAGGGAGATAAGACTGGGCGGATGGTGTGTAAGACTGGGCGGATGGTGTGTAAGACTGGGCGGATGGTGTGTAAGACTGGGCGGATGGTGTGTAAGACTGGGCGGATGGTGTGTAAGACTGGGCGGATGGTGTGTAAGACTGGGCGGATGGTGTGTAAGATTGGGCGGATGGTGTGTAAGGTTGGGCGGATGGTGTGTATGGTTGGGCGGATGGTGTGTATGGTGTGTACGTTTGACCCGATGTGAAAGGTTGCCCAGGTGTGTAGGGCTGAGGCACTGGTGTGGATGACTGAGATGTTGAATAGGGAGTAGATGATGACGTCGGCGGTGGAAACAACGCCTGAGTTTGGGTTTGCAAGAAGGGGTTGCTTTTGCTGTTGCTGTTGGTGGTGGTGGTGCTCAGGTAGGGCTGGGTTTGGGAGCAGGGGGCCTCTTCGTATAGAAAGGTGGGTGGAGGTGGAGGTGGGAAGCTGTCCGCTCCGTCCCCGTCCTCCGCCCCCTCCCCCTCCGCCTGGTGGTGGGGGTCTCCTCCCATGTCGTAGTGCTTCTTCCTCAGCTCCCCCAGGCGGATGCGCTCCTGCTCTAGCTGGTTCTCCAGCTCCAACACCTTCACCTGAGGAGAGGAACGTGGCATAGACACACTCTTAACCTCTGTGGTATGACATATTTCAGAGGGAAAACAGGATAGAAGATGAGATAAAATCAAAATTTATTGATCCCAGATGGGAAATTCTGGAAAAATATATTAAAGTGTAAGTGAACCCTCTGTTTCTGTTATCAATATTAATATTATGTGTGGTTTGAATATTAAAAAATGCAAAATAACATTTTAAAAGGAAATCGTTATAGACAAGGTAAAAAAAAAGTTGTATATACATATATTATATATTCATACATTATACCCTGATATATTATTATATATTCCTGCTTATATACATAGCAGGAAAATGTACTGCATAGCCTCTAGCCTGTGATCAAGACAAATGTACATGAAAAATCAAGAGGTGATAAATGTAAGTCATCATCAGCAGTTTGGGGATTCAAAGGATCTTTCACCTGAGCCTCCATCTCCATCTTTTTGAGCTTGATGAGTGACCTTCCACTGAAATCCATCGGAGCTATCAGGAAATATGAGCCATATAAAATATTAGAAACAGTCCAGCATTGTATGGTCCTTATCATAGCATGAGTGCATTAGTGCATACAATATGCCATAAAATACAGAGGACCTTAGAAGTCTTATATGAAAAAACACCCGTGTCATAGTTAATGTGCTCAGTATGTGTGTTTACTTCCGTTTCATTTATTATATTTTTTACTATTATTATTATTTTGTTTATTTCTTTATGCTAAGGAAACAAATATCTGTAGTATTAGGCTACAAAGGGAGGCTTTTACTATAAGCCCTTTGGGGTTCCTTACCTCGCCTGCACAATCCCTGCTATGTTTATTTTTATATACTTTTGTGTTATCACTTCTTCTGTGCTTATAAATAAAAAAATAAATAGAAATAGTGCTGCTGATGTTTTTAGCGATGCCCTCTCACTTTTGTCCGTGATCTGCTGCTGGCCGTGCTTGGTGGAGCTGACCACGATGGCGGTCATGTCGTTGACGTGTCTGGACGCCTGCTGCAGCGTGTACAGCTTCTTGTTGTTGCGGTCCGCCTTCACCTAGGAGCACCATGAAACACACAATATTACAGGTTATTGATGGGAATGTGTTTAGGGATTCAAATAATGGGTAAATACTGGTATACTGATTTGATCAAGGATTTGAACATGTTTCTCTGATGTTAAAATGTAATTACATCCTAGCTCATATGTTTGCATCAGAATGTGATTTATTGGGAAGTAGGTTACAATACAAGGAATTTGTTTCGGTTTGTTGGTGCAAGAAAGAAATACAAAATACAAATTATATATATTTATATATATATATATATATGTACTTGGATATATATAGCAAACATTTTAAAATGTAATTGCGTTGTTGCAAACATGTTTAAATGTAATTTGTAATTTGCCAACATCGCACCTTGGAAGAAGCCACTAGCTGGGCGGTGCTAGCGGCAATCTCATGGGAACAGGCAATGATCTCCTCGTATTTTCCGTTGTCCGACACGACTCGGTCAGCCGATTCTCTGGAGGACAAGACAGTGAATGATCCTGCAGCCTCACAAATCAGACCTTTGAATAAAGGGTTACTTATTGTGAAAACGTACAGTATTTGGGTGGCGCCCCAACCGACGGCCTTGGAGGCTGAGATCAGGCCCTCGGTCCAGCAGGAGTTTTTCGCGTAGAATTCGTCTGCGGATGCTGCCCCCTGTGGAGAGTTCAATGTTTTTTTTTAGAAGAATCTGACTCAGTGGATGACTATGAGAGGCTATGAGATGACCTATAGGCCGTTATCACAAAGGTGTAAAGGTGCATTCACATGGGATGGGACACCATATGCGTCGAAGCAAGGCAACCCGTCGGGAGGTCGGGCGCATGGCCGTCACCCCCCCCCCCCCCCCCCCCCCCCGAAAATTGCATGCGCTGCTTTCCCCATAGGAAATGAATGGAGGTCACACACAGTGGCGTGCTGCGTCTCATGCACCTTATTAGTAGGGGCGCAGGTGTATCTCATGATGTTAATTATGGGCACTGGCTTACTTACAGACCCATAATGAACTTAATGAGCTACACTGGTTTTCGCCCCTATAATTACCTGTGATAAAGGCTCATTGAGATGTTTTAACATATTATTTCTGCTACCAGTGAACGTGAAATGTGCGAGAAATGTAACAGTCCTCTAACAGTGGTCTGAGCGATATCATTGCCTTTTTCTGTCATAGAATATAAAAGGGAATTTTCTCCTCCTCAGCCGTTGTTGGGAAAGTGAAGCAACCTTAAATCTTAACTAGAAATGGAGTGGAGTCTCTGTATGTCTGTGTGTCTGTCCTTCGATTTCCCCGTTCAACCGATCGACTTCACACTTGGCGGGTTTATTGCTGAGGTCGGACCCAAGGAAGTGCAGTTTCGAGTAAGAAGTTGTTTGGGTGAGCGGTTCTCGAGGAAAGCTGTAAGCAGCGATACCGGAGGCCAAGTCATCGGCCCGTTCTGAACGGGCACTGCACTAGTCTATACAAATAATACTAACAGCATCTCAACTCACCCTTCCACTTTCCACAATGTCCTTCTGCAGGTCGGTGGCAGCCGTCACCAGCATATGAATAGCCTGTGGAGAGGTGTATGAATATTTATACCCATCCTGATTAAATAAATATCCATGAAAAAGATAGGTTTTGAACCTGGAGACTCCTTACCTTCATCAGATCGGAACAGGACCCAAGAATACTGTTAATCAAGGACGTAAAAAAGACCATAAATGAACGATTGAATGACAACGATAAACAGATTTGTATATGTTTATGAATTATGAATTATGGTTGATTAACAGTAGTTTATATATTTCACTGACCTCTGGTTCACTTCTAGTTTTAATCCAGTTGTATCGCGTCTGGCCTGGTTTAGTATCTCCTAGAAAAAAGACAACGACAAAAATGATTTGAATAACACATGAAATGTTTTGCCCATCGTGCGTCATGTCGTGTGTGTGTGTGTGTGTGTGTGTGGGCATGTGCGTGTGAACGTGTCCCCACGTCTATTGCTGCAACGATTAGCCGATTAATCGATTCAATCGACAATCGACAGAAAATGTATCAAATATCTTTTTTATAATTGATTAATCGTTTAGGTCATTTATCATCAAACTTATAAATACCAAACATTTGCTGCTTGATGCTTCAGAAATTCAAACGTTTGGTTCATCATGGATCATTCTAACAGTTAGCTGCAGCCCTACTCACATCCATACGCAGCACGGCCTCCTCTATGGCCGTGGAGGTGGCGATCAGCTCCTTGTCCACCATGTCCCCCATCTCCTCCTTCAGCACGTCCCTCCCTTTGGGCTGCAGCTCCTGACAGGGGCGCAGATGGGATTTTTGAACTGGGGGGGACGAAGCTGCCAGAAAATAATTTCAACTGAACATAGCTGAAACTGAAATAGCGCATATTCTGCAAATACGAGCGGCGCGAATCCACGCGGTCACCAGTCAGCAAACAGCACGTGGGCGCGGGCCGTGACGTCGACCCTTCTGATTCATCACCACAATGCGGCCGGGAGCTAGCCTGGTGATCCGCTAATCAACTAGTCAACACGGCCCCTAAGCGGCCGAGTTCGCGAGGCGGCGCGATTGCACGCGGATCATTCGCGTGCAGTGGGCATTGGGCCTAACTCTCTCGGCGGGGGACGGATCGGATCTAACTCAGAGGCATATAAAAACTGGGGGGGACATGTCCCCCCCGTCCCCCGTGCTATCTGCGCGCCTGGCTCCTGAGCAACACACACACACACATTATAGAAGTGTTACATTTTATTTTGTACATGGAAGTTTATATATAGTGCTGGTGATATACATTTTTTGTTGCACTGATTTGCACTGTTCAGTCAACGTTTGCTGCTGAAACATCTGTTGAGTCTTTGTTATGACAACTTGACAGACCAAAACAACATAACCTGTCAAGTTGTCATAACAAAGACATCTCAAACAATGTCAACTTGGCATTAAAAGTGACATAATTTACCGAATGACACTTAATGACGACTGTCATAAGCATTCATAAAGTGACATGACAGGTGTCATGTCATGATTATGACAGCATTATGCAGCATTATGTCAGTCTTATGCACACCCATTCAAGTAAAGTGTTACCACGTATGAATCTAGAATCAGTATTCCTCAGGATACCCAAATCATTTCATGTGGATTCAATCTGTAACGCTTCTGATTGGTTGACTGGCTGACGGCCGACCTGTCCCAGCGCGAGAATCCTCTGGACGACGTAGCGCATGGCTGTGGGGTCCGCTCGGGGCAGGGTGCTCTGCAGCTTGAGCTCCTTCAGGAACTGCAGGCAGTGGGTGGAGCAGTCACGGCAGCTGTCACTCAAACCTAGAGCAGGAACAGTTAGTTACCATTCAGTACGTTTACACCCATAAACACTCAAACCTAGAGCAGGATCAGTTAGTTACCATTCAGTACTTTTACACCCATTAACACACTCTTCGTTGTGGTGGATAGATGCGTTATACAAAACTAAGATAACAATGGCAATGAAACAGACTTTGACACAGTTTAATAGATTTGTTTGATTCGTTAGAGTTTGACTTAGCACAATAATTAGTGCCAAAAGTGATGCTGTTATAACTGTTTGAACTGTGGGACTGTTACTCTCTATTAATGATGGCCCAAAAAAAATGATGCCCCCCCCCTCCCACATACTGGGCCGTGAAAATATTTCAAATGTGCATACTGGGCCACAGCAACCAGAAGGTTAAGGAGCCCCGTTTTAGACCAATAAACACTCAAACCCAGCAGAACATGAGGTCTAATTAATGATTACTGAGAAGGTTCAAAGTAAGCACACACAATTTGCACAGTAATGGTAGAGAGTGGGTGCAAGAAATTGCCA